>VZRO01007291.1:151068-237621 GCA_013397915.1 Daphoenositta chrysoptera | reverse complement strand
AACGGTGGATGAGTCCCGTGCCTCGGTGAGTGGATGTGTCCCTTCCTTCCCTTCGAAGGGAAGCCTTCCCGCTCTCACAGGTGACTCCTTACTGCAGGCAGGACTCTCGAGCCTCGTGAGGGCACGGAGCGGGCACTCCTCGGTGGGTGTCGTCGCACAACAGCCCACAGGACGCGTTTGTAGGCCACAGTGTCAGCCCAGAGGCTGGATCCATCTGGCAGACCAGCAGCTAGGAGAGGCCTGTTCTGTGGGAAGGAGGAAGGACAGATTTGCTGTGCTCACAGCAGCTTGTATGAAGTGAGTAAACATACCGTAGTGTTTCCCTCATGTGAAGTTTCCTTAAGCAAGGGAAAAAAAAAAAAAAAAAGTGCCTTTATTTCCCTACTGCCAGCCGGGTAAGAAGATAGTGTGAATAATTTAAGCCCTTTCTTCATTCATCAGATCATAGTTAAAGAGTAAGGTTAGGAAACAGTATCTCCTACTGCTACTCTATGAAAAGGAAGATTTTAGCGCTGATAGTTTACGAGTGAGTTTCCCAGAAGTGGGAGCTGTGAACCAAACCTAGCAATGAACCCAAACAGTTGCGAGTTGTTGCACAGTGTCAGCTTCAGGAAGATACTTCTTCATTCATTCACGAAGGGAACTGCCTCAAGCAGTGGGCCACCAGTCATAGTGGTGTGGATAAACACTGGTGATAAGCATATATTTCTCTATATGTAGTGAATGCATATTTGTATTGTGTCCTAACAGTTGAAGCAGTTAATAAGAAAGCTAACATAGTGAATAAATGTTCATTCTGTGAATGGAAATGAACCCATATTGATGGCAATAGGTAGAGAGAGTTGCTTTTTTTTTTCCACAATAGTACATCTTTACCTGGGTTACAAAATGGAATTACGGGTTTTGCTTACCTTTAAAAGGCACTTACAATTTCTCAGCTGGAAAATATTCTACTGGAACTACATATTCTTTCAAATCTGTCTTAAAGGCATAGCAAAGGTGACAGCTATTCTAGGATAAGCAGCTGTTCTTATGCACCACACAAGTTATTTTTTTCGCATTCACTCTAAAGTAGAGAGTGTTTTTCCTCCCAGATTATAACTGAGAGTAGATAAATACCCTAACCACTTCTCTTTTTAAGTAAATAAGTTTTGCCAACAAAACTTGCTGTATGCTAAATGTAATGAAGAGCTCATGAATATGAATCCATCTGTGAAGAGTGCTTTATTGTTCCCCAAGTAAATGACATGTTGCCTGAGGTGTACAATTCTTCAGGAGAATTTTCTGATTCAATTGAAGAGAACAGAAGGGCCTTAACAAACTTGTTTATCTGGTTTGTCTGTTTACCTGTTCGTTTCAGATCCACGGGGCATAGTTTCTCTCATCACTTTGGAACTTCACAAGTTAATTCATTACCTAATACAATTGACATGCACATTATCATGGAAATCACACGAGGTGTACATATCTTCTTAGCACACTTAAAACTAAAAGACCAAAGAGCCTTTCCTTCATCATCAGTTGAAGTACAGTGATCTGTAAGTTTCCAAATTACCATGTGCTCTTCATAAGCAGACAAAACCTAAACGGTTCGAATAAAAGTCAAGCAGAGAAAAAATAAACTAAAACTGAGTCTTTTCAAAGGGAAAATCTGTTTCCACTTATGTAAAGGAAGTCTTTACAGAAAAGATCTAATTTTTTTTAACTCACTGCTCCAGAAATACACCAAGAGGTTCTTCAAGGCTTTCTGTTCTACTATTTTAGGTTCAGAGATGTTGGTAAGTATAACAGATACCAGCATTTCCTCTTGTCAGTGCAAACTTGCACACTTTACCACACACCGAAAAACCCCAAACAACCAAACCAAAAAAACCAGCAGCACATTAAAATCTCTATGTAAATATGAATATGAAGTTGAGCTACTCTAGTTTTCTTTTTTCTTTCTTTTTTTTTTTTTTTTTTTTTTGATAGTACACATAGTTAAGCTTAGATGCATTGTGTTTATTTCCCTTGGAAAAAGTTACCTTGAGCCAAAAATTGTACTATGCCCTTTGTTCAGCTCTTACATTGTTAGTTGTAGTTGGCTATCTCAATGTAAAAATGTGTCTATTTTTGCGGCTGTTAGTCAGCAGCTGTAAACCACAGCACATGGGCACCTCTGTGTTTGTTCTGGAGATTTTTAAGTATCTCAGGTGGTGCAAAATAAATCAGTAAAGCAGACTATCCTGGATTCAGATGGGATAGAGTTAAATTTCTTTATAGTAACTGGTACAGAGCTGGATTTAGTATGAGAATAATGTTGACAACAGGCTGATGTTTTAGTTGGTTTTGAGTTGTTCTTTCTCTAAATCAAGGATGTTTCAGCTTCCTGTGCTCTGCCAGTGAGGATGTGCAAAAGAATGGAGGGGAACATGGCCAGGACAGCTGACCCAAACTGTCCAAAGGGATATTTCATACCACAGAACATCATGCCCAGTATATTAATGGAGAAGGAGTTGGCCATGAGGTGCCAATGGCTGCTGGGGGACAAGCTGGGCATTGGTCAGTGGGTGGTGAACAACTGTATTGTGCATCACTTATTTCTCCTGGGTTTTATTTCTCTCTCATTTTCATTACAATTAGTAGAAGTAGTAGTGACTAATCATTATTATCTTTTATATTTTGTTTCAATTATTAAATTGTTTGTATCTCAGCCCATGAAGTTTGCTTTTTCTATGTACTTTTGTCCTCACTGGGGCAGGGGTGGGGGAATGAGCAAGCAGCTGCTGGGACTTAGTTGCTACCTGGGATTAAACCACAACAGAGTGTGTTGTCTTAATTCAATCCTAAATGTCTCACTTGGTTGTAGACTGCAAGAACAAAAGTACTGCACACCAGGACTCTGAAGTTAGAGAGCAGGAGGATTACTGTCAGAAATTACTCCCGATTCCAAAGGCTTGCCAGGCCAAACTTTATTATAACCACGTAGTTGCTAGGGAAAGATGGGAACAAAAAAATTTAGTTTTGCTGGTATGTGCATGGCAATGAATACAATTTCCTAATAAGTTTGACTGTATGAAAAACAATCCCCAGACATGTAAAGATATTCTTATATCTTAATATAGATAATTTTATATTTAATAATTATAAATATTATGCATAATTTAGTAAGATTGAATATAATAAATATTAAATCATGTAATGAGGCAATAAATAGAACTAGTCTAAATTTTAAAAAAATTAATAAACAAGACTGTAAAGACCAAAGTGACAGCAAATTATTTCTGGACACAACTAGACACAGCTCTATCTTTTATTATGTTTTAATTTTAAAAAGAATAGAGAATGAGAAAATACCCACATATAAACTTCTAATATCATTTTTGTTTGAAGAAAAAGATCAGACCTTCCAGGAACATCTATTGATGGAACACAACTTTCTAGTGCTTCCTACTTCTGCTTCCATAGGCTTCATAAGGTATAGCAATGGAAAAATAAGTTTGCTTTCCTGGAAGTCTTCTTTTTTGTGGGGTAAGGAAGACGTGAGAATTTTCATCAATAGTTTTTGTCTGAAAGGAATGATCTAATTTTTCTTCAAGGAATGTTTAAAAATTTAAACCTGTACCTAAACACAAGCATATGCATAGGTCTGTGATGGAGAAGGGGGACATGATTAACAATGTGCAAGAACTTCTGAACTCTGCTGTTATTTTCTTCAAATAAACATGTATGGGAGTAGATGACTCATCCTGCAAAGTCCAGACTCATTGGTTTCAAACACTTCCATTGGAACTTCCTTGCCTGGACTTTTGGGTCTTGGAGTTATTTATTTATTTCTGTATGAGTCAGAAGTTCTGAATAATGTTTCTGCTTCGCTGATTACAGAAGTGGAAGACAAAGCTCCATAAAAATTTTTGGGGAGTCAGATGTCAAGAAAAAGAAGAGAGAGAAAGAAAAAATAAAAGGAGGATATAGATAGCAGGAGGACCAGCCTTAATAGAGATGGAAAGTTCACAGATTTGGTTAATCAGTAAGTTAACATACACCAATTCCTAGAAGTAAAAAATTGTTGAAAAATTTAACTAAAATTAATATATAAATGGAGGTGGAAACAATGCTTTCACTGAAGAGTTGAAAGGCAAACACATTTGATAAGTTCTGGCAAAAGTCAAGTAGCAAAGGAAATATCAGCCAAAGATGAGAAAGCTCCTACCTAGTTCTGTAAATATTTAAACAGGTATCTAGTTAATAGCAAATGAAAAGTCGCAGATCTTGAGACATTTAGTTCAGCCCTTTTACCAGGGGTGCACCAACTGTCCTCCTACAACACTCCTGGACAGTGTTTGTCAACCTGGTCTAAAAGTCCTTTGTTGGAAATCAAGGGGTTTCTTATGGGCTATTTTACTATTCTCACTAAAATAATTATTTCAACCATTATTCTCCTCGTATCCTATCACCAAAGGAATTTATTCCTTTCCTCTGTGCAACTACCTAGAAAATTATTTGAACACTATTTTCACCTCTCACCATCAGTCTTCTCTACACTAAAGCACCTGAGTTCCTTCAGTCTTTTTTCACAAATTGTGATTTCTCGACACAGTGTCAATAAGCATGAAGTCACCACTCAAGGGACAGAGGGATCTTGGAAAAGGTCTAAGAGCACTGTGTCTGGCTTTTGTCTATTTGACAGCTTCAGAAACTCTCTTGAGTCTTTTTTTTCTTGGTGACTGTCTTTTCTTTCCAAAAGGATCTCAAATTCCCTACAAGATGCCCTGAGTAATATTGCTCAATTCAAATGATGTCTAGAGAGTGAAAAACAGCATCAACATCAGGTTTATAGTAAGATGAGAATAGGTAGTGATTAGTTTAGGAGGTTTCTTTGAGGAGAAATGTGACAGTGTATGTCTGACTACTTTGCAAGGGGAAGAAGGGTCAGTTGGTAGTATAGTGCACCAAAGTATTGATGCTATGAGATATGGAATTAAAAAAGGAAAATTTTACCTCATTATGAAAAGAGGATTCTGTTGCCAGGCCTCATAATGGGTGTATAATTCCATTCTGTAAAAAGCTTCCTGATACCTGGCTTGTGAGGATAAGATCCATAGTGAATAAGGTACAAAAGTGAAAAGCAAGATTGTTGCATCATCTAATTATGATTAAGGTTGTAAAAATGGATTCTAGTCTTCAGAAAGAAGTTACAGCCAAGATGGAAGTTTTAGGTTACCAACCAATTTAAAATACATGTTCACTTCCAGCTGTACTATAGACTACTGGTCTGATTTTAAGGTGAATACACTATTTCTTGTGCCTTAGTTTTCCATTTGTAAT
Source organism: Daphoenositta chrysoptera (assembly GCA_013397915.1). Classification (NCBI taxonomy): domain Eukaryota; kingdom Metazoa; phylum Chordata; class Aves; order Passeriformes; genus Daphoenositta; species Daphoenositta chrysoptera. The sequence goes on along the minus strand of VZRO01007291.1, from coordinate 232,314 downwards.
GACTCACCGTGAGTCATGAGTGGATGACTCAGAGATTGTGGACAGTACAGCTCCTATGGATGGAAATCAGAGCCAGCCTGACAGGTACTGCCATGGATTTTCCTGCAATACACAGGACCCCGAATGACAAACTGTACATATGCGGTGCAGCTCATGCAGGTCTGCTATAATTTCCTTTTTGCCTGAGACTGATTTCAGCATCCATATTATAACCTTTACACATCTGAAAAATGCAGTACTTCTTTTTCTGATTTGTTTAATCTGTGGTGTTCTTTAGGTGAGCTACAGTTATAGTATTCACATTTTTCATGGAACATAGCACTGCACGTTTTCTGGTACAATTGTAGTACAGTGTAGAGCTGTAGTTGTAAAAAAAGAAAACTTAGTTTTCAATAAGCTTTGTGTCGTCTTAATGTACAAAGTAGGTCCTTTTAAATTATTGCCTATTGCCATCACTTCATGCCTTTGAGTTTTGACATTGCCTCTGCCAACTCTGCAATTCCATAAGAATTTCAGATGTTGCGACTTAACTTAGGTATCTTTATCTGCTAAAACAACCATCATAATCTAAGTACCACTACATTTCCTTCCTAAAAGTTAAAAAATGTAATTGAGAAATGAATTTTCTTCAAAGACTCAGTTGCTTCTCTTTGCTTAATAACTTACGTCTCTCAGTATCTACCATGTGGTTCACAACTTTACAAAAGCCAAAAAAAAGCAGATGGTTGCTCATGCCCTCTCCCCATTATCACATATCAGTGAGAATCTCTTCCTGACTATGGACTTGCCCCAGATCAGAAGGAAAGGTTGTATAGTACTTGCTTCCATCAGATTTACCAAGTGCCTCCAGTTTTAGTCCAGTACTCCAAAATCTCATTTCATTAGTTGTCATTTACATTAAATACAAGGTGAAATGAAAAGACATCCAAATAGAAAAATAAAACATTATTTTTTTGGAAATAGACGTAAAATTAAACTTGGCGTCATCCCAACTAGTTATTTCATTACACTGATTCATCACACATCTGTCCTTGCGTGTGGACTTATATATGAATGGTACTAAATAGATAAGTAATTAGGCAAACACTTGTTAAATTTACCTCTTTCAGATCCAAAACAATAGCACAGCGATCTCCACTGTTAGCAGGAAAGTGTGTGACCTCTTTCTATACTGCTGGGTGATAGACGCAATCCCCCATGTAAAACCACTCCTGCAAGTTACAAAATGCTACTCCGTGATTGTGATGTCCAGGCTTTCCAAAGGTCTGCAAGAAAGTGCATCATGGTTGATTATAGACTGCCAGAACACAGAACTAATTTCTGAATAATTCAGCTTTTGATACTACATTTGCAGCTGAAGCCATTTCTAAATATGAGATGGAACAAAAAATACAGGTAGCACTGACTTCTAATTGCATTAAGATTGAATTTAAGTAATTTCTTACAATGAGGCATTCCTGAGCTTCCATTAGCTGTGTGAATGACCTCTAATCTCTCTAACACAAAATTTTAAAAAAAGAAAAGCTCTGGATTGTAGAAAAAGCCTTCATACAGCAGCACTGCCATCTCCTGCTTGCTTGCTTCCATGCATGCGAGTACGAGGTTTGTGTTGCAAAGCAGCCACGGGGAAGGTGCAGTTTTCTGCTACTGGGTAACGGGGGCAGTAACCTTTTCTAATACTCAGGGATAGCACGTTTAGAGTTCTGCAGATAGGGAAACAATAGCACAGCGGACTTTTTTAAGCATAGAAAAGGATTTCAGCCATTTGTCCAGGATTTCTGATGTATCACATCCCAGCCGGAACAACAGGTCAAAACGTATATATTTGTGTAACTTGTGCTGTACCCAAGGAATACGTTATACCTGTTGGATATGCTTCTGTAGAGTGGATCTGTACACACATTTGAACAGCTCTAACATACTCCCTGTGGTCTGCACCAGTCCTGCAAGTCCAAAGCAAGAATGATTCATGTGCACAGGATTAATTCAATGCAGTTGGGGTGTATTTGATCATATGCAAGCATTTGTGTGGTCCATATGCAGTAGGTCCAGCAGGTCACAGTTGTATCACATATGCTCTGAATCATTAGCACATAGGTGAGATAGAGCCAGTGTACTGCCAGAATACAGAGTTAAAATCACAGTCATATCAGGTTACTGTTTTCTTGCTTATCATAAGTTGGGAGAGGACAGTTTATGCTTCTGAGAATATTAATACACATTTACAACGCCTGGTGCAGGGTGCCTTGCAATCAGTCATGTGCCCACTGAACTCTCTCTACTGTGCCAAGGTGTTACAGATATGGACCCTATACCTCAAACCTTGTCCTGCTTAGGGATTCAGTCCTGGTACTGACATCACCTCTAACTTGACCAAGCATTGCTGCAGCCTCAGCTTGTTGCCACCACTGTTTCAAACCAGCTATGTCTGGCCTACAAATTGCTTCATGCTGGGCTCAGAAATGCCTAGGACATGACACTTTTACTTTTGCTTCTGGCTTGGAATAGAGCTAGATAAGAGACTAGGACAGAGGTTTCTCCTAGATTGTTCTTGAACCTGGAAAGCTTCCCAAACCAGAACCTACGATGAATCACACAGGATGATCCAATTGTTCTTGGTTACTTGAATTATTTTCTTGGACATTCACATTCAATACACAGAGAAAAGAAAATTCCATCCAAAGCAAAAAAATACGGATTGATGGGTAAGAAATATAATAGAGGATATAAATGATAGTTGCCTAAGATAGATTTTCCCTTCCCAAAGAATCACAAAGTTTCCTTATTCTTATTCCATATTCCTTATGTCCTTGGAGACATATTTATTGTTAAGAACAAATTAAGAGATATTGAAGACATTAGCAGGCACTGAAAAAGTCTCTATTGCTTACTAGCCCAAATCTCCAGCAGGGTAAAAAGGTAGAAGAAAGTTCTATAAACCATTTTGTTGGTGAGATCTCAGCTCACACTCTAATTGGCCTGTTTTGCAGGATTTAATCTGGTGGCATAAGACCCTTGAACTAAATCTCTTAGCTATGATTAGAGATGAAAGAGAGATTAGCACAGGCAGGAGAGCTGAAGTGGTTTTCTCCATCTCCATAGGTGAGTCAGTGTGAAGACAGAGCAACTACAGAGACATCAGGAAATCAGTATTTCAGTCAGCCTCAGGATGTCCAATTCACGTATTGTCTCCCTTGTGCTCAGCAAGTTACCAGTTTCAAGATCCTGTTCAGTCCTCTGAAGCAGGTTAGTGGTTTTTTACAATGTCACAAATAGCAATGCGTGTTTAGCTAAAATGGCAGATTTTAGCAAAATCAGTAAGATAAGATGTGGTTTGTTTATGACAAAATTGCCAAATTTCTTTGAATAATTTGTATCTAATAAGTAAATATTATAAATAAATAGCTGTGCTATATCTTGTTCAATGTAGTTAGGGGAATTTGATAACAAAGGAACAGCTAGGTGATATCTTGGAAGCAAATTGTATGGTGATGGAAGCTGTGTTTAAAGTTAGATAAGTTTGAAATAGACAAGGAAAGCTTGAGAACAGTATTGATATTATGGGAGAAATTTCCACATTTATTGGACTTCTTGTGTTGAAAGAAGTATTTCTCCCTTTGTAAAATAAAATCCAGTTTGCTCTCCCATAGCCGGGGAAAATATGTCTGTGTGAATATGATTCATAACTCTGGAGTGGCTCACGTGCAAAGGTTTCCAAGAACTTTGACAGAGGTGTTAGTTGCACTGAAGTGCTGGGAGCATTTGTGGTTTTACAGTAGCCTGCTGCCAAATATGACTTGGAGAAGAACAGACTAACACTTCTAGCTCATAATTGCACTTCCATTCTTTCACCTGGAAAAAATTTCTTCATCATAGTGCTCAAAAAATTATACTATGCAGCTGTGTGTGTGTTGCAATTCATCTCACGCTAATAAATGTATTCAATACTTTATTAAACAGGGCAAGAATATTGTTATGGTGTATTTACAAAATTCACTGTCATATGAAGAGAGTCTTATTATCTGAAATAAAATCAGTAAACTGTTAGCATAGGTGAAAATAATCTTAAGTATCCATGTGGAAGGTAGAAACAAGGAACAGAATAGGTAACTTGTTCTTCTGCACCAGACTCAATGCACTCAAGGTTTCATGAGAAGCACAGTGTCTCCCAAAGATCAATTGCAAGCATATCAGTGACAGCCAGGGTCAGTCAATAAGTGGTCATTGAACTACAACAACCAGTCATTCCATCCGTTTCCTCTGGCACTAGGACTCTATGAAATCTCAGAGCTCATGCTGCTGGAGGGCTATGGCGCAGGTAGCACTGTTAGATAAATGTCAATATTCCATGAAATCTGATCCTACAACAACACTAAGACTTCACAAAGGAAGCTGAAAATACCTCATGAGAATTTCTGGAGACAAGGAATTACTAGGAGAATTTTCCTTGCAGAGAAATTTTTTACTTTTTTTAACTTCAGGCATCTGAAAATTGAGGATGGAGCTATATCAGAATAGCTATATGAGACTGAATGTATCTCTGCTTACGGAACTCACTTTCAAATTTCTTTACGTCTAGAATATGACAGTCTCTAACCTACATCTTCCAAAATCAACAATGCCTCTGGAGTAGATGAATTTTGAGTAGAACTGTTTACAACTTTTGTCCAAATGTTAAAATATGTTCAGCAAGTAGGGTGTTTTCAGTGACACTGTAACTAAATGTGTGATGAACAATTTAGAAGCATTGTTCAAATATGTACATGTGTTTCATAGAAACAAGCAGTGAGCGATACATTCATATTTGCTTACCATTGAATGTCAACTGTGTATCAGCAATCAGGAGATTTCATAACAGATTCTCTCTGCTGTGAGCTCTGAGACCTGAGTATCAGGGCCAAATAAATCTATTAGCAGCCATCATTTACAGCTATTTAAGGTCAAGTCAAGAACTGCTTAACTGGTGAAGCAATCAAAGATACTATCTCCAGGCTTAGCAGGCAGGCTGTCAGCTGAATTCATAGGGAGGCTTAATTCTTTACCAGCAGAGCATGATCCCTTCAAATGAGGTCTGAAAAATACTGGAGAAGAATGGTGTGAAGCAAGTGTTGTAATTTTATAAATGACTATTCTCTGGACATCTCTGTAAGGTGTCTATCATCTATATGATTATCACAATATGATCACAATCAATATTCAGCCATAATTGATAATCAACTTTAATCATTAAAATTCAGTTTTTAAACTCAGAAAGCTGCCGGCTTCCACACCTTTGGAGATAGTCTGGTAAGGAAAAATACTGTGCATTTTGCACACTATTCTGTGTATTGTACAAAAAAACCCACAGAGCTGAATAGCTCTGAGGGGAATTAGTTTTCTCTGTAAAAGCAGAAGAAAATAAATGCAACTTGAATTAATTAGGTCTCACAGGCCTTAAAGTTGTAATGCATGAAGATATTTAACCATATCCTAATATGAATCACACAACCTATTCCTTGCCTGTACAAACAGAATTGATTCCTTCTGACATAAACTCATGAACACGCTGGGATTCCATTACCTTTTAAAACTGCACTCTGCAACAATCTGCTTACCCAATGCTAAGCTTCACTGCAGCTGGGGATCCTTTAGCGGGTCAGTGTACCCCTACTTCTGTCCAGCTTGTCTGTCTGCAGGTGTTTTTCACACTGTTTTACCTGATACAAGTTTTATTCAGTAATAGCATCCACTTAGAAAATTATTATGCTGCTTATACGTGTTTGTTTCCTGAGACTTACAGAATTACACTTTACTGCTTATAAATTCCATTGTCTTAGTGGAATAAAATGACTGTAAAGTTATATAACACAGAGTTGTATAGTATAAAATCACTCTGATGAGAGTTGCCAAATTAGGAACAAGACAAGCAAGTTTTCTGGAGAGGAAAGAAAAAAAGAAGGCTGTATATCTGTATGTTTGTTTTGTTTATTCAACTTTTGAACACAAACCTGACCATGACACAGGAATCCAAGAATAAAAAATACCTATAATTGTCAAAAAATAGGCAACAAGTAGAAGGGAAAGACACTGGGAGTCTTCTGAAAGGAAAGAGAGCAGACCAGTTCACATTTTGGATATCAGAAGGTCTGCACAGAAAATTGGTCTTGACAAAAATTCATAGGAATCCAGAGTCACTCTTTGTACTATCCACTTATTTTTAATTGCTCTAGTTGGTCCCTAGGATTTTTTTTTTTTAAGAGATTCACAATGTTATGAAATTTAAGCAATAAATTTCATTAGGGCACTCCCTTGGCAGGACTCAGAGTGCGTGAGGCTGTGCAGGAAGTTCTTCTGTAGGCTCTATAAATACCTGGTCAAACAGACAATAATCTCTCTCTCTCTCTTCTTCAGATTTCTACTGCATGCCTTGGATCCATGCTCCTAATCAGCTTACGAGCTTCCCTTGACCTGTGCTTCTTTTCCTAATGCGCATCTGACTATGGCTGTCCTCAAAGTCAAATTCACCAAAACCAAGAGGGACAAATTGGCTCAGATCTTATGGATCCTCAACTGGGTTTCTGTAGTGAGTGGGATCATTCTCTTCAGTCTTGGCCTCTTTTTGAAAATAGAGATCAAGAAGCGCAGTGAAGTGATGGCAAAGGGAGACATTAACTCTGTCCCCAACATGCTGATCTCTGTAGGGGTCATAGCATGTATCATCAACTTTCTGGGTGGCAAAATCTGCTATGACTGCTCAGATGCAAACAAGTTCTCTCGATGGAAACTAGTAATGCTGCCATACATCGTATGTACCTTCTGTTTTACCTTCTGCATCCTGGTGGGTGCTCTCATGTGCTATACCATGAGGAATGAGCTGGAAGAGTCTCTCTATCTGGGACTGAGGGATGCCATTAAGTTCTATAAAGACACAGACATACCTGGACGATGTTTCTTAAAGAAAACAGTGGATTTGTTACAAATTGGATTCCGTTGCTGTGGAAACAATGGCTTTAGAGACTGGTTTGAAATTCAGTGGGTGTCTCGTCGTTACCTGAATATGGCTTCCAAGGAGGTTCTGGAGTAAGTATTTATCAGTCATAACAAAAATTCTAGGAGAAAATCTCTTTTGAGACTGGAAAGCCCTTTTTTCTGGACCTTTGTATCTTTATTAAAAAAATGTAGAATGACCAGGTTATTCACAAAATATGCTAAATACATGTGCAATCAAAAGTTACCTTTTGCTAAGCCTTTATGGATGCTAAGAAAAGCAAAGATGTATCTCCTTTTTCAGCGTGGTCAATTAGCCACCTCAACATTTTCATTTCAGTTATAGTGAGCTGATAATGGTAAGAAAAAAAGGATTGTTCTATCAGTACATTGCACAGCCAATTCTAAGCACTGAAAGACCCTTCTCCTTCAAGGTATTAGACTTTGCAATCCCAAGTTCAAATCTGTATGTTCACATGTGAGAAACTGCCAAACACCACGTACACTGCATAAAAAAATGGAAATGCCCCCTTTCTTTTTGGTGGTGGTACTCCACATGATGTAGCAACTGTGAAATTATGTGCTCAAAAAGAAGAGTGGTAATACTTACATACAAGGTAAAAGAAGAGTGGTAGTACTTACAGACAAGGTAAAAATTAAAAACTTCCAGAAGTAGACAAGCCAGTCTGTAATAATTCTTCTAAAGCTGAAAAAGGTGTTCACTGACAAGAGAGTAGTAGCTTTATATTCCTAGGAAAGACAAATGCAAAGAGCTTGACTGGCATTTGTCAAATTCTGTGTTTCATTGAACTAAAAAAATCAGTTACTATAAAGCCAGAGGAAGGGAGGCCAAAGATCTTAATTTTACAGAATTCGCAACTCGAAACCGCCATCATAGCAAAGCGTATATAGAGAGTTGCAAATATACCAGAGGGCAGGACCTAGGAGAATACAAACAAGAGGGCATCAGCATACAGAAGACACTTGTCTGAGGAAATAAAGCAATACAAGCATTCTCAAGAGAGAAGTTAGAAAGTGTCACACAGAACAGACTGACCCAGAGCTGTTTTAAATCTCAGTTCTACACTGAAAAGTGACATGACAACAAAGATGGTCCTCAGGAATTTAAGAGTAGTAGCTTAGGGTGAGGTCAAAAGTAAAATATACTGCCTTTTATTTCTGTGAGACAGGCAGAAACAGTAATGTTTTACCCAGGGTCTTAAATAAGCTCTGTTTTCTTCTGCAGGGTCACCTGTGCTCTGCCACTATTGTGAGAATACACTGTTAGTTAACTTTTGTCCCTTTTAGGCAGAAGGTGACAGTGAAATGTGTATGAGGAAAGTAATTTCTGAATTTCTTTTGCTGTGGATGGATTGGTTAATTTCATCTTGATTGCCAGAATCTAAGTTGGTGCTATATAACCAAAGTATACCATGACTTCCAAAAATACGGTAGTGAAACATTTGATATGGAATCATTGGAAGCAAAGCCCAGCTGGTAATGTTCTGAAAGATGGAAAAGGAATCAAATCTTTCTTGGTTTCAGCTTTTACTATATGTCATTTAGTAGTTTGTAGATCAAGAGGAAAAGCAGGTGAGATCTGACATACTGTGAACTCACACGTAATCTTTGCAAAACTGAACTTTTCACCTTCCTGCATAACCCTCTTCCCTCCCTCTCTTCTGCAGCTTTATTGCCAACACCACGATGTGACAAGGCATTCAAACAGTCAGTGGGAATGGTAGGAACATGAGGCAGGTTACAGCAGTACAATCCTACCATTGCTTTGTTTGGGTAAAAATCATCTTTGCTCAAAAGCAAATTTTTGTTTTACAATACTATAACATCTTTGAATTGCAACAGCAAATAGCAGTGAATGTCTTGCTCCACCAGCTCTTTTACTGAGGTACTTCCTTCTAACAGTACCAAGATACTATCAAGTACCAAGACACAAATTAAATCATTTTTTTAATTTGCCACTAGTAGAGGAAACACAGTGGCAGGAGGACATAACCAACGTCTGAAAACTGCTGCTGTTGGCAGTAGTAAGATAATTCCTCTTTATAACACATCAGGAAGGAAAGAAGTATTTATATTAATGCTTGGGATCAAAAGAACAGCTTAAGACCCAGTTTAAGAGATTGTATTTCAACCATCTTAGATGCTGTACTATATTGGGGTTATTAAATGTATGCCATACCCTGAAATGTTGAGGGCATTTTGCCAGCCCAGGTAAAATCTTCCCTTTCACAATGTGCCAGTCTTCCTCTCCTCTGGGAGCTTTCTTTTCTCCTCCCACATTGTAGCCTTCTGGTTTGTGCCTCTCCAGCTCCTTTCCCTCCAGTGCCTGGCTCTGCCTCTGCCCACGACACGGCTCACACGGATTATTTGGATTCTTCTGCATTGATTCTGTTCTGTTGTCATTGCCAGGGATATGATGGCCACAAAATGAAGAGCTAGACTTGAAAATGGAGAGGAACTCATGCCCGTCCCACTCCTAAGTGGGAAATGGCAGACAAACTTCCTAGCTTTCTTGGAAAGATCTTTGAGAAAGGTGTTTTTGAGAGAATTTTAAATAAAACAAAACACACTACAACCCAAATTAAAAAGAGGGGGGAAAAAAAGAGGGTGGGGGGGAAGAGGAGGGGAAAAAAAAGGAGGTTGTTTTTACTAGGCTCACAGCAATAAAATAAAAGCAGTTCTTCTGCCATCACAGCACTGACACAAATACCGAGCTTCCTAGCAGCTTATGCTTCATTTGAAGGTTACATTTAGTCCCAAATTCCAGAACAAGACAGGACCACAGTGTTTCTGCTTCTTCTGTTTAGCTCATGAGCTTCTTGTAATGATTTCCTTCCCTCTAACTTAGATCAGCTGCAGTGGAACAGAAAATTATTATTTTGCAAACATTATTTGCAAAAATTATTGCAAATTTATTTGCAAATATTAATGAATTCATAAGTTTTGGAAAGTATTAAAAATCTACTATTGGCAAACGGAGAAAGCTGGGTATCTAAGTGAAAATTGTCTTTCATGTATTCTGGCCTCCTCAGAAAGGGTAAAGGGCCTGGACTTGATAAACCAGGATGTGGTTCTCACCCCTGGGGCTGTCTCAGGAAATCAGCCTTTTGCAGTGAGCATGAAAATAAATGCATGCTTAGCGGCTGCTTCTCCAAGGTGTGAGAGTGTCTCTCAACATCTTAGATACTCTCCTGTTTCTGGAAAATCTCTTTCTCTGAAGCAAACGGATGTCAAGGATTCATTTAACTTCCAGAAAATCTTGATTAATTTGAGACTGTGTTCTCGTGCCATCCTATTAATTTTTTCTTATTCCTCTTTATCTTTCCTCTTTCCCCACTTGTTTTCCTCCTGATCTGACAGAGGGGGGGAAGGAATAATTTTTAGCAATAAATAAAATTTTTAAAGTTACAGAAAGTAAAGCTACAAGAAGTAGAACCCCCCTTGTGAACTGGATTCAAAACATGTGCTGAACCAGCTCTTGCAATGGGTATGGTGATGAAAGGCCAGCAGACGATCTCCAGGGGGTCCTGTGGCATAAGAAGTTGTTCTGGTATTAGGATCTCTCTTATGGAATGATTGTGCTGAAAAATCAATCGTGAAGTAGTGAAACTACTGTCCCTGATTTCCAGGGACATAACTTCCATTAGAATTCCACCAAGATAAACAAGTTCACAAATTGTCTTTAGTATTTTCAACACAAAGATACCTAAAAAGGCAACATCTCCATGAACACTGAACTCACATCTCGTGGCACAGAACCAAGAACCACATGAGGCACTGTGCTATACCACACTTAAATACAGCAAATCCAATATTCAGTTTTCCTGAAGTAAACAACTTTTCCAGTTGAAAGTATATCCTCATGTTAGGGAGACCTACATTGCAGCAAAGTTATTTCCTTTTCTAAAATCACAGGCACTGCCTGCTGCTGACACCAGGTTTGTAATGCCCAAACTTTGTCCCGTTGCAGCCGTCTGAAGAGCAACGTTGATGGGAAGTTCTTGGTGGATGGAGTCCCCTTCAGCTGCTGCAACCCCAGCTCCCCACGGCCCTGCATCCAGTACCAGCTGACAAACAACAGTGCTCACTACAACTACGATTTCCTGACAGAGGAACTCAATATCTGGATGAAGGGGTGCAGAGAGGCCCTGCTAGATTACTACACCGGTATCATGAGATCCATTGGCATTGCAGCATTGCTTATTTGGTTGTTTGAGGTAAGTCTCACAAAAATGGTTTCTATCAGAATAATCAGTCTTCTCTCTCTCTAGGATGGAAAATGATGACAGCATAACAAATGAGAAGTGCCTAAGCATCCAGTATAAAGTCCACAAGGACTTCAGGAATGTTGCAGGATTTCCCTTAGTAAAGATAACTTTCCCAAAGTCCCCAAGCAGAAGTAAATCTTGTTGAGGATGAGAACTATCAGAAACCATATATATAATTCTGTATATTTATAGAGCTTTTTCAAAAGAATACAGTATACTCCCTTCCCTGATGCATTTATGGGATCAGATACAGGGTGATACATGCAGTGACACAACTGCAAGAAAATTTGGTGAGAAGGTCTGAGTGTTGTTTTAAGTCAGTTTTAACAAATATATAAAATATGACTAGGTGTTTGGCTCAATGCATTAATTTTGTTTATAGTTAAAATTGAGCATTAATACCTCAAAGCCTTCTTTTTACATTACATAGTTTCACTATATAGACAGTACTTGCAATCATGGCATATCATCTTTTTAGAAGTAGATTAAGCTGCTGGTTATGCAATCAAAATAATCGCATCACAGGCAAGCTACACGCCTACAAAGCTGCAGTCTTCCTGCTGACATCTTAAAGAGAGTTCTCTGGATGTTGTAATCTCCAAGTAAAGCACCCCCCAATGGCACAGGCTCCAAAACAGTTTTCTTACCTTTTAAATTTGTTTTAGTTTTCTGACTGTTGCTCTATTGCATAAGTGTTAGCACCGTAATTAAAGTAGTTCGCAACAGTCCTCAGGCAGTGCTGGGTGGTGTGGTGGTGCCAGAAATAACAGGCCTCTGAAAGCATGTGAAAAGCTGTGAGCCAGCTCTCAGTGCTCCCTTAAATATTGACAAGCTGATCTTGATTCCAACAGAACTATGAAAGCGGGGCTTTTTCCTAATCTTAGACTTGAGCCTCTGCTATAGGCCACCCTTCTTAATTTTCATGCCTTGGCATATGGGACACACATGGCTTACATAGGAATGATTAAACCTCCCTGGAGGAAATATTGATTTAATCAAGGTCAGTGGAAAAAAATCCACTGACTACAATTTTTTCTTTCCCAGTGACTGATGGTTCCATTAACTGATCATCCATTCTACATCAATTAGTTGTAGTCTCTCAGACTGCAAGGTTCCTGAGTTATTTTATGTACTATGAGTATTTATGTACTAATGACATGCAAGGGAGACAGTTACCTGAAGAATGAAGAGAGAATCAATCCATCTCTCCCTGCTATCTTTCTTTCTTAAAAAAAATGTAATTAATTGGAAGAGTGGTTAGATCTATTGCTAGGATAAAGAGTCTGTCTGCTTTACTCAGTTATGAGGCCTGTAAATACACAAGTCAGAAAACTGACTTAGTGATAGGACTGAGGCTGCAATTCCAACTGTTTAACCATTAACTGTTTCTTACAGCTCTCGGTACTTATTGGTGTCCGGTACCTACAAACAGCCATGAAGAATGTCCTTCTGCTAGGAGATCTGGGGGGTGAATCAGATGGTTGGTTACTAGAAAATAGTTTTGTAGAAACTGCCAAATACAACATCAACATCATTAAGAACCTTGGCAAAGCCAACCAGATCTCCACTGTCTCAAGCATGAATGACCCCAACATTGATGTTCAAAACACAGACTGTGGCAAAACCAATATTAAAACAAAATCTATCCCTGAAGCTAGGTAGGAAAATCTTCCAAGAAATGACATCACAAGTGTAGCTTTGCTGTATTACAGTCCTACAGTCACCAGATTTTATCTGGTGGGGGGGAAAAAAAGGTAGAAAAACTAGTAAAACAATTGAGCAAAACACAGAATGATGACATCTCCAAAAATGCTGATACTTCTTTGGATGGATGTATTTTTACTTGTGAAATCCCAGATTCTCAACACTACACAAAACTTAAGGAATTTTCCCCACTTTCCTTTACGTACAGACTTCTATCATGGTCTGAATACACCAGAAATATCATTATGCAGAAGCACATATTTCAGACAGGATGGGTCTACACATACTAACATACAGATTTAATTGAATAGGTACCAAAGAAGTTTCCATTACTGTCATTACACCTACAAAAATCCCAGGAGCAGGCAAATTCCAAAAGAAATTATTACACTGGATAAAAAGATTCTTTACAAAAAAGAAAAGACAAAAACTGAAACGAAGACTCTATTGGTCCAAGTTGGGAAAAGGGGAAATTTGACCAAAAGTATACATCTATTACAGGCTACAAGAACCCACCACGTACGTGAAATCCAGGGAAAGGCAATAAAAGTTACCATGAAGTATTTCACTTATTTTTCCCAAAATGTCTGAAGCATCTTTTCATTTTTGCCCCTCCAATAGTTTAGAGAAAGCCAGTTGCCCCACTTCCCTGAAAGTCAAAGGGTGATGCTGAAAGGAGTTCTCTGCCTAAGAAAACTAACTGCTAGCTTGTGCAGGGATATTTAAACTTCCAAGTAGCATGTGATAGCACAAGTTTAAAACCAAGCAGATACTTCCTATAAAACAAATACTGATGATCCTAGATGCTTGAAAGCTCCTCGTTTCAAAAGTACTTACCACACGGATCCAGGGGTGGGAAGGTAAGGGTTTGTTTGAAATCAGTGAAGGCAGACAGACTGACAGCTCTCCCATCACACCCCTAGTACAATGCTCAGGAGCTTTGTTGATGCATGGAATGAAAGCCTTCAATGCCCAAAACACCTGTAGTTACAGGATACCCTATGACTATAATTGATCATTAATATTAAGCGGGAAAGAAGTACCGATACAAAACAGAGGTGAAAAGACCAAATAAAATATTTTACTTGTTACTGCTGTGAGTGCATTCTTTGTGGATAATCAAGTAAAAGAAATTTTATCACTGAAATACTTGAAATAGAACCATTCCTGTTTTTGAAACTCTGCAGAGTAACAGTAAAAATTTCTTTACCTAAATACTGTTGTATTCCATAACACTAAAAAAAGCAAAAAATATAAGGATATATAGTAAATAAATTGTGTAGAGTAATAATCTGTAGTGTAATTCAAGCAGGCTATGTGCATGACCATAATTTCAACTGAATTCCTTCAATGCCTAACATGTTAGGCCCACACTTACGTATGTTAAAACCCTTTCAAAGAACCAGATTTGTAAGCTGAGACTTCCTTCTACAAGAACTGTTAGCTCTTCCCTTTGCACTCCACTTACCTGCATGCCTACTTTTTATCTTCATTGCAATCACTTTGCCCAGGGGGGAATTAAAACTTAACTGGTGCGTAATTCCTTCAGCCATTTCTGAGAGCCAGAAGTACTTACCAGCAGCTCTATATTTAGCTGATACAGACTGGAAAAGAATGAATACAGAAAGTTGTAGTTCCTTGAGAGATCAAGGAGAAAGACAGTCATGTATTGCAAACTAATCAGATTTTGCAACAGTATATGTTTTTTCTTTAAATGTAGTGTATTTTTTTTCAGATGAGTATGCAAAGTGCCACATGTGTCAGTCAATAATAGTCACTTTCTCAACCCAATTTTATTCTATCTACTTTTGGAAAAACAGTCCTAGACCTCAATAACTAAAGCTTGCAGAATTAGAAGAACTGTGGGCTTACTCTCTGATAGCTTTCCAGTTAATGGATTTGTCAAGAATCTGCTCTGAAAAAACAGATTTGGAAAGAAGAGTGAACTGATCATCCAGCCTAAGCATCTCTGTCAAGACACAGAAATGTCATCCAGCAATTGCTGTAACACATTACCAGGAAGGCAGGGGTGTAAGTATCCAGCTGTATCCAGCTACACAATTTTCTTTTGCCCCCACACAGCTAATTTACTTGCATATGAAGAAAACACATTTTACCATAAAAGACTAATTAGCATTTAGCACGTTAACCTTTGTCTCCCAGCCAACTGCCCCAAACTGCAACAGTGGAATGTGATTGGTTTTGAAATTAATTTAGTTCCAGCATATATCTCACAGGGAACAATCCTTGTCTGTCCTATTACCAGTAATTACTTAGTTATTAGATTGTTAATTTCTATCCTGTCTAGGCATTCAGAGTCTCCACTGATACAGATGCATTACAAAAAGATGATAGCTTGTTTCACAGCATCAGGATAAAATTTACTTTTGTTAATAAATGCCTTCTTCTTTGCTTTCTATTTATTGATTTCCTCAGAAGATGGAAGTGCTACACCCTACATACCTAGTTTCCTTTCAAGCACCTGTCACAATAGTTTTGGTTTCCTGCAGTATTTAACACCAGAGGCACTGGATCAAGGAAACAAACTCAGGTAGCAGCAAAGACTCCATCTTTAATTCTCCGTAATTTATGAAGACAGAGACGGCATTAGTGAGCCAAGCCTTTAAGCCAGGGCATCTGCTCAGATACAGAAATAAACACGATTTGGGGAACATTTATCCTATTGTTATTAATGCCTAATCCAGTCAGAATTTATAAAAATACAGCAAATTCCAGAGTAAGGAACCCACCTATGCATAAAACTATCTTCTTCATCAAGTTCTTAATTTAAAAAATAAAATAAGCACTGTAATGTTGAGTTTCTGGTGAAGGCACTACGGGAGTTTCTTTAGAAATTGCACATACAATGCTCTCCTTTAAAGCTTGCTGAATGCCACTGAAAACACTTACTCTATGCAGCACATTTAGGATTTTGTTAAAATGAACATAGCTCAAGCAGGAACTCTGGTACCTTGGGATGAGCACCTCAATACCTGTACCCAAAGAGGCCAGTATTACATTTCAGGCACAACTAAGGAGGAGATGTAAGGTTCTGAAATCTGCTGAAAAAGACTAACCACACATCTTCACAAACATAGCAAGGACTTCAAATGATCAAGAAATCCACAGCCCCCACTCTGTGCTTCACAACATTTCACAAACCTCCTAAAATTAAGTCTGATGGACTGTAAGTTGTTTGACAACCTGTACCCATACAGCACAAACTATACTCCTATTTTTTTGACACTGATCTCATGAACAATAGTTGCACAGAAATAAGAAAAGTCAGATCCCATTTTAATGTCTCATGTTTAACTCTACCTGGTCTCTTACTCACCATTACACAAAATCATGTATATCACCTCTTGGAATTTCAGCTTGCTCTCCTTCAATGCAAATTTCCTTTACATAACTTCACTTTCATGTATGCTTTTGACTGTACTGAATATAACTTCAGAGAAATGTAGCTGGGATTAGAAATAACTAGATTTGAGACACATGTAAGGAAGTGGATTTTCATTATTAGCCATTTCTTTCCTGCATCAACCTTCAAATCTAGCATACCTGCAAAATACCGATAAAAACAGAGAAGAGATTGTGCCACAGAAATGAAACAAATTCTATTTTTGATAAAGTATCTTTGAACACCTTGTCAAGTAATAGGTTAGAAGAATCTAAGTAACAATGATGTTGTATTATGAATCTGACTAGCTTACATTGGAGATTATTCAAGGTTGTTGTCTAGAAAATACAGTGGATTTCAGCCATAATGTAAAGCATATAATGGCCAAAATAATCCTCTATAAAACTTTGTACATTGAGATTTTTACTACGCAAGAAATAGTGCTGTGGCTTTTTGCTTTTTTCCCGTATTTAACATGATTCTTATTCTAATTTTCTTCAGAACATTTTTGCTAGTAGACTTCAACCTATCTACCTCTACCTTTTACCTTTTCAAGAATTGGTTCTTAAAAACCATTTACTAAGACTAAACATAAAGAGCAACACCATTAACACCAAAACGGTACCCAAAGCTACCACAAAGCAGTGAGGACATGATGACAACCTGTAACATAAAAACGTGCAAGAAGTACTGGCCATTTCTATGTAAAAGATGTGTTGACTATTTGCTTAGCTGTATAATAGAACACTTTTTTTAAAGTATGTATCACACAGCACATTAGACCAACACCACAAAGTTTCCCTTTCTAAAGGTTAAGTATCTGCCAAACATCACAGCCAGTTTTTTGAGTAGATACAAAACCAAAAGCACTCAACTAGATCAGTTTTAGGGCATGTAAATATTAAATTCTGTACTTAAGATTTCTTTTAGAAATTCAGGTAGACAGGACAGGAATTTGCATCTGTAAAATACTAGGGTAAGTTTCAAGTGGAGTGTATCTTTACATAAGAAAAAGCATGCTACCATTCCTTACAGTAAAATGATGATACAGCCTGCAGGGATAAGTGGTAGTTTACCAACCATTTACCAGCTCTTCTCCTTTCCCATACTGACAGACACCACTATAGGGCTCTTGTAAAATGAACTGTGAGGTGTCAAAGTGCCTTCAAATAAAAACTGAATGATCTACGAGAAGTTACTTTATTTCCTTTTTTTTTTTAAATATACATATACAAGATATTTTATTTCAAAAGCACAAGAACATTATACAAGTTTCAAATTTACATTTTTGCAATTTAAGATACCAGTATGTGCATTATCAAATAACTTCTGTCAGCTTGATGGAACAGAAATAAGTGGCATAAGCATCTTGCGGTCACTAAATACAGATTATACTCACAGTGAACAAAACTGCATAGTAATTTATGAAATGAAAGATGACTACACTAGTCAGTGAATGATATGGGAGCCCATTTGCTAAATTAGTATGTGCAAACGTACAGAAAGATGCAACTTTCCCCTCCCACTTCTTCAGCTACAAAGAGATTTCCAGAGCTTTAAATGAGCTCACCTGCTCTTACCAGCTCCTGTCCTTATATACTACAGTTCAGACAGAAAACAAAATGAAGTGATCTCACTGCATATTGGATAATGGAAATTTTGTACCAGTGAAGTGCAAGATAACTGAAAGTTTTTGATAACTGAATAGGTAAATATCAGAGGGAAACAGTAAGAGAATACAGGTTTGGTATCAATTTGCCAGTCTTAGTTCAATATTTTTATTGGTAAGCAGCATTCTGATGACATAAAAATCACCAGTGCATGCAAGTTTTCACAACAATCGTACTAAATTCAGTATGTGTTTCAAACATGTTTTAGAGAAGACTAACAGAATTAATGTTTGTCTTCAAAGAGTTTAATATTCAGGTTTAAAATCTGACAGAATCAAAATAAGGAGAATGGTCTTAATTGCAAGAAACAGAATACCTAGAAAATATACCAAAGCAAACTTTTTATATCACTGGGGAAGGATTACAGTAGGAGTTTTTAAAAGGTATTTGAAGCCAGAACAGTATTTGAGATCATTGGTATTCCATCTTTAGATTAGTTATGGTGCTGTTGTATGTATGTATGAGTGCACTGAACAGCACCGTAACTCAAAAAACACATACTCAAAAAACATTAAAAAACCCCAGAAGAATGGTATTTAAATCTAGAACATTAATTGTGATTCTACTATCTCTCATATAATTGTGGCAAAACAAAATAAAACAAAAAAAATACATCATACAAAAACACAGCCTGACATTAATTTGAAAACCTCGCTTTGAAAGCCTTATTAAAATGGCACAGAAGAATCCAAATAGCAAAGGGGCAGGGAAATTGAGGGTAGTGACAACTTCAAACTTTCACATGGAAATGGAAATTTCCTGGGAAAGAGTTTTTACCCATCACATTACAAATTCTTTCATGTATATTATGGCTGAAATTCAGAAAAGAGAAAAACAAACATTTAGAACTGAAGCACAATCACATATCATTGAGAGAGAGTTCAATCACAATGTGCTATTAACTACTGAAGGGCAAAGAGACAGACTTAGCCACCTTCTCTCCCTTTTCTGCTCTACCTGGTATTGAACCACTGAACATGCCTCCCAGAACACACCATTTCATTTATGCAGACTCCAAAACATGCTCCAAACAATAGTGATAGAGGATGATGTGTGGAAAATCCCTCAAATATGGACAAACTTATTTCTGATTCTAAACCTTGCTGCTTTTGGACCTTGATTTTAGTCCAGTGATAGCTTTGAAGGCTGCTTACTTTACTGAAGTCTCTGGCTCCCGTACAGCTTGCAGAGCTACACTACAACTATCTACCTGCAGTAGTTACACTTTTGATTCTTGGGGAAAATCTCAGAAGACAAACTGTAAAGGAAGTAAAACTAACCCAACCTAGCCAAATGGTGAAGCCCTAGACCTCTTTATGATATACATTAATGGAGGATAAATTCATTAGATAAAGTGCAGTTCTGGCAACGCAAAAAGCACAGACTTAGTTTTTTGATGCAGCAAGCAGGATGGTAACTCCCCCCATGCACTTTCTATCCCACACTTCTCATTTAAAGAATTCATTAATGAAAACTTTTCATTAAATCCCAAGGTATAGCTGAATGCAAGCTTCTTCTGTAAAAGAAGTTGTACCTGTTTCTGCAGATGACTAAAGACCTGGCACCACTTCCACTCCAATATTATCTCGACCTATTTAAAGCTTCACTAAGCCTGGGAAAAGAACCCAGAAAGAAAGTAAAGGAGGCTTTTCCTTGGCAACACCATTTAGATACGTTCTCAAGGCATGGAAGAGACAAATGTGGTGTGTGCTCTGAAGCACTGCATTTGGGAACTGTCCTCATGAAAACATGTGAAACAATTCAAACTTCTGAAAAAAATGGAAATATTTCTGGACCTGAATGTTCAGTTATAATTACAGAATGTGGTTTTTTGTCTTTTTTTTTTTTTTTTGGAAAGAAAAAAAGAGGAAAATATATGATATGAGTTTCTGTTTCAATGTATCAGTGATACATCCAACCTAGAGAATACATCAATTAATTGTCTGAACTACAGAAACCACATGAGTAGATTTTTTACTGCCACCCTCCTTTCCTTTTCCAAAGCACTGCCAAAGGTAAGAGTTTTCACTAAAATCAAGAGACTCAGAGCAGCTGCCAGTTGAATCCAAAGAAGATCTGATTCGTTTCTTGGCTCCTGGCAATCTCCTCTATGATGCAGTGCTGCTGCCACAGCAGATGGAGCTTCCGGTAACGCTCCCAACATAAGTGCAGGGGATTGCCTCTTCTTCAGAGAAGAAAAGAAGACAATTACCAGTTAGCATTATCAGAATAGCAAGCAATAAACTGTCCAATTAATAGTCTAGCATTAATATCAGACTAATCAAATACTTGTAGGAACACCAATTCCAACAAGTCTATTGGAAATGCAGAAAAATCTCTACTTGTGACAAGCAATAACTGCCATTTCTATGATGACATTTCAGCAATGGCAGTTGTCACATGTTTCTGGTGAAATGCATATAAACCATTCTTGAGAAAAGTAAGGAAGTTTAACAGTACCAAAAAAGCGTATTTTCTCATTATAAACCACCCATTCCTGACTGGAAACTGCCACCAGTTCCCCAGGCCAAGACACTCATTACATACAGTGCTGTACACACTAGCCAGAAGAACATGTTGTCCAATGAGTGTAAGAAAGAAAGAGATACAAAAATGGAAATGTATGAAGTCAAACATTTACTTACTTGAGACCTGGATCTGTTTCTCCATATTCATCCAAGTAGGGTGCTGGGTACAAGCAGCCCCTGGTTTTACCTTCAATGAGGACAACTTTGCACTCCCTGATTCTTAAAGAAAAGAATAGCTACATTTAAAATACAACTCCAAGCAGGCTTTTCCCTTTTTGGTGAGCTATAATTTATGTCAAAGTAATGTTTCTTTATCTCAGACAAAAATAATCAAATGCTTTGACAACGTTTTGAATTCTGTCCTTCTAATATTTCCCTTTATTTCTTAACACATAAAATTCTGGCTACTTACTTGAGAAACATGCAGACTCCAGCTCCACATTGAAGAGCATGAGAAGTACAGGCTCCCAACTCCTCCCCATTCACCAGTTCCTGACAGCAAGTATTCTGGGAACACAACATTGCCCCACAGAATAAACACAGTACTGGGTGTTTTTGTTCATCATCAGAAGACCGTGGGCATCTAAAAGAAATGTAACCAGCATGTCACAGTAGGAATTAAAACTTTAAAAGAAATGTTAGCTAAGGTTAATGTTCCTTAAAAAACCCAAAAAAGACCTATCCAACCAACTAAAAACACCAAAACACAATCAAACAAAAACCTAAGACATATTATGTCATAATCATTTCACATATCTGCCTTACGTTGTGTTTTCACACTGCTTGAAATATTTTATCTGCAAGATATCTGCTTTGAGTAGGAGGTTGAACTAGATGATCAGCAGAAGTCCCTTTTGACCTGAATTATCCTATGATTCACTCTTCTTGGCATAAAACAGTGCCATCATCTGGGCTTGTTGTGTCCAGTGCAAAAATAATTTTCAGGCTTATGGCCAAACCAAATGCACATTCCACTGGAGAAAAATGACCAGCAGATTAAGCAATAAAACTTTTACATACTGTCTTATCAAACAAGTGACTTCATTAGCAAGCTGTTGTGTTTCCCATTTATAATGAACATGTGCTAGTATTGGCCAGTATAACTGTAACAATGCTTTCACTTCTACAAAGTATTTTCTGTTTGGTTTCAACACCAGTTACAGTAACTGTAAGAATATAAAATTCACTAGAAGCGACAAAACACCTAAGAAGTCAACTAAATATGCCACATCTTACCTAAACTGAGAGGCTTGGTTCAGAAGGCAACTATAGTCTTCAGGAAGCTCTATTAAATGATTTCTTTTCCTAGGATACCTGGGTAAGTGGAAAAGAACTATTATGAGTATAATAAAGATCAAAGCAATTAACAGAATAAGTAACTACGAATCCCTGCTAATCTTTTGGTAATTTCTGCAAAAGTCAACAACTCTAGAGCAATTCTTCAGTCCTGGAATCCCAAGTGAAACGCTCCACATGGGAGCTTCACCATTTCTTTATTCCAGCAAAGGTGTTGAACTTAAAATTTCCTATATAACCTACATATATGAAGACATTGCATGTTTCAGTTAGCTTTTGTTCTTTCCTAGAGCAGGACAGATTACTTGTCTAACAAAGTTGTACAATCTCAATGAAGAGTCACTGCATGAATAAACAAAACATTTAAAGACAAATGTACTTCTAGTAGTAGAGCAGAAGGAATAAAACATGAAGTCTCTAAATTGCCCACAACAAGCACTTCATTCTCTCAAGTGTTTTAAGTCAAAAACAGAAGAAAACAACAGCAATAAGCTTACCTTATTGCAATGCTTTTCCCTTTCAAACAACTTAACACCACTGGGTCAGCACACCACCTATTTCAAACAAACATTTGCAGATGACAGCATTTGATAAAAATATACATTTAGGTTCATTAAACTAAACTAGTAAGTGATAAGCAAACACAAAACACTGATAAAAGCATAGATAGTTCTACCTAAAACTTCACAAGGAAAAACAGGGGTGTTTTTTATACTTTTCTTCAGGAGAACATTTTAAGTTTGCATACAGGAGGAAACACCTATGTGAGCAAGTGCTTAAAATTATCATCATGCACACGAAAACCCAAGATTAACACAATAAAAACGCAAGCAGTCTTCAGACATACTCAGTTTCTCAAAATGGGGTACAAAGCACAGCACCTTTTGGAATACATGTGCTAAAAGACACAGCATAAATAAATATTGTACATTCTAATAGAAAAACATTTGCTGTTTTTATTAAATAATCATCACCTACTGGTTATTTTACAATGGTTTACTGCATGATGTGTGCTTGCTTAGAATGGCCAAACACCTCTATGAAAGTAATGGCAGGTACTGGCCTTACTGAACAGAGGAACAGGTGTGTTTAAGATGTCTTTTAAGTTATTTCAACAAAAAGGAGGAGAAGGGAGAAAGAACTGCAGCAGATGGTCAATCTAGTATGCTTCATTTAACACATTTCTCAACAATCATCAAACTTAGTCTTCTGAAATAAGATTCTGTGAAAAAACACATGGGAACCTGCATGATGATTTGGCAACTGTTACTATCATGTTAAATATGCAGCCTCCTACTTGAAACCTCTTTTTCTGACTGGGAGCACTGTAACTATTTGTTAATCCTGCTTCTAGTGATCTTTCCCAATGTTCACAAGTACCATCTTCAGTGTTCTCTTAGAAGCACTATTATGTCTTTGAGCAAATATGTAGGAAAAGCAAGACAAACTTATTTAACAATTTACTTGGAAAAATTAATTCATTAATTTGTAAGTAATGATATATACTACACATAGAATTGATCATAATAAAACTGTATGTAGAGAACTGTCTAGGTCAGCTATATGGACTGTAAGCTGGAAATCAACAGTTCAAAATGTCCCTAAATTGAAGAAATATAGACAGCAAAGGTTAAAACAACTAGAGGTTAAAAAACCCAACTAAACAACAATGCAGTAAAAGTTAATGTGAGTCAGGGAATTCTGCCAAGAACCAGGAATAATCATTAATGCAACCAGGTGCTCAAATGGTCACACTAAATACACAGAGACATTCTCCAACACAATATAGCTGGATTATTCTTAATTGGGGTGTGGGATGGTGTGTCTGTTTATTTAATTAGAGGTTTTGAACACAGAATTTTATAAATTCTTTCTTTACTGCAGAAGAAAGAATGTTTCTTTACTGCTACTTTCATAAACTGAAAGAGAGGAAATTAGGTTAGAATCCTTTGAGGATGGTAAGATACTGACACAGGTTGCCCAGGGAAGGTGTGGATGCCCCTACCCTGGCAGTGTTCAAGGCCAGGTTGAATAAGGCTTGGAGCAACCTGGTGTAGTGGAAGGTGTCCCTGCCCATGGCAGCGGGGTTGGAACAGATGATCTTTAAGCTCCCTCCCAAGCCTCTGAGGTTTTATGATTCCATGACTGCAGACGGCAATGTACGTGATACTCAAACTGTACCTTTTAACCACTCTCCACATCCACCAGTCTATTTTGCAAATGCTGAGAAGAAATAATACAAAGCCTCACCCTGTCAGCTATGTGATTTTCTACAATCTCATTTTGTAGCTCATGTAATCAGCACTTTTGCTGTAGACACATTAAAAATAGGCAAATGAACACTAAGTGGCATATCAAGCAAGCAAAGGTTTAAAATAACTTCTGCCTGTATGGTTTCATGTAGGTCTGCAAGCACTAGTCCCTTAAACTATAATTATTTAATATTGGAATTACCATAAAATAGAGAATGCTTTATGTTTTTGAAGTGCTTTAAGAGATTCGATGTACCTGTGAAAAATGTTTAGAACTTCAGTATGAATTTGAGCTCAATCATTTAATACCAAATTTGATCTAGAATTCCCACAGGGCCACCACAACAGAAAAACATGGCCTGTCCAGTCCCACTTAGTACCTTTGAAGCAGTGGATTTACTGTGTCCCAATATTCATGGAAGAGCAGGAACAAATTTGTAGGTAGAGAGAGGTAACTACAAAGTGCCTTGAATTGCCCTTCTTCAGATACTGCAAAAGAAAACATGAACAACTATTTTAAGTGTTTCAGCACTGCTGAATAATTCACTCAAAACAAGAAATCTCCTGATCCCTTTTCCATTGAATAGTCTGTATCCTGCATCTTCAGCGTATCTCCTACATAGTACAATTGGATATTATTCCACCAACATAATCAGAGCTAATTAGCTGATTAGCTGAGGATTAGCTGAGGAGCTGTTTAAAAAATTTTGATATATATTATTAAGTATTTTTTAATGCATAAGTTACTGTAATAACAGAATTCCTTGTTTAAATTACCATATAACATGTAACACAGTGCAGTCAGTTTCTGTAGTTGCATCTTAGTTTTACCCTATCCTTATGATAGTCCTCAACGATATTAAATTTTTCTGTAATCACGTCAGTGCTAACATATTACATAAAGTTGGGCTAATTTAATAGTTTTCTGGGTGGTCATTTATTGTCTCTGCTACAGAAAATTACTCTGTTGGTTCACCAGTAAGACTCCTCCCTACAGCATCAAACATCCAGTCTCCTGGTAAGAATAACAGCATATCCCAAAGTACAGATATTTTGACTTGTATATTCTAATAAAATTTAAACTTAGTTCTCAGTTTATATAAATCAATTTTATATTTTTGTTGTTATACGTTATACATGTTATATTTTGTCTCAGTTATTCACGTAAATTATGGTCCTTCTTTCCAAATAGTTGATGATTCTGTGTTTCATTGCATTTTGACAGATGTCAAAATATTTATTTTTGAGGTTAGTATCTGTAATACATTAAGATTCTTCAAGGAAGAGGCTTAAGTTTTATAATGTGCTTTGTATCTATTTGGCTTTGCTTTGCTCAATCCCTCTATCTTTAGCATTTACCAACATTAGCACTACACAGAAAGATTGGTTTTTTTAAATATACTCCAGGCAATTTCTCAGGTGATGTAATCTAAATTCCTGAAATTATCCTTAAACCACTGAATCTTTATCAACAAGTACTTACTATCAATACCTCATTGATAATTCACATATTTCCATATACTCAGAACTACTCAAAAGTAATGCTCTTCTATGCAAAGAAAGCCAAGACAACTCAGCTTCTCATGCCCGTCCCTTCCTTTACAAATTAGTAATTCCTTTACTTTCCAACTCTTACTTTAATTTATTGACTATTGTTAACTTATTGTGAACATTTCAAAATCCTTACAAGACAAAAAAAGGTCATACATTTGTTTTCTCATAATTACCTTGTAGTAGTTCTTCAGGTGGAGAAACTCCCAGCAAATAATGAAAAAATAAAGCAGCACAACGAAGGTAAGGCATGATGCCTTTTTTAACACAATCCCACACAAGCCAGCCTGGAATATCCTGACTAAAGCAACTGTAAAACACAAATGAGAAATAGCTGCAATAATTCACAACGCAAATCCTTCTAGGACTTCCACATTTTGTCTAGCAGTGGTAGAATGGTAGCTGTGTAGAAGCAACACTCATGTACCCCAAAATCTGTGAAACACAGCCACTAGCACTTAACTTCCAGCTTCCCCTTTTCCTAAGGAATGAGTACTGAGTTTATGTACCACGCCTGTAATAAATCTTCAAATTAGGCCAACTTCTATTTTTCTCAAAATGATGAAAAATAAATAGCCAATAGACAGCTCTATGTTGTTCAAAATAATCTGATATAAACAATGCAACACATCACACAGAGCAATTGATTCCTACACTGGTTGTGTTTTATTACTAACAGCCAGTAAATTTTCAAAAGGTGAAAATTTTTTATTCAGTTGGTCTTTTGAATGTAGTGAATGAAAGAGAGAAAAACCACTTAAATCAGCATAAGTACTCTTCAGAAACAACAAAATGAATAGAATAAAAAAAATTACTAATCCATACTTCGTTATGGAAGTCACAACACTAACACTCATCGTTTACACTTTATCCCCCTTTTGTAGTAGGACCATTTCCTTTTTTCTGGATTCCATTCATAACACAAGAGATCTAAACCAAAATAATCAAAGTAAATAAAAAATAAATCCTGTAGTTGGATGTATTCCTCTGCAGAATGGATACAGGTACTTTTTCATCCTCAGATTAATGATTTACTCTGTTGTCCACAAAAAGTAACCTCTTTAACTAAAAGCATTCCTTTCACCAGTTCCAGTGTTCAGGAGCATGGGAAGAAAGCACAAGGCAGTGTGCTAACTCCCCATATAAAATGGGTAATTTTTTCCTGTCTTCTGTGTTGTGCTGGTCAGTCCTGTGGATTACTATCTTTCCAGGAAAATGTAATGCTACAGCTGAACTGCTACTTACCCACTGGTGTACTGGCAAACCTCTCTACAGAAAGACTGTGCAGACTGTGCCTCCTCACTGTTGTCAGATGAGTGAGCAGTGGGGGACTCTGCACACAAAAAGATGAATCCACTGTCAATGCACTCCATCCTTACACACTTATCTTTTACAAATACTAAAAACTTTTTTTTTATTATTCAGTTGCATTACAGAACTATTTCCACTTTAATTTGCTTAATTCTTTTCTATTTGCTGTTTTCTGCCTTAGAAGTGTTCTCCTAAGACTGAATGCTGTAAGGAAGAATCAGGACTACTCCCTCATTTCTTATCCTCATGTAAAGAACTTCTTCCTTCCCTTGAACTTTTGAAGTTGTCCTACATAGCTTAAGCTACAGAAATTTTGAAAAATGTTTAGTTTTTTTAAGATTCCTATCATACTGAAGAAAAAGAAAACTAGTAGCTAGCAAACCTATAGGCTACTGGTAATTTTTAACGGTGCTATGAAACAGAGAGAAAAGTGAAATTCTCTCCTATCAGTTTACAGGATTCTCTATTTCAGATCTGGGTATTTACTAAGTTGAAGGGTAAAGAAAATTTTATTTCCCAAATCCATACTGATTGTCACTGTACAGCTCAGTGACACTGCTTGGCAGAACTTTGATTCTCCTACAAGGAGTGAAGAAGGGGAAGTTACCCCTCTGAAATGACTGAATGACTGGAGCAAGTACAGGTGTATCAATAACTATTTTGTTTTCTTAGCCTAAGAACACAGAAGTGATGTAATAAAATGCTCTGAACTTGATGTAGCGCTATTTAATTTTTACCAGAAAACAGTTATTACTATCTAGCCCTGTCACTTATTATGAGGAAGTTTATACCTGAAGACACTAATGGTGTCAATCCTTTATTTTTAAGAAATTGTGCAAAAATGCCAAAAAATTGCAACACATATAAACATCTACCTGTTGCTGAAGAGATGACAATTTGCACTATGTGTGCCAGTGTTGTCAGATGGAAGAGGTAGAGGTGGTTATAGGCTGAACTAACTGATGAAGGTTGCAAGTCTACAGCATCTTCCCAGTATAAAGATGGAAAGGATAACACAGCTCCCACCTACAGTGAAAAGGAATAGGCAAATATTAGAGTGACAGAAGTTTGGTAGTAGATACAAGGGTAGCAGTTATATTCTCACTATACATTTGTATTTTATTTCTGTAGTCTGTTAATCTATCTTGCAGGTTTTAATTCAAAGTGTAGCAAAAACTCACTGGAAAATATTAACCATTTGTGCAGCATGACACATAGGAAACTCAGACAGAGTTGCATGGTAATTGCCACTTTAGAGATATACCAAGTCAGGTTGTTCAGTTCCTAACAAGCTTAATTTCTGTTCTTTGACAGGAGACAAAGCACACTGAAAGAAGTGAGAAGGGCGACCAAGCATTAGATAGAAAAGCAGCCAGGGCAAAACAGATTTTATTTGGTGAGTTTGGTTTTGTTGGCTATGTTATGCTTGCTGGGTTTTTTTTTAACAGCAGAAAAACCTATAATACAGATTTGTATTATGAACAGAAAGAAGAGGCTAAGAAAAATACAGAAGGTAGTGAAAGTGAATGTTAAGGAATCAGAATGTATGAGATCCTGATTGAGACAAAGGGAAAGTGAGGGAAAGAAACTGAGTGCATTTCTTAAGTTTATTTTTTTATGCTTAATAACAATGGAAGTGGTAAAAAGATTGAGATTGCAAGCATGAAATTTAGTAAGAACAGGACAGCAAAGACTTGAGAGTTAGCAGAGCTAAAAGTAAACATACATAGCAGTCATATGTAATAATTTGATGATTACACTTGTATAATCATTTGACTCATGCAAGTCAACAGATCATGCAGGACTATTTACAGAGTACAGTACACAAAAATTTATGCTCAAAAAAAGTATTAATATGAAGAATAAAATGAACGTGCTTACCAAAATGTGGAACATATCTACTTCTAAGAGTGATGGAGTGTCCTCCCCTTTAAAGTTTGGCAGGAGAACTACAAAATAAAGATATCAGATATATATTTAACACATACTTTCTTCTTTTGGATCGAACTAGTATCAGAATCTGATTTTAGAGCCTCTATAATTTCTGTGTTTTCATCAAAACAAAGGTCCAGATCACTAAACTAAGGATCTAGTTAATTAACTGCTTACCACTGATTTAATTGACTGTGCATGTTTAGCTATTTCCCCATGCCCAAACAGCTGACTATTTTAATTAATATATCTTCAAAATTCTGAGACATAAATCTTTATTTCTCCAGCTCCAATAAATCACACAGTGTTAAGGGTGATGGTCCTTAGGCACCTCAACACTAGATGCCTCACAACCTCACCAATACAAAAGCCCAAGAGCTACACCTAAGAGTCTTACCAAGCAGAAAGCAAATCAGAGAGTGGGATTCACAAAGGCCACCACACTAACCTAATCAATAAGAAACATGGGGGAAGTTACATGCCTCAAATTAGCACTCCCAGAGACCAAAATACCTTAAGCTAGGCTTCAAGCAGCCTTTTGAAAGTACTGCAAATCACAGAATTGCAGAATAGTTTGCATTGGAAGGGAGCTTAGAGATCATCCAGTTGCAATCTCCCTGCCATGGGCAGGGATGACACTCACTACATCAGGTTGCTCAGAGCTCCATCCAATTGGGCCTTGAACACTTCCAGGGATGGGTCACCCACAGCTTCCCTGAGCAGCCTGTTTCAGTGCCTCACCACCTTCACAGTAAAGAATTACTGTCTAATACTGAATCTAAACCTTGCCTTTTTCAGTTTAAAACCATTCCCCTTTGTCCTGTCCCTATCTACCTCTACAAAAAGTCCCTCTCTCTCCTTTTTATAAGCCCTCTTAAGATACTGGAAGGCTGCAATGAAGCCTCCCCAGACCCTTCTCCATGCTGAGAATATGAGGTCTCACAATTAATAAAGAGAAATACCTATTTCGTGGCTTTATTCACCTGTTTAGAAGAGAATTGGAGTAATTTTGAACATTTCCAGAAACAGCTGGTACCCATCTGTTCCAGACTTGAGTACCTGTAAGTCTGGGTAATCTGGGATGAGTTCAACCAACACCCCATGATTTCAGGCAACTGAAGCAAGCACTGTTGACAAGTACTCCGACCCTTGCTTCTATGCTGGATTAACCTGTTCCATTTTGGAACAGAAACTTCTGCAACACAAAAAGTAGCAAATAAAAGAAATACAGTACCTCCTAGAAGACGAATCAGATGTTTCTGAATCAGGACCTGGGGGGATGTTGTTCTCTGAGCAGCTGCAAACTGCACTAATGCTTTAAGGCCACTGTGCTAGAGCGCAAGAGAAAATGGTTGAACAGGAAAAAAGGCTAAATATAACAGTGATATAGAACTGTAAAAACATATCTACTTCTACAAACATAAAACACATTTATAAATGAATTTAATATGAACATCCATATGTAACCAGACATATTATTCTTTCAAAGTGCTCTTTATACTATGGATGCAAACACTGAGAGATATCCCTTGACAGAGAATGATCTTGATATTAGCAGTTTCAACAGGTTTATAGATGCGTGTATATTGTAAATAAACTGTTTTATTTAAAATTTATTGCAAATCTTACTCATCCGTACCTGTCTATTTTGTAGAGATCCAAATAAAGGCTTGCCCTCTGTTTCCAAGAGGTTTTCTTAAAATTAAACACAGAAAAAATTAAGTTGCTTTGTTCTACACAACCTAATACTAAATTATTCTTAGTATATACACTCATTTTTAAAGCTCAGCTTCATTCTTGTAAGAGAATTCTCTTGAAAAAAAATTTGTCTTAAATGACACTGAACATTTCCCAGATAAATTATTGTAATAAGCTTTGTAAAAATTTTCAGTTTTCAGACCTTGCTAACTAAGGATTAAAAGGAACACTGTTTCACATGAATGATGATAACACATTCATTCTATGGATTTGGATTTATTTTCAGTTACCCTTATGCAATGCTCAAAACCATCAAGTTACATTTACAGAGATGCTATGCAGCTGTCTTACCCTCATATTTGTCATAGTGTCATAGAATGTTAAGGGATTGAAATGGACCCAAAAGATCATCTAATTCTCATCCCCCTGCCATGGGCAGGGACACCCCTCACTAAACCAGGTTGCTCAAGGCCTCATCCAACCCGGCCTTGAACATTGTCAGGGCTGGGGCAGCCACAGCTTCCCTTGGCAACCTGGCAAAATTTGTGCTACTGCATTTGACTGCAGTTTAACAGAAGTATTTTGAAAACAAAATTCCCAAGCTGGAATACAGTTCAGCTTTCCTCCCTGAGCACACTGGTTCTGAAGGAATAACAAAGAAATAATAAGCCAATAAAAACAGAAACCAAATTAACTCAGTTGAATAAAAAGGTATCTATTGTTTTTGTACTTTAGTCACTTTTCAGATATGAAAGAGTACAATTGGAATTTTAAAATTTGATTTAATTGGGAGATTTTGGTTTGGAGGCTTTTTGTTGTGTGTTTCTGGTTTTGTTTTTTTTTATTTTGAGTTTGTTTCTTTTTTCAAGAATCTGGCTTTTGGCAATAATACCAATTCACATCCCTTGGGTCAACGATGCTTTGAACCTCCTCTAGAGGTTCCTCCAAAGTTCTTGTCTAGGCAGCTTGGCTACATGCCCACTGAATGGTTTTAATAATGCACTATGAGTAGACTCCAGACCAGCATACTAAAGCTATGCAAGCAGTTTTGCTTTACAATTTCACAGAAGTCTGCTCTACTTGCAAACAAAAATGAATCCAAGGAAGTGCTGTGGCCTAGGATAAATCAAACTGTCACAATAGTCCCTCTGGCTTTATACTCTTGTCCTCAAGAGTATCTGAATTTTCTTCTACTAACACAGGCCTTCAATATCACACTTGTGGTAACAGTTATTGAATTTATACACTTGCTGGCAAGCTCCTCCCTGACAGGCTCCAATATCTTTTTTCATATATCAGACAAAACCAACCTGCACAGCATTAAGTACAGCGATGTTAATAAAGTGAGTGGTGTCCAGTCTTTTTCCAACCTATTTGAAAACTCTAACAGAATCCATCAAAAGATGCAATCAGTTTTGTGACAATTTCTGCCTTATCAGAATATTCCCAATCCATCTAAAAACCTTCTAAACTCGTGACACTCCAGTTCATTCTAGTCCATTAGAGATTTAAGGTAGATTAAACTTGAACTTCAACAGCTTCATCATGAAACACTTGGTATAATTGGCAAAACACATTTATGGACATATACAATTATATTCTCAATTCCTTCATCATGCATTTCAGACTTAGCTCTTGCCTTTTTTCCTGCCTGGAAGCCTCTACAGATTTATCTACAGCTTCATGTTTATAACATAAACTTATTTGTGTATGTAGTCCAGAAATGCAATGAGATAAACAAGTACATTATCCCAAAAAATTAAATCACTTTTCTGGTAATTTTTTTGCCTTCAGAGATTCATGAAAGAGAAAGTTTGGGTTAGTTTTTTTTGGTTTTTTATTTGTTTCTTTTTCTAACGGGCACCTACTTAGCAATCTCAGAATACAAGAGACTTTCTTCTACAAATTCCACAAAAATTCTTTTAAGGATACAGACAAACACAAATAATGAGACAGGGAGTACTATTTCACAGCTATTAGATATTTAGCATAGGAGATGCCTGGTCAGTGATCTTTGGCATCCCGAAGATATTAACTGAACAATTAGTACAATTAGTAATGTGGAACGTGATCACTAACTACTGTCTCAAATTAAACTCAAAGTTGGCATTCCATACCTTATTTCATGAGTTACTATCTAAGAAAAACATCCTATTATTTATTTTGGTTTATAGATAACAATTCTATTATTATATATGCAATTACATATCATTTACTTTGCTATACTATTACATATGGCTCATACTTATGTAAAATTATTATTTATTCAATCAGATTGTATAAAATGATACAATCAAGAACTGTAACATTTTCAATTCATGAGAAGGAATAGACTGAAATTATGCTTTACCTATACACTGGATGGTAAAAGCACACGTGCTCCAGGTCATCATAGGAATCCGGGAATCAGCTTCATTTGGAGCCACTTTTAGCCCAACTCTGTAAATGGTGGTGGCAAAGAGAATAAGCATCTCCTTGATACTGCTTGAGTACTTGGCTCTGCAAAACCAAGACAAGATCATTTCAGTCTCAATTACTAAAAGTATTTATTACTTACTGGTTAATCAATCACTAAAAAAGTCTAAGTCCAAACCCGGACAGCTATTTGTGAAAGAAATACTGAATACAAAGACTCTTTGTCTGGACAGAGGTGAAAAAAATCCCGTTCTCAGTAGTGAGCAAATACCTTGACATTAAAGGCTCTACAAATTGAGAGGTTAAAAGCTGCCAGGCTCGAAGATATTATTTCTGTGTACCACATTATAATTCACATTAGAAAAATGCTAACATTTCAAAGTAAAATACAATGAAAATAAACATTCTAAGAAATTGTAATTATAAGTCCTGAAGTGGAAATAACAAGGTGCTAAAAATGGAAGACATTACAAGTGTGTTTTTAAACATATATTTTAGCATTTAAGCTCTTTTCAAATGACACTAGGTTAGTTTATGCAAATGTAGTTATATGTAGAAAAGTGTTTAGCAGTTTTAATGGCTTGTGGGTTTTTTTCCAAGTCACACACAGAACTTCCTAACAGAAATATATGACATTTGTATTAAATCTCCATATCTCTATGGACAAAACAATAGTACCACAAAGCCTGGGGGTAGCCAGGTTCACACTTTAACACCACTCTTAAGTTTAAACTACAGAATCTTTCCCATGAAGATCAGTTATCAAGAAAAAATTTGATTCAACTTTTTGACAACAAAACATTTTTAATTTTTTCACAAATAAAAGATACATGTGGGTACTTTGCATAACTATGATGTCAATCTGAAGCAGCAGAAGCAGAGCACTTACAGCATGATCTAAAAAGAAAGGACAGCTGAGCTCACTTGAAAAGTATCTACCCATTCATTCTGTTTTAGTGGGCAAGTGCTTTTGCCCACTGGAATTGAACATGCTTAATGTTACAATTGGTAATGTGGAACATGATCACTAACTGCTGTCTCAAACTCAATGTTGGCATTAAGGAATAGAACAGAATAGTAAACAGAAATAGAATAGAATAGAACAGAAATAGTAAACAGACAACACAGCCCTATTCCCCTAAGTGATCCACATTCCATCCTCATGTCCAAACCCACCTGAAATCTATGCCCAAAACAGATGTGTAGCAGGAAAATTAAGGCAGACAGACAATAAATAACTTGCCTAGAGGCACAGCAAGTAACCCAAATCACTGGAATTGTGGATTGGAAGATTCCAGACTTCTAGCTTTGTATGAAGAACATACGAAATACCAGACTGGATTTGACCAAAAGGTCCACCTAACTCCTCCAGAGAGATCCAATATTCAGTGAATGCTTATGGAAAAGAGTAACTCCCTAGTCAGATCAAACAAATCACATGTCTTTCCTTCAATATAAATTCTGAAGTATACCTAGAATATTGAAGGGAAAACTAATATAGTGCAGAGAATACTGCCAGTAACACTTACGAGGGCTGAACTCCAAAACTAAGGATGGAATGGAATTCCAAAGCTGAGTTCCCTGTTCCCTTGTTGGTGAAAGCTGGAAGATTTTGTTTCTCTCCTTACAGGAAAAAAAAAATACATCCACATTAAAACCAAAGAAGCTGTTACAGTTTTTATAGCAGTTTAACAAAAGTTAGTCTTCTTTTTATTTGAAACTGATTTGAAAATAATTGCAAACACACCTTGCCAGCCAGACTATATTCAATGATTTCTCCTTTAAGTAACATTTGCCTCTATTCTCCAAAATAGTAGATTGTCTGTGTCTTCTGTTTTCTAAACACTCATACCTGTTTTCATTTTGTCCTTTTTAATTTAGTTTTTCCTCTTTTTCACTACCTCTCAGTCAATACAAAAGTTTAATTGACCATGAGAATTAGTCTGTTGACATCCTCTCCAAGTGCACAACATTTTTTTCTACAAGAAAGATGGAAATAATTTAACAGAAGCCAGAAAATTGAGGAGTGCACTGAAATCAAGACATCAGCTCAGAAAGGGCAATAACTTCATCCCCAGCTTTATTTGATATTGTCTTGATTGACAGCAAAATGTATTCTTTATTTGACATTTTCTGCTGGTACTAGTTAAAACATGTACTCACATATATCCCACAGAAGAGCTTAAAAATTAAGATAACAAACCTTTAGCATTTTTCACACTGTAGCCTGATATCCTGACTGTGACAATCTCCAGCCACCTAGCTAGGGATAGGATTTGAGCTACCGCCTCTGCATCCTCACTGAAAACAAAAATAGAAAGCAAGTTTTACTTTAACACTCAAAGAACCACCGTGACTTAAAAAACAGAGGACACAACTAGAGCCAAACACATTAACTCAGTATTTGTTCAGTTTTACTGGCTTCAGAAATTTTGAGCAAACAGTACAAAATGAGGTGTAAGGCTAAATAGTAGGTCTAGGTACTTTTCTCATTTGATTTCAGTTCTACAGAACAGACAATCAAAAAATGTTTTATAAAAAAAAATATTACTGCTAAAAGACATATATTTGGCTAAATAATCAGTAAGGAGATACACTGTATTTCATACAGATGAGGAAGCTCAAACCAAGTTTTCCTTCCAAAAATTTGAAAGGCTGACCAGCCCCCAAGTAATTTTTCCTTTTTTTTTATTTAGAGGTTATGCAATGTGGTATTTCACCTGTTTATTTTTTGAGCCTGCAATGGGACGATAGGAATCACAGTATTGCACAGAGATTTGCAAAGTGGACAGAGATACTCTCCATTCTCCAAGTCAAATATCTGTTCAACATGCAGACGTTGTCGAAAGTTCAACTGCATTGCTTCAAAGTACCTACAACATTAAAAAGGAAATTACTAGAAAGTGAAATGGCTCAAATGCAACATGAAAACAAAGGTTCAAAGAATAATTATACAGCAAACACTCATCCTACCCAACAAACAAGTATTTTCCTTGGACTTAGAACTCTTACATGCTTGGATGGGAAAACAATAAGCACACAGATGAAGTCATGGAAAAATGTATGGTGTTTCACTGATGGGAAAATGATGGCAAGTTTTCCTTCTTATAATATCCTTATAAATTTCGTTAAGATTTTGCAGACAAGCAGTCCTTACATTTTCTACTTTTCCATCTTCAACATAATGAAACACTGTATCTAATAACTCTCATATGCAACTCATTGTAGTAAATTTGAAACAGGTATTGAACACATTGTTATTTAATTTTAGGAAACACTACTGGTAACATTTCACAAATGATTAATCAGCTATTCATTGCAATTACTGAGCCTCATGACTACACAGTTGAACTGTAGCCTTCTAACAGGAAGAGAGAATAATATATATTAGAATATCACACTTCAACTATTTAACTGAAAAGGAAAAAAAACAACTATGATCTTTTTAGAGGTTTCATTATAATTTTTGCCCCCTCAGTGGATGCAGTAAGCCTTCAAATTTCATTAATGTATCATTGGTATTTATAGGAACAAAAAGATTAAACATTTAAATCTTCTTCTCTGGATACAAATGCAGTCCTAATGTTCAGACCGAGTATGTAGGATCCTAGAGAGAGATATGAAATCACTGAACTTCCACACCAAGGTAATAACTTGATTTTTTTTTTTTTTTTTTTTTTTTTGCTTTAAATCATGCATCTTAAAAAAATAAAATCCCATTTATGTGAGAAGAGAAAATGTATGTGCAGGGGCATCTGCAGAAGTTCTAACAAATACAGACTATTTAGGAAAGTATTTTGTTATAAACAAAAACTCACACATTTATTTTCCCCACATTCACACAATTATGTTTTTGCAAGCAACTCCTCTTCCTCATACATGCAACTACAAGGATACGCCACTCATTTCAACCTGTTCTGTTTTACAGGATTTGCAGTACTTTGACACTGCACATAGAAAGGTATGGCAGGCATCATTTGGAGGAATATTAGTAAGTTAGAGTGTCTGTTATGTAGTAAATAAAAGACTATACTCAAACCTTCTGTGCCATCCCGTATGAGAAGAGCCTGTTGTCCATTTTAATCCCATTAACCCATACAGCAAGTCATCTTTTCTTAAAAAGAGCAAGGGAACTGAGCTCCAATGTTGCACTACTTAGATCTATGCAGATGTAGAGGGATCTGCCAAGAGCAGATGTATTACACTCAAGGAACATACTTCTGTATCATTTTAAGTGTGTGCACCTATTTATTCTGTACTGATGTTTTATTGTAAAAAACAATGTATATATACACATATAGAATAATGAATGATAAGCACTAGAAGTTTAGTAAGTTTCTTTAAATTAAAATGGCACAAGTACAAACAACAAATCTCAGGAGATTGTTTATAACATATGTCATATAAATAGTAGCTTGTAATTGTATGACCCATCTCTATCCGGTGGTGGAATTATTTCTATTATTATTTCACACTGTTCATATAGTTTAGACTTGCCAGACCTATGTGGAGTGAAATGTAGAATGATTCTAATCTGCAAGCTAGGAAATCTGGTCTTTCACTGTTCAGGCTGCATTCAAATCCAGAACACTCGGTCTAAATTGTGGGTCCCCCAAACAAAAAAAATCAAATAAAGTTTATAGCAACTGCATCAATTCTTCACCCTTACTTTCCATTAAGGGTATCTTCACTGATTTGGGAGGGGTCACAAACAAATATTTGTTAATTTAACCACTTCTATTCTAAATGCAAGAATCTCTTCTAAAGACCCACTGGAATAAATCAGTTTCACCCTCTAAGTATTGACCTGGTGACAGACTTTCAGAGTATTGCTGCTATTGAACACTCACTACTGGTTCTCACTGGACTGCTAAAAGTAAACCTACTCAATACAGTTTCTTATTCTTGACCAGTTTTACTCCATTGTTTAAATTTGCATAAATAGTAACTCCTTAAAGATTCTTTCTGGGTCATAGAAGGCCCTAAAAACTTTTGATCATCATCATCAAGTCAAAACACCTCTTGGGCCATATTTCCTTTTTGGATGAGTAGAAATAGTTTTCACCCCTTAATTAAATATCCACTTACTGTACTGTGTTTTCAGTATACTATTGATTTGTACAATAGCTTGTATTAATCTATTGGAAAACAGATTGATTAAAAACCATTAAAAGGCAGCAAAGACACATCCTTACTTCTGCCAGCAGGCTGCATGCATCACATGCCCACAGCTCCCTGTGTGGGTCCCACAAGGTAAGTCAGGGTGCATGAAGAGAGGATCTAGTGTATCTAGAAACACACAGAAAAACTACTGAATGAACAGTAACATAACTTCCCATCAGTACAAACAGAAATGAATACCAATATACACAGAACATGAACCCTCAGATCTTATTTTCCTACAATTTGCACAGTCACATTACAACTCCATTTGGCAAATTTTTCCAGACCAATCATCCAGCAGAGTAATGACAACCATTTAAACTACTGAAGTTTTTCCACTAATTATAAAGAAAAAGATGCCAAAATTCAAAAGCAAATTGGTTAAAAAGAAAAAAGGTGCTTCTGTACTGGAACACATCTGTTGTTGGATTCACTATCACTGAAGCTTTTGATGTCTTTCTTACGTTATTTTTAAATGAAAATGGAACTAATGAGGACAAGTAGGATGAATAATTTCTCCAGCTAATCCCATGTATTTTCAAACTACTGACACACAAAGCACTGCTGGATAACAAAAATCAAGTCTGTCTTTTACTAATCTTGCACAATTCTAAACAACAGAAGCATTATGAGAATGTACTGATGTCTTTGTGTTGTACATGCACCCAAAGTGAGATCCCACTTTTGCTTTAAAGATATCTAAATAATACTGAACAACAGCACTCCTCCATGCCTCATCTGGGGGACTGTTTATGATTTTGAACAAACACACTTGAATCTGATGAAATGAAAGAAAAAAAAGAATGTAAATTACACTGAAAATAATTGTTTGACAGCAGTTGAAGCTGACTTGCATCAAATGGAGACTGAAATAATAAAGTAAACCTTGGTATAACATTAAATTGCCATTATCTGCATTTCTGCTGGGGGAACAAGCATTTTTCCATTTATTTAGATCTTGAAAGAAAAAAGTTCTTACAGGCCTCCTGGTAGTAACTGATGAGCAGCAGAAGAACATGCAGCAAGGTATAAGCACATAAGTAACGCCCAGAAACAGCTTTAGAAAAAGAATCCATTCTCTTCTTCTTTAAATTATTTCAATAGCCCAACATGTCACTGCAGATAATTTACAAGTGTATCTGACTACAAGAGCACAGGACTTAATCTGTACTTCAGCGTACCACAGGAAAAAGGAAAAACAAAATGCAATTCGTATATGACCTAGAGAAAAGTTCTATACAACTGGCTCAAAAATGCCATTACCAGGAGTTTGCTGATAAAAAGAAAAATGGATCAAGCAGGATTCTGTAGGAGTTTGTCCTAGGCCTAGGACTATTCAGTACTTGTTAATGATCCAGAGGAGAAAACAGGAAACAGCTTATTAGTGAAACAACCTGGTAAAGGTTTTTAAGTGTGATAAAAGGTAGGGTAATAGAGTGGAGAAATACGAAAAAATTATGAACTTTCCTCTGATAACAATCAAGAGTTTACTTCTACACTAAAGCAGGAATAATGAACTGCACAAACAGAATTTAAAGCTGTTTTCTACATAGTAGTGTCAATAAAAAAGTAGGACATAGCATCCATTTTGCTCTATGAGCAAACCACAAACCACAAAAAAACACCCCCACATCTGAAAATAAGAAGGAATTTAAACCACAGGTTGTAAGAGCATCTATCTTGAAATCTTACTACCTTCTTTTTCCAAAAAGAGAAGAAAAATGCGAGTACTTAAATTCTCCCTTATGCTTGTATTTATTTTCTTCTTTCCCTTAAGTAACAGACCAAAATTTCATCATGTTTTGTCAACTGCTACATGGAAAAGAAATTCTGCTGGGCTTTGTGTTCCCTGCTACCAATATGCAATTACACAAATGTAACTATTGTGACTGCCTAACTTCCTTGTATTCAATGTTTTGTTCACTC
This sequence comes from Daphoenositta chrysoptera, assembly GCA_013397915.1. NCBI lineage: Eukaryota > Metazoa > Chordata > Aves > Passeriformes > Daphoenositta > Daphoenositta chrysoptera. Next base: position 192,210 of record VZRO01007291.1, on the reverse strand, counting down.
ATCAGATGACATCATATGATCCTTGCTTAGAATTTTTCATTTTTTATAGTGCTGTTTTTATTACTTCCTGGACATATAAGGGGAAAATAAACCCAAATCAAACCAAACACCCTAACCCTTTTCAGATTGTCATACTGGCCTCTGATAATGTTCATTTATTTCCTCCATATTGGGAAAGTTTGCAGCTGTACTTGAACAAACAGGAACTGTGAACAGTCTTGTTTTTTCTCCAAAGCAACTACTCCCACCAAATCTAAATTTTTTATTAACTCTTGTGAGATTCAAGCATTTTCTGAGTTCCCCCAGCAACAAATCTGAGTCTTCACATACTTCTCATTTAAGTTTTAAAGCATGGATTTTAGAACTATTTAAAAGTTTCCACCCTTTTTTCTTACGTAAGGTAAGCCATTTAGCAGCCTGACCAAACAAAAGAGTTTAGTTGGTTCAAAGAGTTTGAGCCCCAGGGACAGGACTGCTTGTAGTCTAAGAGAAGAAAAATCACATACCTCCTGAGAGTTCAAGAATTCTGCTCCTATTCTGAGTTAAGGCAGTTGACTTCTGCACACAGGCAGATAATACCATGGCAGCACTTTCCAACTTCACTTCCTGCTCCTCCTGACAAAGAATACAGGTCAAAACTTCTTTCTCAGCAACAGATGGACCTCGTTTGGGACCCAAAGCAATTCTGGAGTAATCAACTGCTGAAGACAGGCTGTAAGACCAGAAGCAACACAGACATAAAATAACCAGCCGGATTTTCTAGACAAACGGAATTCTTCCAGACATCTAACAAGGTCATACACTGCTAGTATTTCTGGATTTGTACAGAATTGCTTTACAAAACCAAATTATGCCCAAACAATAAAGAAACTCCTCAATCCTCACTAAAATGCAGAATTCTTAAAAAATAGAAGGAGGAAACCAGCTAGCATAGAATAACAAAGTATATTCAGACAGCAGGAAATTCAAGAAACTGTATTCAATGTAGATTAAATATATTTTAAGCCTTAAAATTGTTTCCCATTCTTGAAGCAAACAAATGAATGCCTCTACCTTAATTAAATGCTTCATGACACAATAAGCTTCCAATTATTTTTAAAATATTCCCTATTTCAGAGTTCAACAATGATTTATAGAACACAATTTATTAAAGACCAAAGCATAATGAAGTGACCTGTACTTTTTCTCCAGTAGGTAGCTCTGTTTTCCAGATTAGTTTTGTAAAGCCACAATTACACAAAAATTGTGAGCTGGTTTAGGTGTACTATATTGCTGAAGTATCTCAAGAACAGGAGCAATGAATACCAACAAATTATAACCAATATAAACCAAACATCTTCAGTATGAAATAAGATCCTAAAACCTAACAAGCAAATCTCAAGTGATTTGAGCTACAAGAACCGTATTTTCTTCATTGCAACCTAAACTTAAGGCACATTGGCTTTCAGATTCTTTCCACATAAAACACCTAAATTTTCATATAAGGTAGACAGTTACCTCCAAAATTACAGTGTGGTCAACTCAAGAGCTTTCTAATGACATTTTCTCAAACATTAAACTATATAAGTATCCACCATCTGAAGAATTTTTTTTAATAGTTTATTTTATGCTGCTCTACAAAGTGATCCACTGTTTTTACATCAGCACACACATGCTATTTTACATATAATTCTGTAACAGAAGATGACTTAAAAGAAGATGACTTGTAAAAGAGACACAAGTTTGCTGACTGGAATGACACAATCTATCCCTCTAACCTACTTATGTACTTTATGTAGCATAATGAACTCATGTAGCAGGTAATGAACACTTCCCACCACAACTCTCGATGTCTGTTTTTTCTTACCTTTCTTCTTCCATAATAGCATCTTCTTTCCCCTGGGCCTCCAGTGTGTTTTCATACAGGAGCTTGTGAGTTTCAATGAAATTCCTCTGCAGGGCAGACATCTGGGCCATTATCTTCTGACGGTGCAACCTCGCTGCTTCCGCCTTTCTCTTCCGCTCAGCTTTCTCTTTATCCTGAGTGCTCTGTGTCTTACAGTAAGAGAATAAAGAAATCTCAGGCAACTGAGAACATCAAAAAATGAGAAGACTCTTTCTCCATTATAGGCATTCTAACCACTGACATCAAATTCCTTAACTGACAACACTTTAATGAGGAAAAAAGTTACCTGCTATCTGAAATAAAAATAAATAAAACTCAAATCTTTACATGTTGACTAGGTTCATTAACTAAGACTGGACTTTTGTGGTCTACAAAAGGTCACTAGTACAATCCCCAGCCCAAAGACAAGATGAATAATACCTGAGTCTTTTTAACTAGGTATTTCTCTTTCTCTTCTATTTCTTATTAAAGAAATTTTAATAAGGTGACCATCAAAGTTTTCTCCAGTGTTCTGTTAATCTCTCCATAAGCGAAACCCTACTGAGTATTCAGTATCTCCCTTACAGAACCTGAAAAAAATTTTATCTTGAACTGCCTATCCATGACACCACAAATGTGTCAGCATTTTATGCATCTATGTATTGTATTTTCATTATTCTTTATGGTACACTGGAAAACTATTGTTCTTCCAATATTTACTCTTGTATCATGTTTTCAAAAACCATAAACAAAGTATTTCTATGCTTTAGAAATGCAGAATTCAAAAAACACGGGTAGCCTTTATTAAAACATGTAGAACCTAACTCTTCCCACTCAATTACTTAAGGGACAAATACAACATTATACACACGGTTTCCATTCACAGTACCATCACTTTTCCAGGAAATCAAACACCTAATTGTTCCACAAGTAGAACTGTAAGAGACTAATTTCTTACTGACTTCCGTATTTTGTTTGATACCTTACCAGATCTCATATGACACCTACCTCAAAAAAAGAAACACAGCATATGCTGTGTGGTAAGTTTAGAACTAGGCAAGCAATGACCAGCCAAGAGCTTGTTTGGCAGCAAGCAGTTGTCAAACAAAACGTGTAAGAGCAAACTGGTTTGTCTTTGCTAACTGGCTAAGAGTAATTAGATTCTTCTTTTCTGTTCAAATGCCAACTGAAAATACAACCACCCCATGGGACTGAAGTCACCTTTGAAATCTCCATTTCACTGTGTCATTTGACCACAGATTCAGAAGTTATTTTGAGGGAAGGGCAAAGAGACTGACAATAAGAATAATTACTTAAGGCTCATGTCTTCATACAATCAGGGCAAAGCAGATTAACCTCTTGACAGATAATGTAAATTATAAGACATCATTTAAAATAGATTTCTATTTCTAATTACTGTACAATGACAGTATAATAGAAAAGGTGGTCAAATCAAGAAGACAAGAAATGGAAAGATGAGCACAAATTACTTCCTTCAGCCCCCTCAGTTGCTTCACTTAACTTGCAAGTACAATGAAAACTCACATTAGCTGCTGATAATTCCATGAAACATGTTCAGCACAAATTTCACTTACTAAAAATATTATTCTTGGAACCTAAATCCTAGTTGTAGACAACATTATCAGGAATTAGTTTTGAAAAATTATCATTTTATGCAACAATAAATTTGGACACATTATTGAAAATGGCCATTCAAAACATTAAATACAGAGCTTCCACTGAACTTTATTTTTATCATTACCTCATCACCTTTTGTAGCTTCTGAGCCTGATGTAGCTCCTACTGTTGTCAAACTAGATTTTTCTCTCAATCTCTTCACCATGTCAAACATCTAAAAATAAAGACTTAGATGTTAAAAAGAAAATGCAACTTGGAACAATATAGATTAATACATTTCCAGTATTACAATATATATAAGCACTGGAACAGGCTGCCTAAAGAACTTGTGGATGCTGTTCAAGTTCAAGTCCAGGCTGGATGAGGCTGTAGGCAATCTGGTCTATTGGAAGGTGTCCCTACCCATGGCAGGGGCTTGGAGCTAGATAATTTTTAAGGTGCCTTCCAACCCAATCCATTCTATGATAGACAGGATTAAATCTCTTGGTATTTTGTTTCATGTTATTTTCAGATTTTAAAATGGATTAAACTACTCAATACTCCTAAATAACAGAAACACCCAAGACTGTATGTGCACTCCCAGAACACTGCTTTACTCATCATTTGCTGTTATTTTGCAACAGATATATGAGGATATGCGTAAAAATGTCATTACTGGAATGAGCTACCCACGCAAAAATTGACCCAACACTTGAAAGTACAAGTAGCAAGTACAGTGCTGCAACAGATTAAACTGCTGAAGAAGTCATTGCAGCTATATACACTGGATTAAACGTAGGAATCATAACATCTTTCATAAAAGCTTTCTACATTACTGAAATCAGATCATCCTTATCTCTCCTTTGTGTACCTGCAGTATCCAATTGACTGTGTCCTTCTGTGCCTCTAACTGGGGAACTCTCTTCAATTTCTCCACAAGCATTAACACGTTCACAGCATTCAAAGCTGAGCTTCCCATTCCTTTACAAAGTGAAAAATAGAAAAGGGCCTTCAGGGAAAAAAAAACCCTAACATTTTAATGTATTTACAACCACGGACAAGCCTTAAAATATTGCTAATCATATAACACACATATGTATATACCTATACACGTATAACATACATGAATACAAACTGTGTAGTTAACATTTCTGGTATAATTTCATCTGCTTATTCCAGTTATATATAGTATAACTTATCCCTTTCTAGATCAATTATTTCTTAATTTTTGCTTAATAATGTCTGCTTAAAAAAGAATTGCCTTTCCCTTCATCAGGAAGCAGTAAAGGTTTTTAGAGCTTTATCTATGTCTGCTAACAGCTTATTTTGTACATGTTTATTTCTAATCACAAAAGCCACTGTAATTACAGTAATTATTTCCTTCCTCACAACTTGGTGAGAGTTCATAGCATTCTAGGCCCTTCTCTAACACAACTATGTTTTAAAATGGAGACCATTCTCTTCAATGATTTTTCTTTTGCAGCACTTTCCACAAGCAGTAATTTTACATTTTTAGTAGGGAGACAAATAAACTGAAAAAGGAACTTTCTTTTAATAAATTGCTTCTCAATAAGAGCTTTCTTACAAAAATACTGATTATTTTTGCATCCCTTACATGTAAGTGGGGCTTTGGTTTTTCTTATTATGTAAAACTAAAGCTAGCAAAGTATTCTCTAGCACCTCAGTTATAATTAATACTTTTATTGAATTCCTATAGTTGACAGGAAACTTCTTAAATGGAAATACTTTCAGTGTTTTGATGATACTTCTCCTTTCTCAACAATAAGAAAAAATTGAAAAATAAAGTGCACTGGGAGTGCTTTTCAAACACAACATTTTTTAAAAACTAAATAAAGGGACTTCGGTAGTTTTACGTATCTATTCTTGAGGAAGGTATTTGAAAGACACATAGATATGATGTATAGGAACATGGTTTAGTGGTGCACTTGGCAGTGCTGAGTCAACATTTGGACTTAACAATCTTAGAGGTCTTTTCCAATACGAACAATTTTATGATTCTATGATTTTACTTCACAATTCTTATCTGTTACATCTCACAAGTGACAGTTATGTTTAGCTTGATAATGGAATTTTTTTGTTTATTCTTACACAGTGAAACAAAAACTCTAGATAAGATGGAAGATTATGTAGAAAATGCAGATTCCAGCTCCCACATAGTAGTCCTGAATGTAATATTAGGAAATGCCCAATAGAGATTTGAAAAAGAAAAAAGTACACGCCACAGCCACCAAGTTCTGTTTCTATTTTCACTACCATAATGGAAGACTAACTTGCAGTTAAATCAGTAATCGTACAGCTCAAGAGAACCATAGATGGACACAGTTCACTTAAATCCACTGCCATTTTTCAGAGAGTTCTTAGTTTCCATTTCAATGCTGTTCTTGTGAAGGAAAAACCATTTTCAGTTATGTAACACTACTTTTCATTTCTGTCCCAGGAAGAGAAGCACATATCCTCTTCAACCTACCTGGCAACTGGGAACAAAGGAAGCTAGTTCAAACCTGGTTTCTTATTTATTTTTAAAAATTTTAAATTATGAGGTTTTAATTATATAGCATAAAGTAAAGCCTTTCTGACTAAAACCACTGAAGAATTTCTTCTAGTTTATTTTAGTCCTTACAAAATCAAGTTAGCCTAAGATCACTCTATTCTTTTAAGGAAAATGAAACATACGTGTTGCTTTGTGATAAAAATCAAAGGTTACTTCTTCTTCAGGAGACTTCTGTAACTGCTGCTTCTCTTCTAGTAACCCTAAAGAAAGGAGATGAAGCACCTGAAACAAAGGAGAAAAATAGTAAGTCTCATTCAATGTTTAAGATATGGAAAACTGGCATATAAAATAAGGATGTTTAATACAGTTCTGTATTATATGTTGATTATATGAATGATAAAACACATGAAAGTGCAGAGATCGTATATAGAAAGTGAAATAAAAAAGCACAATATAAATTTACTGCATATTAGTTGCACTAAAATTCATCAACTTGCACATGCTTTATATTAGTAATATGTGAAATCTTGCCATTTTGTTGATATAAAATCTGTATTTGGCAATTCCATAATCCAAAGATTAGCAGGATTGGCAAGGCAATCTATACCCTCTAACATAACTGATTAATTCAAGTAATCTGTAATTTCAGGTCCTAATTCTATAAATATTAAAATAACAACCCTGCAAAAACAAACAAACAAAAAAACCCATCCAAAAAACATTTCAACAATGTTTTAAAAGACCATAGTCACCGCAGTAAACTTAAATGTTTAAAAACTTGCGAAAACTGTATTATTTCATGACTGAGGCCCCAAAGACATTTATGTATTTGGAGACTATGCAGCTCAAAAAATGAAGGAATTCCAATTATCAAAGAGTTACTTAATTGTGAAGTTTCAAGAAAAAGATGAGGTAGGGAGAATTACATATTGAAACAACTTGAATGTTGAGACAACACAGGGAAGAAAGCAAAATAGAAAACTTCAATACTATTGTGTATCATGTTTCTGTTTTACAACAGAGATATATCATTAGATAATTTAAAATATTTTTTGTCAGTAAGATTCATAAAAACAGGTTTGGGGACAAAAGCATTCCAAGTTAAAACTTCATCTTTACATATTTTGATCTTATCATATGCAGTCAACACAGGAACAACCATCAGAAGATGACCAAGGCTAACCATACCATTTGGATCATAGCCTCAGTCCACAGGTGGGTTTCCAGTTCCACTGCCCTCTGCAGAAGGGTCCGCAGGATGTGCATCATAACATCACAGTTCAGAATCCTCACCACGTTGCTGAATGCAGGACTGAAGTCTGGAGGAGGAGGTGGTGGCAACGCTAGAAAACAGATGTGCAAAGGTATCAATGAACTGACATCCCACCCAAGGTTACAGGCAAAAGTAGAGAGCACAAACATACTAATTAAAAACTGGACCTTTAAATAAATAAAACCATACTCAGATACAATTGTTTGCCTGAGTCAGCTTTCACCTTTGGCAAAACTAAGTACTTTTACTAAGTTCTTATATAAAACACATACAAGCTAGGTTAAACAATCAATCACAAGTATTATTTGTATCTGTAAATGCAAATTTTTAACACTTTGTACTGCCCTTATCATTTATGTATCACTATTAAACATGCAGTTTGTGCTTTGCATCAAACATAAAGCTTTCAAGTAGTTAAACGAAAGTGAGGAGTGGGGCTTCCAGACTGTATTGCCCCACACTACAGTATCACATGTCTGAATAGACATGTCACACGTCTGAATTTTCTCTGCCAGTGGCATTCCAGTCATTTCTAGTTATGTACATTTTCTGAGTTAATACTGGAACTCTGATGTGGAATCTTGGCATCTACAAACAGCACCTCATTCAACACCACAGCCTCTCCCCACCAGGAACCACTGACTTCAGCCTTCTTTTGGTACCTGGATGCCTATTTTCAGATTGCCTCTTTCAGAGCACCTCTGTGAATGAAGTGTTTCTGAAACCATCATTCCTTTGACAATTTAGGCTGAATGAAGTTACTGACAAAGACAACACAGCCACGTAAAAGAATATGCAGGAAGTACCTGCAACAAAACATGTAGCTTTGGGGGAACACACATCAGCGTCAACAAACCTCTGTACTTTGGAACTGTATTTTGATCCAATTATATGAAAGTGAGTCTCTGACAATTACATCTAAATAACCACATTTTTTAAAGTTTCCACAAAATTAATTTTCCTGACAACATTTTAAGCTGCCAGAGTGAAAGGGGAAGTGGCAAAATTGAGTTTATTAAATTGTTCATTGTACTTATTTGTTCAGCTTACCAAGTCTTCCCCAAATAAACTCAATTAAATGCTTGTGACTTCAATGGGTAAAAATAAACTAAAAGGGAAATACATTTGTGTAACAATCTCCCAAAGCTCAGTATATATACACAACTACATATAGTACCAAATTATGCCATTTGTTGAATCACTAATTGTAGAATTTTACCTTCATCTCTGTTTTCTTGTTTTCTTCTTTTCTTTTGTGTATGTTCAGCCTACAGAAAAAGGAGTGTTGTTGTATCAGCATCTCTATAGAAGTACACAATAATGAGATTAATGAAATAATGAGAAATCCTACACTAGAAATATGGCAAGATACATAGTGAATGCCTGGTTGTGTACTAGAATTTTGTCTGAAACATGTTTAACACTACATTTTACATTTAAATTTGTAGTAAAGATAAATAATTGGACATATTTGCTTCCTCAGTAAGAGTACAAAAGCAAAGTTTGGAGTTTCCCAATACAAAGATAATTCATATCACATTTTGTTCTCAGGATCAAGAGTTAAGAGAGCTAATACACAAGTCACCACAGAGGAAACACTAATGCAAACCATATCATGGTCAATTTGTATTGATAACCTTAAGTTCATGGAACATTTCGTTTTGAAGGTAGCTGCATATACACTTTACTGAATCAATTTCTTTAGATTGCATTAATTCAGCAACATTCTTTAAACATTGATAAGTATGTACTATTTTTTTAACCTTTGAGAGTAAATTTTACACTGCTTACCTTGCTGTGCTGGGTCTTAGTGTAGTGATAAAAGAACATATTGAATTCCTTCAAACATTCATCTTTCAGTTCATAAACTCCATGGCCAGAGACACCCGGTTTCCTAAGAGAGAAGTATTTCACGACACACAGATTAGTAATGTACGTTCAGCACGTCTTTCAATGCAAACAAACAATTGGTTTTCTAAGGAAGGAGGAATTGTAAGTTACTCACTAACTTATTAAAAGCAGAGAGTGAGTACAGTTATGAGTCTTAAATTTTCAAGACAGGATTTACAGGAGTAAACAATCCAGCAGCAAAATATTTCTAGTCTATACCACCTAGAGCACAGCATACAGCCTCTGAAAATTCTTTTTAACTGTATGCCTTAGAATTTCAGACATTGGATGTTATTGTATAAAATTCAATCTTTTCTTTAACCAAAGTATAAAACAAGTAATACCTGCTACTTTCCAGCCAGTGAGACTTTTTGAACTGTTCATATAGTTTCCAAAGTAAAATTCCTAGGTACACCTACAGTTGCTCTTAATTAAAGCCAGCCACATGAAATGTAAAGTAAGGTATACTGAAATAACAAAGACTTTTTTTTTTTTTTTTTTTACAAGAATGGCAGACATTTGAACTAGTTTTTTTCAACAGCAATTTATTGTTCTATATTTGCATATAGAACACACAAACACAGACATATATGTTTACATATAAAATTAACTCCCAGAAAAAAAGAGGGAAAGTTCAAGAAAATTACCAACTAATATTTACACCAGTTACTAGATAGTGATTGTAAAAGGAACAATGACTTGTTAACTTTCCTAACCATCTTTGAAAAAATAGGAACTTTTGAAGATTCTCCCACTAGGATTTGAGATTACTAAACTCCTGAGACTCCTCAATCTGAATTTGAGGAAAGAGGGTGGCAAAGGGAGAGAAGCAGCAGCAGTGTAGGATATTCCACACACTTTTTATTTCCTATGCATATTTGCAAACATACTTATTTCAAGACAGCAAAATATTAGCTGAACAGAGACTGTGCAGTTCAGTTTGTTTAACCCAAATAATCTAAGAAATCTTATTTCACATTCAAGCTACTTATAAAACAACATTAAGAACTTACTTAAATGTAGCCACTTTATCAATTACATTCTCCAAGCCAGTTTCATTGTTCTCCTGGTAAAAAATTTAGTTTGGGATAAACATATAATGATTCAAATATCTTCATTATTACGCTATGTGTAACAAAAACAGACAAACAGATTTAGATAATGCCCTTATTCATGAACGATTATATTTTGCCCACTGTTAATCAGAAAGCAGATATTCATAATTGGCAAGTTCCAAGGCAGTATCAAAGATACATAATACTTCCACTTAATAATGTAGAATTTCATTAATAACAGAGCTGATCTCTAGAAACACATCAATGCTTATCCAACCTTAACAGAGGGGAAAAAAAGAGGTTTAGATATTTTAAAACAGTGAATATGGATATTATGATAGTATTCCAGGCTATTTCATTTACAATAAAAATTTAGGGGTTTTTGCATTGATTGGTGGCCCTGAACACTTGCACAGACTGTAAAATCTAACCTACATCCCCTGCTTTTGCTTGAATCTTCAACAACTGTAATGGAATGACAAGGAAATCTCTGTTTTCGAATAGACCTGTACAACACTTGACTCCAAATGGATCTGCACAAGTTTAGGTGATCAAAACTACAGGCACAAATTTATTAATGGTACAGAGGGCAGAATGGAATCCAGCTGCATCATCCTACAGGGCCAAACCAGAAAATGCCTCAACTTTTCTATTCCAATCTAGGAGAACTACAGCTGAATATTCTAAAAAAGTGTACCTCTTAATCAAAAAGCATAATTCCCATACAAGTCTTTTCAGATCAGTCCATACTTGAATCTATGCCATTTACCTTTACATCAGTAAGGTGTGTAAGCCCCTTTGCCACACCATTTTGTAATTCTCAAACCAATACTTAAGCTTTATATTAGAAATGCTTCCAAAATAAAGATATGGAAGCTAAAGAAGAAAGACATAAAACAAGAAAAAGTAAATGAAGGAAAAAAGTAAATAAATCAGGACTCACGTTTTCAGGCAAGGACTTGGTAATTGCACTGTGAGCCATTGGTTCAATACATAACAGATGGATGATTTCTCTCATTATAACATCTTCTTTTGTCACATTACTGATTCCAGGCACATATCTTTCCCCTGTCAGAGTGAACCAAAAGAAGAAGAATGTCAAATATGACGGGTATAACGCATATTTGAACTTTACACCATGATAACAGTATTGTTGGGATGTTGCATTGTATAAGCTTGCATGTCAGAAGCCTGTCCCAAGTGTCTGAGTAAAAATGTCTCTTAGCCTAGCTTCCTAACAAAATGGGTCGAGATGGACTCAAGTCTTGATATTCTACTTCAATGTCAATTATGAAGTTATCTAACAGCTTTTTTCACCGTGCAACTCCTTCCAGCTGACAAATACCTGTGTTTCTGAATCATCTATTTAAAAGATGCACTCTCCAGTATCCTCTCTGTACTATGTTAGAGAAAACCATCAAGCCTGCTCTGTCTAAGCAATAATGCATTACTGCAACAACAGAGAGGAATGAAACTTACCCACAACATAGATGAGAATCTGTAGCATCTCTTCTATTAAAACATTATACTGCTTAATCAAATCCTGCAAGAATGAGCGAAATCAGGTTCAAAATACCAAAAACAAAAGTGCACAAAAATCCATCCATCAAATGACACTGAACTCAGCCTTCATATCTACTACTCTGCTGAAGCACTGTACTCTAAGTAGAAATTTCCATTCTAACAAGCTGGAAAAAGTGCCTGCTCTTGTAGAGGAGATATCATACAGCAACTGAAGTTCAAGATTCACATGCAAGAAAAGAAACAACAGCTAAAAAAAGTATCCCAAATGAAGGGTCATATCAAAGTTCAAGCCACAAGAAGTAGCGTAACAACCCAAGAAGCCTCCAACCAAACCAAAAGCATGTTACATGGCCTAAGAGACATAGAAATGCTATAGTGAAGTGATTTACATGGATTTTGGCAGATGCCCTATGAAATAGTTCAAAAGGGGCAAAACTTGCTTGCTAATTTTGAGGAAGCCTCTAAAAATTCCAAATCCAAAGTATTTACCTAACCACCAGCTCCTGTGTTTACTGACTTCTAGTGTGGCCTTAAAAATGCAGTTATCAACAATAGCTAGTTTTTCTTACTGATGTTTCATACACTCAAAGCTGACAAATTAAAAAGCAGAAAGATCTGCTACTTACCTGATCTTTGGTGGGTTTGATCTTTTTGAAAGCATCGACAAGCTCATATCTCTGCAGTATCAGCAGGAGGAACTGGTTTGGATCCATAAGAGATGCACCTATCTATCAAAAAACCCAAATTAATATGAACATCACTTACCATTTCAAAATCATGCAAATTTAACTGAATTTTTTTTAAATTACAAGTACGCAATAATCCAGAACATTATACCTGGAGCATGATGATGTCTTTATCGTACATCTCTTCTCTGCATTTAACATCTTGATAATAGAATACCTAAGAAACAGGAAAACAAAATAGAGATATAAAGTAATATACTACCAAATGTGCATCAATTAATCTCTGAGGCTTTTTTAAAATGTACCACACCTTTATTGAGTAAAGGAAAGTCCGTATTTCTTTCAAAATAAATATGTACTTGGATGGAAGTGAAAAATGTTTTTTCACCTATCCAGAAAAAGTCTATGCCATACTTCAGACCCCCTTCCAAGAGGGCATAACTCCAATGGCTGCTACAGAATTAAGTCCAAATATCCTCCTTCTCCTACCCCAGTTTTCAGAAAGACAATTCTACAGGGGTTTACCAATATTTACTTTGATTTCACCAAAGGGTCACATGCAAGTTTAGCAGAGAATTTCTGCCATTAAAGGAAGAAAAAAAAAACCAACCAAAAAACCACCCCAAAGTGAAGCCAAAGCAGGCAAATGCAAGGGGTAGACTCTTCCCTTTCCCTTTACTCTTGCAAAAGAAGTCACAAGTATTAGAAAATGTTTGTATGCTTAGGTATAGGGTTCTCAAAAGTTTAGTATGAGACTAAAATAGTTTAACTTTTGCATATAATAATTTCCATACAACAAGAGGAACTTCTAACATTTCATGTTATAAGCAGGAGTAGTAACAAGTACTTAGTGACAATGAGATCTGAAAGTAGCCTACAAGTAGACAGCAGTAACATTATTACTATTTCACAGAGTAAGAAACAGTCATAACGGAGATGAAAATACTCATCTAAGACAGGGAGGTAAGCCATTGTTGAAGCTAGAAATAAAACCAAGTAACCTAAATTTCCACCTAGAAACCTTTCTATTTACTGTGGGAGTGACCCCATGACCTCTCTCTGCACTGAATGAACCCCTGGCAGCATTACTGAGAAACCCTTGCAAACACTATTAGGATCAGCTCGCCACTGAACACTGTAAGGGAGTACCTGGCTTATCAGGGAGAGCCCATTCCTTCTCCACATCTCTGCAGCAACCTGTGCAACCAGGACAAGACATCGCAAAGGATATTCTACAAGCAGCTCCACTTGAAATTCTTCCTAAAATTTAAAAAAGGGAAAAAACCAAACAAAAAAAACCCCACATAAGAATAAATCTGCCAGTGGTTTTAAAAGTGTACGTCCTAATGAACAAAAATACATTGACAGCTGAAAAATAGCTTGTATGTGTGCCATGAAGGTTAGAGGATACAGCTTTAGGTTTTTTTCTTCCCAGAGTATAAATAACAAGAAGTATTTAGGGAAAAAAAAAAAGTCTCTTACAGGCGAAACAAACTCGTGCAATCTTGAGATGGCTCCAGTCTTGCTTAATCGTACATGAAGACCTACAAAAACAAGGAAGAAAAGCAGAAAATAAATCAAAATCAGTGAAGGTTCTCCAACCCCTTCTAAATGTTAGCTAAATCATCTACAATTCATAGAATTACAGAAAAAAGTCCAGGTTTGTTTAGGAAAGACTTCATACTTTCCTTTTTTTTAAGACAGAAGATCTATTACATTATCACAACAACTCTTACCAGTCTTCCAATCCATTATTTTATGAATATATTTACAATGAATGAACTTATTAACACCATCTAAATTGAGATGCTATATAATATTAGTAAAATTTTTATTTCACATTTAAATCATACATCAGTAGTAAATGAATTTCAAGACTACAAGGCTTAAGAGATGGTATCTTGGTATCAAATGATGTGATAAAGAATCTACAGCTTAATAATAGCATATGATTTCATTTGTATTCTACAGAAAGCAGTGATCACCCACTGCTGTGGTCCTTTGTATTCTGACTGGAAACCTGTCCTGGCATGGTGCAAACATATGTCTTTTAGGAGGAGCATTTTAACAGTCCTAAGATACATGTGGCTGGAAAATAAATTCAAGATACAGTAATAACTGACATTCATTTACACAAAGCAGGTAGAAACAGAACCAGAAATACTTCAGAGAAAACTGAGGATCTCATTAAAAATGAAATTTTTTCCTTCTTGACTGACTTCTCTCTCTTCCACTTAAAAAGACATCCTCCAATCTCCATGGAAAACATTGTTTTGAGAAAAACTTTCCCTTAGTGGGACATACGGGGAACCACATCTTCCTGATCATGAGAATGTCAGAAAGTCAGAGATCAACTGATCTGTGAAGCACTTAATCCAAATGTTTTCTGGAGTAAAGAAATAGAGATGAATGATAAACACGGTTTAAATAGCAATTAAAACACATCACTTACCAGCAAGAGTCCTAGACAGTGGCAAATGTATGCTGACAGGATCTGCAGACACTCTGTAAGGTCTGCTCTCCAGGGTATGGCCACATAAGTGAAATACTGTCTTCTCCCGAGAGCGGCCATTTGTGCTGCACCTCATCACAGCTTTATGGCATTCTCTGTAGGACCTGAGCAGCAGCTCTTCCTAGAATTTAAAACACATGCATAGGTTATATTTAAAAATCATGCAGTCCATCCTTTCTCTTTTTGTCACACTGCAGAATAATTATTTCAGACCATTTTTTTTGTGAAGAACTATATTGAACAATAGCAAGCTTTTATAAAATCTGCTATTTCAAAAGTCCTCAGGAAGATTCACAAAAGGCACGCATGCAAGAATCCCAGACAACTGATATACTTACATCACAGGCACACCACTCCTGGAACATCAAAAGAATGTTCTTGAGCTGCATCTGTATGGCAATAGCTGCTTCCCAGTCAGGGTCCACCTCAATGTGCTGACCAATCTGTCTTTTTATCTCTTCCATTCCCTTAAATGGAAATCCCACAGAACAGTCATTCTATTCAGTAATCACAGGCTTAACACAACACAAAATTCCACAATCAAAAGGTAAAATATATGTAGCTAAATCTGATGAGTATTACTTCTATAAACATGACTTCTTCACCCACCCAAAACAGGGACTGAAGAATTTAACATTGTAATTGCATGTTTACATCCACAATATTATTATGGGAAAAAAGAGGAGCTGTAATCTCTTTACAACTGAATATTAGAAAGAAATTATTTAAATGTATTGTACCTGCATGCAAGTTAGAATCCTTAGGAAAGAAACAAATCCTTCTAAAAACCGCTCCCTCAGACGGTCTGTCCATACTGTAGGCTTGCTGACTAAGACATACCTGTCCCCAAAGAAAATATTATCATCCTTTGCTCAGATTTCTCTTACACTTATATTTCAAGTGCTCTTGAAATACAATTGTTTTCAATTGTTTTAACGCCATCAATTACATCATCAAATTACATCACCCTTCCCCATCCTAAACTACTCAGAAAATATTCCCAAATACTAGAACTACTAGTAGCCTGGTGTGACTCCATCATTGGAAATTAACAGATTTTTTCAAATTCCAAGGTATTTGGGGTGGTTAGGTTTTACATTACTCAGTTTATTAGAGCAATTTGGTACCAGTAAAAGTGGAAAACCCTATGCAAGTAAGGATTACACAGCTTTCCCAGAATGATAGCAAATAGGAGAAAATTCCCCATACTGTCTTACAGTAGATATATTTTATTTATTAATGTAAATATTATATGCAATTAGATAACTGAAAAGCAAAAAATGTTTTTATAGAATGTAATTTTGGTATTTTAAAATTTTAAGTTTCCACCAAAAAAGAAAACATTAAGATTTTATATGTGTTTTTTGAGGGGGTTTGGTTTGGTTTTAAAGCAGTTTCATCATCAGATTCTGAACTAAAACACCTCATCATACTACCAATATTTTTAGAGCTGCTCTAGCTTCTCAGCCTTACACTTACCTGAGGTCATATATTACTGCATATACCCTGTTCAGTTTGTCCTGACTGTAGCCTTGGAAGTTGAACTTGTCATTTTTGTCTAGGTACTCTGGAAGCACTTCTAGGAGTGTCTCTGTAATGGTGGTGATTACATTCTGCTCTTCAATAAGATGTCGGGCCTGCAAGAAAAAAGTGAAAATTTTTTCTTCCTACTTTTGTTAAATGTTTCTGTCAAAATATTTTTTCCTCTGAATCCAATCTTCCTGATTAAAAAATATTATAAGCATTTTCAAAGAGCCCAAGACAAAAAAACTCCCACAGTATTTATTGCATAGGAACACAACTGCTATCAACTTTGTATGTTTGTTCAATTCTGACAGCACCTATATAATAGATATGCTATTTTTTTCTAGAAAGATCATGTAGAAAAGAATTTTTACATTAGTACTTCAGCCAAGAAACATATAACCTTTAAAATTTATAGATGTACTTCCCCCCGTAAAGATGTAACTTATCTCAGCCCCACAAAAAGACATTTAACCATTTTTTATCTCCTGGCCCTGTTTTTAAAGTCACATAAGAAGGTAAATGTGAGCAGTAAATACATACACAAAGTTAATGCAGAATACAACGTGCCAAGAACTTACACTTATTTGCATTCCCTCTATGTTCTGTAATGAATTTTCACATCAGCTCAAGCTCCTGCTTTCATATCAGCCTTAACAAATCTCAAAATCATTCATATTCAAAACTCAGCAATGCATAAAGACTGCCTGCCAAATACAACAATGTGCAAAGGTGGCACTGCTAGCAATTCTCAAACTTAGTTTACACCTCCAGCAGAGACAGGCTGTACATACCAGAGTAGGTACAGTGAACATCTGAACTGAGAGTGCTGTCACAGAGAGAACTCTGTCATGATCATCATTGATGTATTCTTTTTGCAATGCCTTGTAATACTAGAAAAAGAGAATATTGGGGACATTAAACAAATGTTAATAAAAATGTTTACTTTTTTAGTTACAAGAACTACATCTCAATGTGTTTCTCCCACCTAATAGAAGCAGTTCCAAGAAAAACAGCACCATGTCCTCAATGAACCAAAGCAATTCAATATGGCCCCCACTGCCTGAACACTGAAGATAAGCACAAATTTAACTGATTTGCAAGATTGGAACCAAATTTTTTTTCTCCTACAACCAATATTCCCCTGAAAAAGTATTAAATTTCCGAAAAAAAAAAAATCTGAAAAAAAAAACCAAAAAACCTTCTCTTAAAACAAGTCTTCCTTCTGCAGTGAACTTCATGGATAGTTATTCAACACCTGTCTGTAAAAGACATGTACAATGAATAATGCAAGTCGTTGCTTTGTTTCAGTCCTGAGAAAATCATGAAGTATCTATCATCTTTATCACAATTAAAAAGTCTCACCCTAAAACAAAATGCACTTTGTCTTATGCTTTGTATATTTCTTAATGATTGTATCTAATTTTCAAAAAGAAAGGCCAATTTCAGTTGCAGTTCAACTAGCATTTCAAAAGATACACACAATACTAACGATATGGCATTCAAATGAGCATATCCCTACACGATTCTAAGGAACAAATCGGCGAAATGGGAATTAATTAACTGCACTATATGAAGGCTGAGCTGGTTATTGAAGCTCTGTTTGTTTAAAATTCATTATTTATATCGAAACAACTTTCAGTTTGGGGGGAAATTTTATAAAGCTAGTAATATTCATAGCATAAAAACGAAACCAGTTACCTTCACAAATTCCACAGCAAAAAGCTTTTTGTATTCCATTTCCATGAAAAAACTACTGAAGATAAGTTCATGAAGAACCTTCCTTGCCCCTGCAAAGAGCCAATACAATGCACATCACTTTGTTGTGCTAAGATGCAGCTTTTTGTGGAAAAAATGAACCAATTTCTAAACTATAATTAAAAATCATTTAAAGCCTTGAAATGGTTACAAAGTATATGAACAAAGTTATTAATTTTTTTTTTTTTTTACATTTATTGGTATGTATTTAAAACAGAGGGTAAGCATCACGTCACTCACTGTCAGGCTGCATTTTGTAAAAAGATTCTTCAAGATACATAAAGCAGGAGAAATTGAGGTGGCAAATACATACCCCAAATATAAATTAGCTCAGCTGTAAAGATCATGGCTGTATAAAAACCATAATATAAAAACCATGAAGAAATGTAATTCTACATTCATAGCCCTTACTTTTATCTATATGTTACACACATAAAAAATTATTTTGCCTCTTCAGTTTATAGCAACATGGATACACAAACCTTTATGAAGTTTTGCATCCCATAGCATCAACTTGCTTATAAAGCAGGGCTTTTCAGATCCAGCTTCTTCTTTGAGACATATTTGACAAAAGATCTGGCGAAAGTCACCTGTAGGGATGAAACTGCTCGTTTGTACAAGAATGCTTCAATAATTCAATTATATAACACAAGAAGATTAGAATTACAGAATTCTGCTCCTTAAAAAAAGAAAAAAAGGAGGCACTCAAGTAAGAGTTACTTTAACATTTTTTCTTTAATGACCATACTCCCACATACCCTTTGCCTTACTAATTTCTTCCTATTATTCTTGCCTACTTAATTTAATAAATCCCATGATGCAGAAGAGTATTTTAAAATTAAAATGATTTAGACAGCTTTGCAAAGCAGATCCATAAGAAGCCTTTACTATGTCAGCACAGAAATGCACAGGGCTAGGCAAGTCTCTGCTGGTCACTGCCTCAGACCTTGAAAGTCAGTCTTTTGTAGAATTTCAGAAATTCTTTTATATTTTCTTGCATCTATCAGTAAACACAGTACTTGAAGTAGCTTTGGGGATCAACATATCGCAGTCACCCATGGGTTTTTAACGTTCAAAAATGAGGCCTTATGTTACTTATTTGAAAAGGAAAAGTGAAGAGTCATGAATCAAATTCCTGACAACCGGGAAATAAACATTATTAAATGTTTCTTGATCCATGTCTACCACTTGAAACAAAACCAAGAAAAGAACAGGAACCATCAGACCACACAAAAGTTCCAGCTGAGTACAGAACATCAGGCTCATAAAGCCTCTGTGTATATAATCCAGAGGAAGGACAGGAATGTTTGACTTGAATCTTTGTACTTATAGACTTTCCTAAAACATATATAATTATCTGTTAACTTACCTGGATAAAAATCAAACTTTCACTAAAAACTTTGAAACAAACCACATTCAAAAATTTGTACCAATTAAAAAAACTGTCAGGGGAATTCAGAACAGCAAGAAAATACCATTGGCAAAATAAATACAAACTTGAAAAGAACAGAACACTAAAATTTGTAAAACACTGTAAATAATTACAAGAGGTACAATTCTGATCTATGTATTTCAAGAGAAAGGTCAGCAAGTGTTCAGAAAAAATAGGAAGAAATTCACTCTATTAACAAAGTGCACAAAGGGGCTAAAGCAGACCACCGGATTTACCTATCAAGAAGGAGGATAAGGAGTGAGTAGACCTTAATCTATACATATTTGTACTGTGTGAAGAAATTTTATAATGGCTTTAGTGTGGCAAGACACAGGCATGAAAAAAACAGTAACAAATCAAAAGTATATTGATTTCTTTAAAACCATAAGCATCATCAAACACCAGAATAATGTCTGAGAGCTTTAAATAGACTTTCCACTACTGGAATTTTTTTTTAATTAAAGTTTTCATTTGTTTGTTTTATTGACACTTTCTAATGAATCACAGCTATCAAATTTGAAGCAGGAATTAATAAAAGCAGAGGATGCATGTTTTCACTGATAGAGATGCTCTGCGGCCTTCCACCAGCAGGGCAGCTTTTAAGTAAAGCAGTCACACACTGAGTGTGTGTGATGCTGAAAGTGAAAACAATAAAACTTTGAGACAGTGCTCAATCAGGGAAAACACACTTATTTCAACAAGAAGGAACAGAAAAGTACTGTTATGCATAACCTCACTAATGGATATCAGCACCCCCGCTACTGCATTATTTATTTTCTAATTAGGAAGAACATCAAAGTAGTTTAATTAAGGGAATATCATATATAACACTGCTAAATTCATTGAAATATTGACATGGCATTATTGTAACAAAACCCAGTAGCGCTTACTTGAATAGCTCATGAGTTTGTTCAGCCAAGAACCAAGGCGCAAGGCAAACTTCTGGTGTGCCATAACATCAGCATGCAGAACCTCCACATGAAGTGGTCGTTGAGAAACATTTTCAGAATGCCTCTAGGAGTCAGGGAAATATTAGTACATGTAAAATAAAATAACATTAATTTCATTATTTATTTTCACCAACCCACCATCTCTCCCAAGCAAAACAAAGCAAACAGTTGGATATTTTATTTCTACAGATATCTATCTATCTCAAATGCGGTGGCATAAATCCAGTTTCAAAAAGTTCACAGGCAAGTTATAAAACCATGAAAGTACTAAGCTAAAGACTGTATAGCAGACAAATAAGTGTAGTATTAATACTAATTAGGTTGGTATGGTGTAGTTTTTTGTGAAAAATACTTTGGGAAGTTACCTTAATTTCTTCTTTTGCTTCCTGACAAGAGGCATAATGTCCTGCCTTAACAGCTCTACGACCCTGTTTAAGAAAATACAGAGCATGAGACCAATATAAAGCAAACCCAAAATGTCAAAAGTCTGATCCTTGCTATGTTTTTCATACGTAATAGAAAAACAGGGCCCAATATCACTCACAGTGCTAATAAACATCTAGAAGCAAATAAAAATTAACATAATTGTAGAAAAAAAGCTATCTAAATTAACAACACAACTAAGTCAAGTCTGGGTATCTTATTATTAAATAAGGAAAATTCATGTACACATCAAAACAGATGAAAGAGATTTCTGCAGATTATTTTAAATACAAACCATATCACCTTTCCTCCTAGCACAAGGTACATGAAATAGCAGGGTATAACCAGAGATATGTGCTTCCTAAACAAGTTCTCCACACCTGAGAAACAAGTGTTGACTAGGAGTTGCTCAGCAATATGCCTTTCTCTCCTCAAGCTCCAGCAACCAGAAACAAAGATGCTATAACCAAGTGACTGTAGTAGTAACTCTTGATGATTAAAAGGTGACTCCCTCCAATATCCCAAATGCACTAACCTCTTTATCTATGGCAGTCGTATGCAATTGGGCTTCACCAAGTTCACAGCCAAGTGCCCTTTGCAGGCTATAGATGACATGATCGTAAGAATGGTGTTCGTCATTGAAAAGGACACAGTAGTAGCTGTCTACCTTCTCTCTGCTGGGAAAAGGGTAACATACCATACAAATAAAAGTAAAATTGTAAATAGTGTCCTATCAAATACAAGCAACAGCTTATTTGATAGCTTGAGAAGAATGTCAAAAAAAAAAAAAAGTTATTCAAGTAAATCAAGCATGTTCTTCATGCTAATGACACCCCACACCACCACCTATGCCAGAAATAAGTGACAGAAACTATGTTTCAAGTACAAAAGAGAAGTTTTTAAGTTATTTGATATTCTCTTATTATTTCCTTTCTCTGCTGTTTTATGAACCCATTTGTTTTGTAATGTGATACACAACCTTTTTCCATTTTCATAGAATCATGGGATGGTTTGAGTTGGAGGGCACCTTTAAAGATCATCTAGTCCAGCCCCCCTGCAATGAGCAGGGACATCTTCAACTAGATCAGGTTACTCAGAGGCCCATCCAACCTGACCTTGCATGCTTTCAGGGATGGTGCATCCACCAACCCTCTGGGCAACCAGTTTCAGTGTTTTCACCACCCTCATTGTAAAAGATTCCTTCTTGTATTTATTCTAAATCTACCCTCCTTTAGTTTAAAACCATTAGCCCTTGTCCTATTGCAACAGACCTCACTAAAAGGTTTGTCCACATCTTTCTCTCAAACTCTGTGGAAAGCATCCTTGAAAATCTGCCAGCTCTGTTCTGCTCCCCTGTCCCTTAGTGTATCATCAGTGTCTCCCAGGAGAGCCAATGGCACCTGGTGGGTCTCTCCACCCTCCTGACATTTCCTCCCCTTTGCACTAAGACCTGCTGCTTCACTATGGATCAGGCTGGCTCAGGAGCACTCCCTTCAGTGACTGACAGAGGACACTCACACTACTTTCCCCATGAAGTATCAAAAGCTTTTCTCTACATAACTCTAGGTCAAAAATACCACAGTGCTGTTTACAGGGAGTTCAGGAATAATGTCTGCATGAGTATGAGAACATCCCAGGCAAAATTATAAGTTGCTAATGCCTTGAAGAGAAAGTTGGAAATACTCCCTACCTAATGGTGAGCTCCAGAGGTAGTTCCTTCTCTTCCTCCCAAATAAGCATATCTACAATGTATTTTATCACTGAGGGAAACACCCTCCTAGAATGCTCCATAATTTCTTCGTTCAACTGACATTCAGAATTCTGTAAAATATGAGATAATATTAATATGGAAAAGAACCTGGAAAAAAAAAATTAAAAGGGGGTTGGTAGAATACCTCATTATTATATTAGGAAATTATACTATAATATATATACATACTTATACTATAATCAGGAAATTATCCTTTTCATTATTTTCAAGCAAATTAACCTCACAGAATTTCTTCTTTTCAAAGTTATTTCATCCCAAGGGCTCTCAGTAGTATTCCAATAGTTTCACCTACCTTTCTTTATGCATCCGTGTTTTATCTAGGACTGGACTACAAAAGGCCTCATCAAATGTGTTAACTTCACATTTTTTAAACTTGAGTTCAAAAAAGCTGTTTAGCAGCTTTCTGCATACCCACAGATATTAAAGGTTTGCAGTGCAGACCAAGATTCTTCCCCTGCATTGCTTTTCTTTTTTCATGAGGGTATTCTGTCAAAAAACTATGACAATCAAACAAATATTCAAGGAATCCTAACTCTGTCCTTTCCAGAGATCATTTCAGAAATCATTCAAAATATCCCTATGAACTGACATATTTCCCATCCTTATCCAGTGAATTGTCTACACCATATAACATGATTAATCATTTCTATAAGCATTTAAGCAGGAGATATATTATGCTTTTAAGTAAAGAAAATCATTACCAAATCTGCACCTAAGAATGAAGCAATCAATATTCAGGTACATAACACAAATGCACTGCAATGACACTGTATGGAAGGAGGGCTTTAATCCAAGGGCCCTGATGACCTTTACCACATCCCACCTTCCTTTCAGCATATGCATACAGAAATGGTATATAATGTTATTAATGGTAATGCAATGAAATCCAGTAGTGTCACATATAAACATGGCACTGAAACAGAAGCTGTATTTGCACAAAGGTTTCTATAACTTTAGGTTCACTCAAACTGCCAAAAAAATCTGAATAGGTATGTTTTTGATAGAATGAAAAAAAGATGAGAAACACACATGCTTTCCAGGGTTAACCAAAACTGTGGAAGAATAAAAAAAGTATGTCCAGGTATCGAAGTTTGGAAATAAGTAACAACATTTAAGGAAAAAGGGCCTGGCAAGTATTGCTTTCTTATCTCAAACATGAATTCTTAAAGTTAACTGGTTTTAAGGATATATTTAGGAAAAAAGAGTTTTGTATTTCTGGCATATAGAAGACATTATTTTGGAATTAATAGGAAATGGATAACTCCCAAAAGCCTTGAGTGGGGATTCTAAAATTATGTATTTTCTGCATGTAATTAAGGGAATACTGGTCAGGATCATCCAGAAAAGAATGCTTTTTGTCTGTGTGACAAGCACAGGATGAACTTCTGCCCTATCAAAAAACATGCTGGAAAAGAAATAATATGCAAGATATCTGTACCAAATGTGCTTTGTCACTCATTTCTTTTTCTCACTGTATGCTGAGAAAATTCCTACATTTTGAATGCCCTTGATTCTCAAAACAGAGAACAAACCATGAGGTAATCCAAACTTTAACAAGCCCTTTGTCATAAAGAATCCATGAGAGACAAGTCTTTTATTAAAAAAGAAAGATGGGCAATGTAATCTTCCAAATAGCTACATATAGTTTATACTTATTTATATATATACATATATATATGCTGATGCACTGCATTATTGTTGTGGCTGTACTTCCACCCTCTTAGAGAGTCTGCATATACTGACTGCGTAATAGCTACATATATTGACAAAAAAGAACTAATAAGCAGCCTTCTACTTCTTCAAATTCAAGTAATTGTCTAATTATATATTTTCTATAATTCACAACTCTCAAGTAGCACTTATTGTAGGAGTATGCTCCAGTTTATTTGACAGGCAGTTGTAACATAGCTTTGGACTTAAACAGCTCCATGACGTAAGTGATGATCAAACAAATTCACTGTAAGCCAACCAAAGACCTTATCAGAGATTGGACAAGAAATATTACTCGAAGAAGCATGGGAGGGTCCCTGTATCCTTATGATCACAAGTGTAACTATAGTTCTTACTCCAACTGAAAACCAAGTGCAGTCACTACTGATATGATCTAACATTGTATACAAATGCCTTGAAGAATATTCTGACCAGCTCATCTTCATTCAAAGAAACAAAATGCTGAGGATTCCTGAATGCAAGTAGTTTCCCCTCAAGCTTTGCTTGAACGTTGTTTGGAAAAATTCCACAAAATTTGGACAATGTGATTTTAAACAAGAGTGAAGCAGCCTTCTAGGTAAAATTGATAGAGGTTTCAGTGGTTTTTTCCTAACATTTGGGTTTTATATTATTACAATGAAAAAGCTGTTCTAAAGGAAAGGGAGGTAAAAAGCAGACTATGCTGTCACAGATGCAAATATCAGATCTGTGAGATCAAAATCAATACCTTGCAGAAAAACAGGTTCCCCAGCAGGAAGTAAAAGGGACTCATACGGCGTTTTGGAACCAAAAAGGACTATTATTCTCAAAAGTAAAGTGCTGAAACAACTATTAGAAGATCTCATGCAGACCTAACTTTTAAAGATAGGCAATACAATCTATTTAGTTTACAATCTCTTAGTTATATTTCTTGATGTGCCTCATAGGTCCATGTTCATCCAGGTGTCCATGCAATTTTTTTTTGTGAGCCATCACAGTTGCAGTCCATAATGTTTGCTGACTCCTGCCTGTAAGAAAGTGGTCATCTGAGGAATAAGTGATGTCACTTATCTAGGAGCCATGGAGATCCTTTGGCTGGAAACACTTAGATCTCAAATGGAACAACAGTTAATTCTCAACTGAAACATTAACATTTTGTCTTAAGACTACTGCTAAATTCTCTTTGTGATATGATAAGGACCTCTAGAAATCTGATACTGAGCATCTTGAAGCATAAATTTTCCATATTTCCAAAAGTGGCTTTGAAGCTGGTAGACATGTGAGTTCTCTACTTTTCCATTGAAAAAAAAAAAATCCTATTTTCCTTCAGAACACAAGGACAAAAATTAACCCTTCCCAAAGAGGAACTGTGCAAGTTTCTTATCCTGGAAACACCTACAGAATGTGCTAGAAAAAGTATTAAACACACATGTAGTAATGGTGACAGCAGCAAAATTAACCATACCATAGCTATTTTTGGGTAGTCGAGCACTGAGGAAACCATTTGAGCTCTTTTAATTACAGGTTTTCATGAGTAATACGTAGGTATTGACTTAGGTTTTAACTTTTATATTTTTCAAATCCTGTACTGCCTAGTGTGTAACTCTGAAGTTTCTTGTGGCCTGTTAGCTGCTGTTCTCTCATGCTCGTTAGATGTAACAAACCTCTCTAGGTTTCTACATCAAGGACACCAGGCCCCAAAATGTGTAAACTAAAAGCCTCTAAATGGGGGCAAACTTGGGGTAATTACATCGTGAACTGAGGTTATAATTGGAGAATTAACCCTGATATGCAAATGAACTGAATTTATAAAAGCATGAAGAACCCGTGACTTGGGGTCATTCTTGGGTGTAGCCTTCTGACTGCCCAAGGTGTACCTTGAAGGCCCTTCAAATAAATACATACCTTTATTCCTTTATTCTTGTCTAGTCTCTGTTTTTAGGTGGCCACCTCAGGCATCAGTATCAGCCACAGATACCAGATAGCTCAGTACTCAGGGATAGACATTGCACAGCAGAATATACTTCACTGAAGAGGAAGTAGGTAAGCAACAAGCTCCAAGTGGTAAACAGATTACTCCCTATTGCAGCTTCAAACACTTCTATCTCTGTAATCCATTAACTTTTTTTTTTTTTGAAGGGTGAAAAAGTGAAAGAAAACTTTGTCTCATATTTCTGTATGATCAGTGATCTTTATTCCTCTTCCATCTGACTTTTTTGACAGATCATAAATAACAGTACAGTTGCTACAAAACCACCAGGAATTAGGGGTCTATTTGCAGTGACAAATACTAAGGTTTTTCATCCTGATTATCTCAGAATGCAGGAGTCTGAAAAAAACCCAAATTTTACCTGAAGCAACTGATTTGCCTACATTCTCTTTAAGAATTTCTTGTAAGATGGCATATTTCTTGTTAATATGCTCGTTTACAAGGTACTGGTAACCATGAAACATCCTAGCCTAAAATGTTAGTTTCAAGCCACAAAGAATTTTTTTTAGTCATAGTGACAGTTCACACACCAGAAGTAACTGACAAATGAAAACCTTCAGTAATGCAGTAATGTAGAAAAAATATTAAAATCAAGTACTACTTCTAAACATTTGCTAACCACTGGGAAACTAATTATTTGTAAATAAGAACTGAGTAATACACTTAGCCAAGAAAAGAACAAGAGACTGCAATTTTAATTCCAAATGAAAGACTCAAGTGCACAAGACAGGTGGATGAAACTGTCTCCAAACCAAAAGCAAAAAAACCAAAGGATATACATATACAATACACATGTTTGATCCCAAACACCTTGACCAAGGAAATCCTGATTCAACTTGACCGAACCGGTTACATGAATTATACAATACATTCATATACAGGAGTAAGCACTTTTTAAAGTAAGAAGGTAACATTTACAATATTCATTAATTTCACTTTAAGCAATATTCTTACTTCTTTTGGAGAACCTGATGCTCCAGGCTCATGTTTAGTACACAGTGGTCCAGCCTTCCATGCCTCTGTATCCCCACAGTCACAAAACCCACCTCCAGTGGAGCTATGCATCTGGAAAAAACCATGTACTTCAGTCATGAAAGATGCATACAAAAAGCAATAAAAAAACAGCAATGTGCATTTTTCAAATCAAACACAAGTATAAATACCTATTTAAAAATAGAAGAGTCACTGTATAACCAACGGACTTACCACAACTTTTTTTCTTTTTTTAGATAAATGGAGACTTACCAGAGGAGAAGGGAAGTAAAAGGTAAGCTTTTGGAGCAGAAAATAAAGGAGGAAATAGAGTTGCTGCTATAGAAAGGTATGCAAGTCCTAAATAAATTTAACTTGAAAGTAAGTGAAAAAGCCTGTGACTGATGAGTGTTTCATAAATGGCAAAATAATTATTTCTGGGTTTATTCACAAAATTATAGCAAAGCTGTTTAATGCCTTTTTTAAAATTACTTCATTAAGTTAGAAAATTAGATTAAAAATATGGGCATATTAAACAGACATTTAGTAGGACCTCTACTTCTACCCAAAGAGAAGATTACATGATCAGCATCTAAATAAATTTTTATAACTTTAACTTTGCATTGCACTTTCAGAAGAGTACAAATTCTGACCCTACATTTTAGCAAAAAGCTCAGACAAAACTCAGGCAAAAACAATTATCCTTAGCTTCCTCCAAATTCCCAATCTTGAAATAATTCTAAAAAAACTCAATGACCCAATAAAAAGACTTTTAAAAATCTGTTATTTACCTGAAACATTTTAAAATAACCTGATCTAATTAGACGTGCTTCGAGCAGGAGGCTGGACTAGGTGACCTCCTTAGGTCCCTTCCAACATAAATTATTCTATTAATCTATAAAGAGCATATCCTGTATTCTTTAGATGAAAATGCTACAAATCTGCTCCCATCTGATTACCTATTTCCATAACTGATGTTCTGCCTGAAGAATTTACTGAAAAACAGGGAAATAACAACAGCTTCTCAGCCCAGCTATGGCTCCAAACTGCTCTGTAATCATTACTGCGTGTTTTCCCTGGGTTTTCACCTTACTTTTTTCCCAACAGAGCTAACTGGGACTTAGGACACAACTGTCATTTTCAGTCACAGCTCTCTGCTCAGACCTATACTCCCATGAAACTGTCAAAGAGAATAACACTTATGCATGAACACTCCTTTATCTTTTGGTTCTTCAATTAGCAAGTTGCTGTTCTTAGAAGAAGCTTTACATAGTTAGAAACACAAGAGAGATTAATTAATAAATCCCAGAATTAATTTTTTAAAAATAATAAAATTATTAATGGTTTATATGCAGTTGCTTACAGCCTCAAAAGAACTTCTCTAAAGCTACGAGTACCATTTCTTAGAAACAGATTTTCCTACCTTGTACCGATGGTTCTTGTGAATGCTATTCTGGAAGCAGTCAATACAGAGTACACAAGTTGGATCAACTGCACAGTCTCTGCAACAAAAATGGTAAGTGGAAAACTTTCTAAAACATCTGAAATTTTCATGCACAAAAGAAAACGTTGCTATGAAAAAAAGAAAAACGGAGATTAACAACAGATTCAAATTATAGAAACATTGACTTTTATCATCTTCCTGTGACATGGAGTAGCCAGTCTTGTTAGGTTTGAACCATGTACTCAAACCTGTTATACAAATTCTGTCAAAAACCTGCTCAATTTCCACTTTCAAAACTTGCTGATAACTTTTTCTGGTTTTGCTAAGAATAAGCAGCTATTAAAACCAATGAGGACTCTGAATTAACTTTTATTGTTGTTTCTAATATCTGTAGTCAGTTTGCCAATTAAACTTTTGCCACACTTCTACTAGGCTATGTTTCTAACTTTTAAAACAGTTAGAAGTTAAAATCTGAAAATAATTCCTTTCTAAATGAGCTAGGAATATATACTTTGAAATTTAACTTCTACAGTTTCCCTCATGCACTTAAATACCTGAAAACATGGAATTATACTAATGAGGAATCTAATTCCATTTTTTCCTGCGTTCCACATACATACTTTTTTATATTGCCTTTTTTCTTAGAACATGGTCACCTTTTTGTTTAAATGCTGTTTTATTCTATGCAAAATGTGGATAACAGGTGCTAAATGAAAACATATCAAATTTTTTACTTTATACCATTGTTCAACATTTAGTTCAAGCCTCTTTTAAAACTAAAATACCATGGTAATTCTGATTACAGAAATAACTTCCTTTCAAGCCTCCAGACTGTAATAAGCATTACGATAATTTAATACTTCAGTAACATTCATTTATTACCATAAATCTACTAAAAGGTGGATTAAAGAAAAATGAAGCCAGAAGTGCCTGCTAGATTTGATTACCCAATTCAAGACATTCAGATTTTAAAACTTCAGAGTATCTTTTATTTTTAGCATTTTAGAATCCTAAAGGAAACATATCTAGCTTCAGTTGCAGTAGTACATACAGTATCTCATATAAATACTAACATATTTTTGCAAGACTGGAATTTAAAAAAATAAGGAAGAGACCAACTCCGAGATATTTAGCTCTTTTTGCCTGCTACCATACATGAACTCTGTAGAGGTAGGAAGAGAATTATTCCCGTTCCAGCAGCACTAAACTGCCTTGTCCAGCTTTTTCCTCCATACAACTGTCCCACTCAGTACACACTTTTAAGTACAAGCAAGACTTCTTCAAAGACCATTCTCCTTTCACACACAACACCAACTGATTCGCAGAAAAGGCTGAGGAGTATGTGATTGATTAAAACTTTACAATGTAATTCATAAACAAAGTTTATAGAGATTTCATTTTGACATTTCCTAAATTCTAAAGCATGGATTTTTTGCTCCTAGTGCTTTTCATCCTTAATAATATTCTTTCAGTATTTCTAATTAAATTTTCTAGCCTTTTAAAACAAACTGAAGAATAGAATAAACTATGGCAATAGCATCATATTAATGCTCATTAATTGCCAGAACACTTGCAGTCTTTACCTTCACCACAAAGACTGCTGGCTTCTTTTAATTAATATATTTTTATTCATGATACTCTTCATGTATTTGTATTAAGAGGAATTAATTAAATTAATTCTATCGAATAAATGAGCTGTCACCTTTAAAATATTTCAGGATGAGAAAAAAAGTTTAAAAAATTACCATCGGTCACACAGCTATTGCCTAAGCAAAGGACTGATGGTGCTCAAAAATGCTGAATTCCGTTTCAGACTCTGAAAGGGTGAGTACTGTATCCCTCAATTCAGGTACAGACCCCATATTCATACCCTATCTTCCAACATTTTTAACCAATGACTTTCAGTACTTTTAGTATCCTTTCCATTTCCTTCCCCATTTCTCTGCCAGAGCCTTCTTTTCATATGCAATCTTCCTCACTCTAAAGTGGTTTGAAATGGGAAACAAATGCCAGCATCAGTTAAGCAAAGAAGTACCATGACACAAGCAATGACTAGTTAACAACACAACTGATTTTATTAAAGCACGTTGCTGCATTAGCTCAGCTGGGAACATTGATAAGAACACATCTTCATTCTTACCTGCAAGAGTATGTTGTCTCCCCTCCTTTGAACACCTTTCCACAGAGCTGCGAGGTTCCACTCTGTTGTAGTTTCTCCAGGAATATATCTGGGTCCTCCCCAAACAAATAACATTCCAGGGGGTATAATATTGCTGCCTGGACCATTTCTTCTTGTTTCTCCAGCAAGGGGTCCATTTCAGCTGAGTAAATATTTGGCACATGTTTTGCCAAGCACTGTAAAAATGCAGCTTGGAAGTCGAATCTTTCATCACACCACTGCAACAAGAAGTACAACCATGGATAAACAAACAAATAAGTAAATACAAAGAAAATAGCCTCTACTGTGAATTCACAATTTTTTCCTACATCTGAAGTCAGTTCTTTGTGCAATAAAATCCAAGAAACCACGGATTCCCAGTAATTTCTCCGCTATTTTCCACCACAGTAACCTACATTAGAAGAGTTTTCCAAAAGAAGAAATGAATCCAAGCACACATGCAGTCAGAAGTGCTGAAACCTCAGTACCCTGAAAACCAGATATTCAATTGTAAAAGGTAGTGGAAAACTGAATTGCTTGATCATGTGTTTATTTTTTTAATGCATCTGATTTGAGTGGAAGTGAACTATTCTTATAATTAAACTTCATCATATAGTGTTTCTGCTTAAACATGTTTCCTCCTGTAACTTGTTTTCATCTTACCTATACTGCATTATGGCTTCATCAAATTCCCCTCCCAATTTGGCTACTGTATTTTTGAAATGCAGAAGGATGGGATGTGGCCCCTTGGCAGGCTCTCTTTGCACAGCACAAGAAAATCCCAGTCTGTACCCTTCTGTCTTAATAACCCATGTTCCCAAGAGATGGTGCAAGTTTAGCTTCTGCGTTGTTGGTCCAGAGCACGTCATAGCTTCAAGAAACACAGGGCTAAGCTTCCCTGAAAATCTGCCAAAAGTGTAAAATGGGTTCTCACACAGTCGAACTCACAAGCATTTCAAGCATTCTTGTGCAAAGCTTTTAATTCTATTTAAATGTTGTTCCGAGAAGAGAGGACAGGAAGTAGGGAAAGAGAGGGAACAAGGGGAGCAAGAGAACTCTCTCAAGCAGGCTGTCTGCCTTCTGGT
This sequence comes from Daphoenositta chrysoptera, assembly GCA_013397915.1. Lineage (NCBI taxonomy): Eukaryota > Metazoa > Chordata > Aves > Passeriformes > Daphoenositta > Daphoenositta chrysoptera. Next base: position 160,081 of record VZRO01007291.1, on the reverse strand, counting down.
AAGCACACTAAAATATATCCTCAGCCTGTATATCACCCAGGAAATACCCATTATACTCACAAGACAAACAAGAACATTATTTTTCTTATTTCTAAAAGCTGCACCAGGCTAAACTTCAGGCCTATCCCACGCCCTCTGTGCCTCCTATGAGAAGTAATTTATTCCTTTCATCAAAATCTTTTTAACGTATTATGTTCAAAAGTATAAAATTACACACAAAACTATCAACAACACAAAATCTGCCAAATAAAGCAACCCCTAGGTTAAAATTGACTGTCCAATGATAGCTTGGTCCCCTTGTGCACACATATTGAAATTCAGGTTTGAATACCTCAACAGTTTGAGAAGTCCCACTTTCCCTCTTCTCACTCACTCCCTTACCCGGGCTCATACCTGTCAAGTGCTCAATTGCTACAGATATAAAAGAAATACAAATGGATAAAGTGACAGGCTTTTGGTTTTATTGACAGGATGAGATGGAAGTCCAGAAAAGCCAAATAGCTGCACAAGACAGTTGCAAGTCGAGATGGGGCTCGCACTGCAGCTTTCTGCCCAGCCCTGGCATAGGCAGCCCTGAATGGCTGTGGAGTTGCCATCCTTTGACATATTCCAAAGCCAGCTGAGCATGGTCCCAGGGATCCTGTTCTAGGTGACCCAGCTTGCAGAAAGTTTGAACAGTATGACCTGCAGAGGTGCCTCAATCATTGTGTGATTCAAATGCTTAAAAAGGAGAAATCACATTTCTTTGTCAATCTCTACGTATCTTCTAATTTCTGCTACTAGTTAGATCTACAGAAAAGTAGTTTTCCAGATTTGATTCCACTTAAGAGTAAATTTGAAATACGGTACTGCAGAGGCCATGAGATAACACAATTAAAGAATAAATATTACCATGTAACCAAAATACTACTATCAGTCAGCTCTCCACAGCCCCCCAGGCACTCACACCCTACTCAACAGGGGCCCTCATGCTGTAGCTAACAGAGGAAAGCCCAGAGGAAGCAGGCCTGAATGCACTCTACTCCAACTGACACTAGCCCACTGGAAAATATTTTTGGACTGCAAACTTTAAAATTACTGAATTTAGGAAAAAGAACTGCCTTCACATTTGGAGCAAATTAGAGCTTCATATATCTGAATTCTGAAATTACTCAGCTTTTAAATATTTGTATTAGTGACGTTAGTAGAGTTCTTTCAATCGGTTTCTTGGTCATTTTCTCACTTTTAATTAAAGTTTGCCAAAGAAACAGCCATACCATACACACGGCCCTGAAATAAAACCCCCACAAACAGTGACCAGAATGAACTAAGGGAGTTCTCATTGCAGCAGCACACCACAACCTTTCCTGCAGAGAGAGAGGAACATCCACACCATGCTGGCAGGCATTCACAGGTATTGGAAACAGCTGGCAAAGGTGGCACTCAAGAACCTGACGCTAGTGGTGGGTGTATGTCAAAGATACACAGTCTCTATCTCTTCTTTTATACTTTGTATCTCTAACCTTCTCCAGACACATCTATTTTCCTACTTTAATCACACACTCCTGTCACATTCACCTTTTTTAAGATGAGGATAATTCTCAAACTGCATGAAAGAGAAAGAAAAAGGGAGGCAGTGATGCCATAATGATTTTTTTGCCTTTTCTTTTATACCTCTTTTGTATGCCTTTGTGGCCTTTTGTATTCTTGGTGTTTCTTTTTAGCCTACATTCCTAGACTTAATGTTTCGTTGAGTTAGGAGACTAAACATCTTGGAGGCTTCAGACACCAAGGTCCTCTCTGGAACACATTTTGTAAACTAAAAGGTTGGTCCAGGGGAAGGTTCCGGGAGGAGGGGGGTTCCCTTAGCCTCACTCACTGGGGAATCTTTGATAGATATGCTAATTTGTAAGACCTATAATTCTATACCCGATCTATCGTGGGGGTGCATTTGGGGTGGGCATTTTGATGTGCATGTTGGGAGTGTTCCACCTGGATGGAGTGCACCAGGGATCCTTGAAATAAATACCGAGGTAAAAACCCCTTTTTCCCTTCTAACCGTGTTCGGCTCTGATTTTAAGAACAGGGATAAGGCATCAGCAGGAGGAGTTGCAAAGCTGTGTTTCTCAAGTGTTAGCAGTTTTGTCAGAAGAGCAGACACAGAAACCATTTTGTCCAACACATTTGATTTGTGCTGTGTAACAAAAGCAGTAACTTGGAATCTTTATTGACTCTTCAGAAGGATACTGTGAGAGAAGCACTACCTTGCAATACCACTTGAGTGCAAACCATTAAGAAACAATTTCTTGTCTTGCATGGGAAACATATCCTTCTCTGTGGGATCAGACTAGTATTTCTTCCCATGTGTAACCACATAGATTTTTCCCAAATGTCAATTTCAACCAAACACGCAGATTTATCCTACATGTAAAGGACAGTTTGTAGCTTTTTTCCAAACTCTTTAACTAAGCATCATGCCAAAAGGTCAGAGATTGAGAAATTATACTTGCCTACAAATACTGCTATAAAATATGCAAAATATCTGTCATTGATACAGCAAATATATCCATCTCCAATTTTGTCTTTCACAAACACATTCAATTTCTGAATACTACAAATAATAATAGGAATGAGAGATAATGAAGTGTATCAGAAAAAAAAGAGAAAAAGTTAACAATGCTCTCAATCCACTTTTCACCTGCAGACCAAGCATCAAATGAGATTTCTCACCCCTATGACACAATTTCTTTATCATTGCAAAGGTTTATTATGTACATTAATTCAGTAACTGTTGTTTCCATGATATTTTTGATCTACCTTCTAAGCACAGGTCTCTTGGAATTCTGAAGTCTTTTCAAACTAACAGCTTGCACATGGCAATATTATAAAAAGCAGCTCTGCTTAAACTGCACTGATTGACAAGCTGATCTTTTAATGGAAAAGTGGTTGCCTAAATTTCAAGACTATTTTTAGATTTATACATTAATCTAATCAGTGAAAAGAAGGAATATTAATATTTATGAACATTAATCAACAAATTGTGAAGGAACAGACACTACCAGTAGCATGAACCAAAACCTGTACCTGGTCCAGCATTCCAGTTAAAAGGAACAGTAAAATGCTTTGTTATGCATAGCAAAGATCTGTCAGGCACGAGATGACAATACCAGCCACCTGTCAAAGCAGCTAGAAGAAGCAGGATTTTAAAAGCAAGTATTTAAAATGCTGGGGACATACTGATTTCAAGCAGATGCCATTCAACATAAATACCAATGCAAAAGGCAGCTTTACTTTAACACACAGAACAGTTCTTACAAATTAAACAGAGATTAGCAGGACAACAGCTCAGAAAACTTTTATTCTGATATTGTCTAACCAACTGAGGAAACATAAGACATTTTGAAAGGATAAATATGCACAAGTTCTTTGATAAGTATGCACAGTACTTAAAATTTCTTTGGAAAGGGAAGTTCAAAAGATTCTTGAACTAACATTTTCATATAAAGTTCTGCTTTCAAAATTTTCGTTCCATTTTTCCTTCTTATTATTTCGGTTTAAAATTATCAGTTTTCTAATGCACTGAAAATAAGATTCAACTCAAGTACAGAACACCTAGCCATTATTTTTAGTAAAAACAACAAGGAGACAAGGCAATCTATTTCAGCCTCAAAGATATATATTCCACAAAGAAGAGGCTTCAAAAATAAACACTAGAAATTAATTAACATATTTCTTCTTCCCTGCTTTAAACCAAAATGAACTTTTTTTTTAGGAGCATAAATTCTGTCCCTGGAAGGGCACAGTTCAGGGAGTTAAAATGGAAACTTGCTCTATTTGTTTTGTCACATTCATAACAGGAATTATGTTGTTTCACATTCTCCAAAAAAGTATAGCCATTGTTTTAGTAGAGAATCTAAGCTTTAAAATGACTGTTTAGAACTCAAATACAAAATACGTTTTCTGATGCATCAGTCAGCTCCTTTGCATAACACGGCTAAAAAACCCAAACCATAGCACCGAACTTTAGTATCCAGTCTGCTCTGATTATGAGTTATTACACTAAAACAAGCGAGTTAGGTTCCAAAAGTTATTTTCTCTTGGCACAACATGGGTAACATTCAAGACTCTCACACTGTCCTAACAAAACATCAACTTTGACCAGAAGGCATAAAAGAACTTTCTGATCTCTACAGTCATGTAACTTTGGCCCCTGAGCCAAAGCAGGCTGCCAATTCATGTCAAAAGATGTTTTAATGATGCAGGTGTTTGCCCACTGGGAACGAGAGTCAAGAACAGCACAGACTGCTAAAGCTCTGTCTACAGTACAATCTACCTCGGTTCCAGCAGTCGCCAGTGACTACCAGTTTAGCTGAACCAGAGCAAATCAGTGACCATCAGAGAAGGACAAGTAAGCACGAGCACCATCTGTTCCTGTTTCAGCTGCTGGACAGCTAAAAGTCTTCTTCAGGGTAAGCAATGCACAGACCCAAGCTGCTCAACCTCTTGGAAACTGCAGGTCACTTTTAAATCACAGGCACTTCCAAAACCACAAGACCACAGCCGCAGCTCATGGGAGGGAGTGAGCACCTGAAATCGAACTGGTGCCCAAGGAGACAACTGAAGTTAAATCATGGTACGGTATCCCTATCGTACCTCCCTACCAAGCAGACACTCCAGCCTAAATACGCTGCAAAATTAGCAGGATACTACAACTAAATAGGTTCAACAGGCAAAACAGTCAGGAATTCTAGAACTAATTTTCAAGTCTTTGAGGCATGCAACCTAACCACCTTTTCATGCTCCAAATTTTTTGTGAAACCTGCATTTAGTAGATAGTAACATACAACTAACACTAGATGAAGCAGGAATTCAGTAACCCATAGCAAAGCAAAACAATGTGCAAAATACATATTTTGGGGGAAAAGTTATTCTCCCTATAAAAATAGTAAAATAATCTTTGTGGAGTTACTTCTAATGTTCTGTGAGACTTTGAAATTGAATTTCAAGTTCTGACTGTTCATTTGACAGATCATTTTTATTTTGTTTCTAGAGAAACAAAGGAAATACTTTGATTCTTTGTTTGTTTGATCCTTAACATCTATGCTGTGGTCTCCTACATTCGAAGGAACAGGACATCTATGAACTGTCTTAGAAAGCAGCAGGCTGCACTTCAAAACACACAACTACATATTTATAAATATGTAATAATAAATATTCATAATATTTACAAACAAGTAAGTCATTAATGGAAGTGGAGAAAACAACACCACCGCTATTTTTTTAAATTTCCTGTGTATTCACATTTACCTAATTTTATAATTATAATTAATTTTAAGAGCCACTGTATACAGTCTAATTCTGCAGTGAATGAATGTGCAGAAAAATTCCCGTGACTCTATCCATATTTAGGACTCGCTCAGCATCCCTCAAACACTTTCCCTTATACACCAACCCCAGCCTGTTTATCCCTAACTTCTCTACTGCTGTGGCACCTAGGAGACACCAGAACAGTCCCATGCTATCAGTCCACTACTTTCTCCTGAAACCACATACCTTTTACAACTGTAATACTGTAATAGGATTACAGCAACTGTACGTTGTGCCCTTTATGTGGACTCAAGCAAAGATAAGAGATACCTTTACAATCAGTTCACCCCTGCACTAACAAAAGCCACAAAAATTACAAGTAAGTATGAGTAAACATGAAAGCTGACAGGAAAGAAAAACCACAGCACTACTCAATGCCATAACAAAGTGAAAGCTCTTCAACAGACTGCTAAATATACAGGGATGCAAACAAGACCTGGGCCATGCTCCAGTTACCTGTTGCAACTTTCACAGCCCCGTTCTTGGTTGCTGACACAAGAGTACAGCAAACACAGTCCTGCAAATATACTGCACTGTTCTAAATAGAGTGGCTTTGACCATACGCATTTCAGGACTTAGTTACAGTGAAGGATATGGGGGCTTATCTAAAATGAAGTTTTAAACAAATTTAGCTTAACAAAGTAAAATTATATGGACATGTCATTTAGTATAAGCAGGTCAATTCAGTTTAGAAGACACTGCAACTCCAAATAAGATGCCTAACTCAGATTTCACCTATTTCAAGAAATAACCTGCACATGAATATGAATATCCCCTCCATCTTACTACTTGATTACAACACATCTACAGTAGCAGGACTCCTCATATGCATTTTCTCAACTATACAACAGCACTGAATGACACAAAAGATCTGAAATACCTTAAAATGCACAAATGCCTGTATCGTGTTTTACATTATGAAAACAAAATTTAGAATTTTCTTGTTTTTAAAGGAAATATCCTAATAATATAAGCTTTTCTCTTCTTGTACGCTCCTACCCCACTTACATCTCATGTTTTCTTAGGAGTACTGATGGCAAAAGACAGAACTTTAAAAAGATAAATCCCTTTTCTTCACAAATATTACTGAGAAGGTACACATATATCAAAATTTGAAGATTTAGTGTGAATTTAAAATCATTGAAATAGCTTAATATCTAAGTCCTGCTCATATATTCCAGGTAGCAGCCACAAAATCAGGCAGGAGTCAAACTGGAATTTGATTAGAATACAAATGGACAAACAACCAAGGGCTGGATCCAGCCTGCAAAACAGCCTTTGTAGGGTACCAGCAGTGCCTGCTAGCCAACTACTAGACAAGCCAAGTCCAGCCCATCAGTCAGCCAAGTAAACTGTGAATGCTGTTGAGAAAGCAAAGAAAGTAAACTCGAGTTTGGTAGACAGCGTTTACTACTCAATCAGCACCCAAATTCAGCCCTCTCTCTTCCAGGGCAGCTCAAGAAGCAGTAGAGCCACGATGGAGAAGCAGAGGCAGAGACAGGACCTGACTTCAACAAATGCAGTGAAACACTAAGTCAAGTATTTCCAACCACAGTCGTCCAACCCAAAGAGCTGGAGATAAATGCAGAGAAGACACCACTGACTTGGGCTGGGTGCAGAAGAGTTTATTACATGAGCCATCACCATCCATTCCAGAATCAGGCTGGCTCCTGCAGAATCATTCAGGTAAACCTGCATCATGCACGCGGTGCTCTGGGAAGGTTTGCAGTCAGATGTGGTGCTGCACTGCAACCAATGGCACCCAAAGCCAGAGATGAAGAATCTTTCTGACCAAGGGGAGCAAGCGTCTGACTGCACTGACATTGAGACAGACTTGACAAGTTCAGTGATGCCAAAGCTCGCCTTATTGAACCAGTTCTTTCTGCTCCACTCAACTTTCCAATTCTAGCACCACAGTGACTTTCAGAACAGCTGTACACAGTGAAAGCACAAGTCAGGCAGGATACCTTAGTTCCACCTACCTAGTACCATCTTTAGGACAGCAGTAAATGGGGTATACTGCTTCCAGATTACAGCTGTCTCTGGCACCACTATAGCCAGCCTTGCTATCAAACATCACAAATGCTGTCAGACACAACCTAAGTACGTATCCGAGGCTCCTCTTCCCCCTTATTATAACATACCCTCACCCTCTACTCCCTGTCAAAATCCCTGCAGTTTGCTCAGATGTACGGCAGGCAACACAGTCCGCATGGCCAACCACCTTCCTTGGAAAAATGATAATTCTGGCCTAGACACTTTCAATTGGCTGAAATCACATAAAAATTAAGACAACTAAGTGGAGCAGCATCACCTTTGAGCAGCTGAGGATCTCTTCAATATCTCTTAGTTTTTCACAATTCCACTATTGTAAGTTTTACAGATTGCTTGGGCTAACTCAGCTTCTTATGTACCCAATTAATGAAAGGTTGATTGCCTTGTTTTCCTGCTGACTGCCACCATTACCCTCAGTACCACTGACTCTATGTATGGCTCACAAGCTTAAGAAATCGCCTGTCTTGGGTTGCAATTTTTGACACTATAATTTTTGACACTAATCAAATCATATTAAGAATAGTTTAAAATCAAATTCTTTCTAACACAAAAAAAACAAAAACAAAAACAACAGCAACAAAAAAAAACCACCAAAAAAACCCACACATAGGCCTGTTACAATCACAGAAATATACTTCATTTAAGAATGCAGTCTGTGATTAAAGGGCCATTTCTAATGATTTGCAGATACTTACAATTCCGGGAAGACGGGTACAAGGAATAATGGTTGTTGATATAGTGCTGTCACATGCAAGACAAGTTCCATGAGTAAACATCTTCCTACTTTTATTAGTGGTGTATAGCATCACCTAGAAAGTAGCTATTCCACAAGCTTGCCAGCACCCAACTTTTAAACACCCGCAGTCAACACTTTCAAAGCTATACTATGTGTGCAGATTGTTACAGAAAAGAGAACATAAAATGTAGCGTTCCTGATACACACCCGTTTGCGTTCCTTTCTTAAGTTTTCAGCCTTTGGGTTTCAAACTCCTCTAGCTAAAGCGTTTCAAACATGCTAATCACTACACAAAGTTGTGAAGGAAACCACGGAAGGTACACACGTGCTACCACTAGACAGGGTCAACACCAAATCGTGTTCAATGACATAATATTAAATCCATAGACGATTATTTTGCAGAACGAAAAAAGAAACGATACTTCTGTTCAACAAACAACTGTTTTCATCTACGTTCTTTCTAAATAAAATTACCTGCTGCTCCACACACTCTGCAGAACAATATTTTGCTACTCAGCCTTTTTTGTTCCCCAGTAAAGTCACCTTTAATTAACAAAGGTAAAGGACTAGGATAAAAGATGCACATATACACTACAACGTTTAAAGGACAGTCTCTGAAGCTTTCTGAAGTTTGATCTCATTTAATTTCGTCATTAAGTGTCAACTGAAGACAGGGGACAGGTGCTGAGAGATGCTGCGAGGAACTAAGACAAACCGCTTCCCCGTGGGCCCCTGAGCGAGGCTCGCCGGGCCCAGGGCAGGGCTGGCTCTCCGCTGCCGGGGCAGAGGCGGCGAGTCCCGGAGCCGCAGCCAGCGCAGGCCGCCGGGAGCGGGTTCGAAGCTCCGCCGGCCGCCCGCTCCGGCCCCAACGCCCCG
>VZRO01007291.1:53861-150823 GCA_013397915.1 Daphoenositta chrysoptera | reverse complement strand
CGCCCCGCGCGGGACCCCGGCAGCGCCTCCTGCCGCCAGCCGGAGGCCGCAGCCACGGCCGGCCCGCCGAGCTGGCGGTGATCCTGTCTGCCGAGGTGCGGGGATGCAGTTCCTCTGCAGGCACTCAGGCTGTTCCGGTGGGTGCTCACTTCGCGCCCTACATTACAGAACCACAGGGTCACAATCAGTTAGGTTGGAAAAGACCTCTGAGATCACCGAGTCCGAGCTACGACCGAACACCACCATATCATCCAGACCATGGCACTGGGTGTCACCTCCAGTCTTTCTTTAACCACCTCCCGAGACAGTGACTCCGCCTCCCTGGGCAGCCCATTCCAAGGATTAATCCCCTTTTCTATGAAGAAATTCTTCCTAATGTCTAACCTAAACCTCCCCTGGTGCAGGGGACTATGTCCCCTCATTGCTATCACTAGCAAGATAATAGCGTAAGTAATTTCATATACACAGGTGCAAAGTCACACCACTTCCATGTAGCTCCCATATGTCTCCCATATGGGCTAAGCAAAGGCAAAATTTTATTAACTTAGAGTCGGAGGCAACAGTAGCTTCAGGCAAATGCCTCACTCCGAAATTTTTCCTCCACACCTCCTTCCAACAGCTCTATAATAACTGTTCTGGGTACTTAGCCTTTGCTACTTTGGCAGATTAGGACATTCAGGAACTTGACTGATAGGCAAGAGACATGGCCTATGCATTGCTGGAAATTTTCCAGATTGTTGCAGGCCAGTTATGCAATTCCCTGTGTCTGTGCCTTCCTAAGGCTGAGGAAATAGGCAAATAGCCAGAGCACTGGATCTTGGGGGCCATATCAAATGCCTGATATTTTTATCGGGAAGACTGCCTCCTCCCACTGTAGTCTTCCTGTTTCAAGCCTCCAAGCAGCTTTTCCATGTTCTTTGGTTATCAGTATGGATGGGATAAAGTTTACAGGTGATCTTTTCAGGTATATTCAATGATTTTTTTTTTGTATTGCACCCCGCCACAGGTACTCTCAAAGGTCTTCTCTTACATCTTCAGAACATCTGAACGTAGCTACTCTGCCGCAGCTACCACTCATCTTCATATTAAGAAGTCCTGAAGACTTAATTATATTATTGAAATTTGTCACTTAAAATCACCATCACTGAGACAGGTTTAGGTATGAGGTGTAAAACATACAAAGTGAATTTTGCCATGAGACACTTGACAATTTCATCTTGTTCTATCTGTCCATATTGCTGATCTGTACCCAATCCTTTTTGATAGCACAGCTGACCGCTAACCAGAAATGTTGTTTGCACAGCAACCAAGTTTAGACGATAATTACTGGAGTCCTCCACCTGTTTTGGCATCAACAGTAGCAATTGTATAATCCAGCTTCCAATGTAGTTGAGCAAGAGAAGCAAGGCAGAATTCCAGGACAGCAACAAACCCAGTCAAGTGGGGGCTGCCTGCAGCCCCCCGTGCTGCAGGACAAGCAGCTTGTGTAGCCGCATCTTTTAGCTAACTATCAGTGTGGGTTTGCTTTACTGTGGGACTTTTAGAAGTTATACTAATGTAAATCAACTGCTTTAATTGAAGAAGACTTACTGTTAGACTTAACAAAATTATAATTAAAAAAAAAAATTGGAACCCACATGCACTGAGAGACAGCAAAGAAAGTGTCAGCAAACCTCTTAAAAAAAAAGTTGGCACCAATGCCCAGGCAGAAAAGGCGCAAAACACCAAGATCTCCATGGATACTACAGTAGCAGAGGAAAGAAGAAGAATGAAACAGGGATTCAGATCAATTTTAATACAGACAAAATGCTTAGCAGCCTTGCTAGAGCTAAAATAAAATGGTAGAGCTTCACGAAGAAAGTGAGCAAGCCCCAGTTTTCAAGATTACTCCTGAAGATTACCAGGATTGCTGATTGTTGTTGATTTAGAAACAGTTCTTCGGGGTGTTTTTTTGGGGATACTAGACAAGCAAGATGGGAGGCAGCTGAAAAAAACCGAAGCAAACATACATGAAATCCTGCAAAAGAGCTGCTAAATTATGAAGAATATCTGAAAAGAAGTGTAATATATTAATGCAGTTTAACTGATCTGAAAAATGGTTTTTCTTGATCGATCAATGCTAATCATTATCAATGCTAAAAAATAAATCTTTGTCCTATGACAAATTATAGGAGAAAATATAATTATAATTAAACAATATTGAATTAGGAACTGCTAATACCTGAAGTTGTTCGAGAATACTATGTTAAATATCAAACAGTGATGTGAAGTGACAGAAGCTTTTTCACCTAAGCTCATACTTAGGATGGTAAGACAAAATCTCAGCAGTAAATGGGCAGCAGTTAGGAAACTGAGTTGATAGCAAAGAATAGCTTAGAAATTATGAAACAGGGCAATTGCTATAGCAAGGTTTAAAATGCTGTGTGTATATATATATATAAAATGTTCAAAATACCTCAGAAGGACTTCTGTCGGGAGAAAGAAAGGTCAATTGCCTAGATTCCAGAGCAGGTAGAATTATAATACCGTCAGGGGAAAAAGCGAAAGTTTACATGCTGTATCTGTAAGGAAGCAGGATGAGACACTGATCTCTCCGTACGCCTGGGTTTCGTTTTGTTCTAACCTAGGCATTTCCAGGGACCCCTGCGGCCGGAGGGGAAAGCGGGAACGCTCAGGGCCCAGGCAGCGGGGGCAGAGCCGGCATCCCCCGGCCTCGCCGGATCAAACCGCCAGCAGAAGGGGAGCGCCCACCCCCGGCCCCGCTGGCATCGGTCCTCCGAGCCAACCGCGGCCGAGCGCGGGGCGGCCCGGCCGCCGGGGCGGAGGACGCGNGCGGCCGCCGCCAGCCTGCTGTGGGTCGTGCAGGTGAGCGGGGCCGGGCGGGCGAGGGGCGGCCGAGCCGCGGGCACGGCGGAGGCGCGCAGTCAAGCCCGGGGTACGGGTGTTTCGCCAGGCTGCCCGAAAGGTCGCGCTGAGGAATGTGTTCTGTATCGGCAGCTCGATGTGCAGCTGCAGTGCGAGCTCCGGGGGGCGGCGGCCCCAGGCGAAGGGCCGTGACCTGTCACCCTTTACACAGGGCAGGGCACAGGGCATGGGGACCTGTGGCCCAGCCGGGGGACCGGGCGCTCAGAGACAGCAGGAGCACACGACCCCCAGATTTCCCTGCTCTCAGATTGTGAGGGTATAAAAGACTGGGGATTTCTTTCTTTGGGGCCCCTTCTCAGAGGTACCCAACTTGAACTGTTATTTTGTTAGTTATTGCACCAAAATTAAATTATTTTAAGGATCCCGAAGTCTTAGACCCTGCCATGGGAAACCTGGGGCTGAGCTGGTAAGGAAACCTGGTCAGACCGTGAGTGTGTGGGGTGTAGCTGTGAAGGGACCTCGGTCCCAGCTCAGGTGTGCAGGTGTGACTGCCAGAGTGGCTCCCGCATGGTTGGACAGAGAAGTTTCCTTATCAGATCTAATGTGTGTAGTGGAAGTGGGTAATTAGAAATCACCTAATTATTACACTACCTTATACACTGCATCAGTACCTGATGCGGTATTATCTAATATCCTGGGGAGAAATGCAGGCTCTGCCTGTCCCTTTCACCATCCAAAACCGCAGAAAAGTTGTGTGGCTGAGAAAATATCTTTACTGCTTTATAGCAATAGAAGGTACTGGGCCAGTGTTCAGAAGGTTAAATGTAGACAGCTTTGTTTCCAGGTTAAACATAAATCCAAGTTGACCTGGCATAGTCCTTGAAGAAAATTGTCACGTCTTAGTGCTTCTGTGGCCTCTTCTGACTCGTCTCCCCAGAGCATTCCCGAAAGCACTTCCTGTAGAACTAGCCACAAAAGTGTTTACATACTTGTAGTTCATCTGTGGCTGAGATGTCACAGGGGTTGCTGTACATTTCCTTCTAACAAATAGCTGCTTTTACTGTTTTGTTTTCATTCTAAATCTCGAGAACACTCTGCCTGACTATTAGCTGCAGGCAGTGCTCCTAGTGAATGAGCTGGCATATATTAGTCCTTTGCTTCTCTCCAATTGCGGTGTCATTTTTTTTCAGTAATTTTTCCTTAAGTGACTAAAGGCTTGTTTTTACACAGAGTAGATTTCAAGATGAGAGGTATGTTTGAGTTAAAGTAAGGAAAGCCCCTATCCTGAGTTGCTCTCTTGTAAAGAGTCAGATACAGCAGCAGATAGCAGCTGCAGAGCTGTACTGACAAGCAGCATGCACAAGCCCATGTTTCTCTTGCCATGTTCTGCCTGGTTGTGTCACTTCAAGAGGAGTTCTCCCAAGGATAGCAAAGCTAATTTGAGACTTGGCTTTACTTTCAAGTGGTTATGTTCTCTTTCAGACGTGCCCTTTAACAGCTGCTTTATCATTGACCTAACTTGGAAACTAATCATGCACCAAATCCAGCCCTGTGCCTGATGATGTTGTGGGAAACAGGCTTCAGGCTCCCTGGTGACTCTGTAGGTCTAGCCTAGGTCATTGGATGGAGCTCAAGATGGTCAATTCTGCCCCCAACAGTTCCTGCCTTGATTTTTTTCCCATCCACAGGATTATCTCTTCTTAAACTGCTCTAAATCACAGTCTTTGTACTTTAATCGTCTATTAATGGCCCGTTCACCTTTGTTGTAGCAGAATTTCCTGTCTTACCCAGTGCCAAATAGACACTCTAGTTCAATATTTGACAAGCTTATAATTCTTTCTCCCGTTTCTGTCAGCTGGATGCATTATACTGTTGCTCTGGACATTGTAATTCTCCCTTGTTAATGCCTGCCTGTCCTGAACCATCTTTGGTAGATAAAGAATCTATCTTTGCTAGATAAAGAATGTGGATGGGGATTTCTCCTCACCTCTAAATCTCTTCCAACCCATTTTAATGAAAGTAACTGCCTATGATGCAATGAGAGGCCAAGTATTCACATCAGTCAGAGGGAGGGGAAAGAACAGCAAGTGGGCTTTCACCTACATTTTGGAAATTAAATAAGAGCATTACAAACTTTTAATCTTGCCCACTGTCTTTCCTTTTATTGGGATATCATCTGAAGTGAATTAAAAATTAAAAAAAAAAAAAAGGAAAAATCTCCACTCCTGAGATCTTCATATGTCATGGCTGTTAATGATGACAGAAACTTTATCCCAGCTCTCAGAAGTCACAGGACACTAACTCTTAAAAATTACAAGTTAAACCTTTTTAAAATCTTAAACTCATATCATAATATGGGGAAGAAAAGTGGGAATGTCATTGTAGGAAATCAGGCCTCACAACCACTCTCTGCTGTAAGGTTGGAAATTTACATTTGCTGTAGTTACTGGTAGAGCAGGAGTAAGCTTTTTTGTAAGACTTTTTTCTCAAGAATGAAAACTGTAGAAGTTTTGATTTTCTCTGTTTGATTGCTGAGATAAATTAATTGCAAATCCACAGGCTGAAAAGAAGCAAAACAAGTTATATCCTTGTCAATGATTTAATGAGGTTTGATGTGTCAAGGTAGTTTAGCTGTGCTCTTTGCTTCACACTAGTTTGAATGCATCAATGAAAGTGAAGATAAAGTTCTAACTAAGAGTGTTTGCCTTTTTTAGCATGTAATTCTGATCTAGGCAAAAATTCCATGTAATTCCAAATGGGGAATTTTCCTAAGCAGAATTAAATACTGTACTCATATAATATTTTCTTTGTATACAGATGACTGAATAAGTAGAAGTAAATAATTTTTCTCCAAGATATTTTATTTGGATTTTCCAAAAAACTAGAAGCTTTACAAGAAATGGGTTTGTTAAACTGAATGTAAAAGTTCAGTTAAAGTTTTTCTTTCCAAGTGATATTGTCAGATCGCCATGAGCAGGTGCTTACTGTTTATTGAGCATCAAATACCATTTGTTTAAACCAACAAGGACAATAAATTAATTGATTTACTGAAGTGGAATGGAAAAGGAATTGAAACCATTCGCCCAGGATTTTTTGTGTACAGTACTGAAAAGCCACAATGTAAAAAAAATAGAAAAAAATCTTACTTTCCTTGTTCTCCCCAAATGGCTCTTCTGGATGTGAGGGCTTTGACTGATTCCGAAATGAACAGCATCTTTTACAGTTACGTATGAGTCATATCATCATTTCTTGGGCAATCTTTGCCTTCTTGAAGGCATGTGGAATGGGATCTAAAAACACTCATTAGATCCATTAAAATGCATGGATAAAATGTTAAGAATCTTTTCACTCAGCCATTGGAAATGTCACCACAGATACAAAATACATTTTCAGTATATTTCAAGTTCTAGGTAGCTTTAAGCTATTGCTTTGCAGAACTATTTTGTATTCTCGCAGCAAAACCACTGTGTTGCCCAGGAACTCAGAATTTGAAAGGCAGCAGGCCACTTGCAGCCATCACAACTTACTGTGGATAGCTAGGTATTTCCTCATATTATTGTATGCCCTTAGTTTTAAGGAAATTTTCTTGATGTAAATATGATTTTAGGGGTTAGAGTTGCAATATCATTTGCTTGTTCAGCTTTTATTCTTCCCCAGTCACCCACTTCTGTTTCTCCCTGTATCCCTTATACTGATATGAATCACTGGGACTGCTCTTATGTTGTATTCTTATGTATATTGGCTTTGCAGAACGTGGGTAGCAATAACCCTCTACTCGGGGCAGTGTTTCATTCTTCTCTTTTGCAGGTGTCAGATATTCATATCAGCAAATTTCGGGATCCCAAACGAGCTCCTGACTTTGAAAAATTCTGTTCTGAAACAATTGATGTAATTCAGCCAGCACTTGTTCTAGCAACAGGTAAGCAATTGAAAAGTGTGAATTTCCTGTTGAGTGTACTGTCAAAGGAACAGCAAATAGGCAAAATTCTAGGATTTCAAGAGAGAACTTTAAAGCATTAAGGCATCTTAAGCAATGGAAATGGAATTGCAGCTGAAGAGAGACTGCTAGAAACTGAAAAGAATAACTTCTCAACAAGAGAATTATTTTTTTTCTTCAGCATTCAGTTTCTTCAGTGAGTTTAGTGTGTTTTATATGTAAAAGACACAATCATGCAAGATAGCTATTGTTTTCCCAATATGTGTTTCTGCATCTTAGTCCTTGCTAGCAGCTACCTTCCCTCTTGTCCTGGTAATGATTCTACATTCTTTGTGTTTGAAATTACAGAAGTGAGCAATGTCTGTGGTTAGGAGACAGTTCCTCTCTCAGAACAATCCCTGCTCCTTTGTATGAAATTCAACCTGTGAACTAATGTAAGATTTTATTGCTGGTTTCCATTTGAACATATCATACCAAGAGAGATGAAATAAGTCTTGCCACTTCATTTGACACCTTGCTATTGAAATGGATTAAGTTTTGAAAAGTAAATCAAAAAGACTTTGAGCCATTACTGTATGCAAGGCTTTAGAATCTTAATGCTAGACCTGGAGTTTTGTTTCTACAGAGAGTTACTTACCTAATTAGTAAAAGTGCTGCAGTGATGTGGTTGATAGATGTCTGATGAGGTTGCTGCATCTGCATTAGAAGGCATTTACCCTTACAGTGACCTCGTGGACCAGATACAGGAACATCCAGCTTGCACCCAGGCCTGCAGCCACTTACACGTGGGGTCAGGGATGGCATGCTTGTCTAGTTACAGTATTTGTGTAAGCTACATAGGCCTCTAGTTATTTCTCACCTTTGTACACTTCCAGGTGATCTGACAGATGCTAAGACAAGAGATAAACTGGGATCTGAGCAGGTAGAAGATGAGTGGAAAACTTACCAGTCAATCCTGAAGAGATCAAGGGTCATGGAAAAAACCAAGTGGATAGACATCAAAGGGAATCATGGTAAGAAGGGAATGAAACATCTCTGTCCTTCCTGTGATTGCAGGTGACAGAATATAGAGGTAAAGTGTTAGTACTCACCAGTATGTTAGTAGTCATCAATCAGGAGAAGGGCTTGCCATCCACATGTCTACTGAGGACACACTTTTTTACAAGCTCTTACTGGAGTTTTAGTATCAGAGAAGTAAGAGTCTTTTATCTGGCAAGTGGTAGAACATGACTTCAGGTGTTAGTTTCCACGTCATTATTTTATATACCACATTATTTAATGGAGGGGCAAACTGTAACCTTACAATCCTGAAGAAATGGTTTCAATTTCCTTTTCATAGACTTCCCCCTCACAGGTTTAACTTTGAAATGTGTCACATGTCAAGCAGCTAAAGGAAATTTGGTTTCTTTTGAATAGAAGGGGCTCACAGGAGTTTATATCCATCAGTTTTTGCCACATTCTAAGGATTCAAACACAAGCTGACAATCCTGAAGGCTGTATAAACAGGCTGTTACAGGAAGAAGCACTGGGGAGAAAGAAGTGCATGGTTTGTTATATATACCCATTTTTTTATTAGACTTCTGTTACCAGCATTAATGGAGAGGTGCAACCCAGTTGCAGTACAGACCTCCCCCAGCTGATGTCTGTTCTACACACACTATTCTCTGATGCTGTGGTTACTTTACTTTCCTTGAATGAGTTAAGTCTTAGTTGCAGAGCATGCACCCACTCTAAAAAAGGTTCTGAAAAGCTCTGTGATCAAAATGGAGATAGGCTTAGCTTTTAGCAGCTAAATAACAATTTATATTCCCACAATGCCTTCATCTTTGAATTGAAACTTAAATGAGAAAACGATTTCCATTTAACTGCATTGAGTATAAAATGTCTCCTCTGCATAGTTAGATAGTCTGCTTGTCAATCACTCATTTTAAAGAAAGTAGTTCTTGAGCACCTGCTGAAACTGCTTTATCTCAACATCACCTAGTTAGATAGAAGGGCCAATGATCATTTTGATCTGAAAGTTTCCTTATTTCGTTTTTTTCTCCCGTACAGATTCATTCAACATTCCACGCCTGGATAGTGTTCAGAATTATTACAGGTACTTTTATTTAGGAAACAGATGCTGCTATATTCAAGGTCAAATTCACTAAACAATACTCAGTTTTCAATTATCACATACATGCTTTTTCACTGACTTTCCTGTAGCCCAGGATCATATCTACTATTCCCTCTGTCTTTTGCATTGTCAGTTAGTAGAGCAGAATCAATTGCAAAAATAGAGAATTCTTTGTGCAGTTTTCTTATCTCTTATCCTTCTGTGTTTTGTAATTGAGTGTGTTAATCTGTCAATGTCTCCAAATTTTTTAGTCACACTCTAGGAGAGAGAAGATGGAAAAGTGAAATGGAGTTGATTTTTTAATACATAAAAATATAAATAATATTAAAAAGAATAAAATTATAAAAATTGTTGGCAGAAATAAAAATAGAATCTAGGGAAAACGTTTATTCAACACCACATTCTGGTTTTCATCATGTATTAAAATTAAAGAAGGCAGTGGGTTGTATTGAAACGCAATATTTTTACACAAAAACATAGGTTCCTTTTATATGTTCACAGAATTAGCAGAGGATGAATCAACTGTCACACATACTCAAAGTGGGACTAAAGGAAGAAATTTTATTGAAGTTGATGATGTTCATAAAGATAATGTTAACTTCAAAAAAATATTGTGAAAGGGTTTTTATGGCATTAGAAATATTGGAAACTTGTTTTGGTTTGCATTCCATTCAGGTCCACCTTTCTGGCAATTTTGTTGTTCTGATTGGTGGAGGAACAGGGACATGAACTGATTTCTGGATGACTGTGTTCAAACTATACCCATCATCGGAACTCAGGAATATTTTAGCTTCCATATATCATGCAAGGAGTAAAACAAAACTGAAATAATTCAAAAAACCCAAACATATACAAAAAAGCCCAACCCAAAACCCCAAAAGAAAATTTTTTAAAAAATTAAACTTAATGAATTTTAGTGACTCTCAGATTAACTCACAATCATTTTAGTTACAGAATTTAATCCTTAATAAAACAATTTAGGTGGTAATGTTAGTTGAAATGTTATGTCTTTGCCAGTGGAAGATATGTACCATTCCCATCTAGCATAAACTATCAAAAGCACTTCAATTTTATAAGTCAGAAATAGTGAAATTACCTGTTGTCAATGAATGGAGAGAAAGCAATGTGTGTTTGTCATGGCTACAAGCTTTCCTAACATCAGTATTTCCATTTTATTTTGTTAGGAAATACTCTGCCTGGCGTAAAGATGGCTCTTTCCATTACATCCACACTACCTCTTTTGGGAACTATTCATTCATCTGCGTGGATGCCACACTCAGCCCAGGCCCTAAGAGACCCTATAATTTTTTTGGGATTTTAAACATGGTATTGTATAAGCCTTTGCATTCCATTTTGCTGGCTGTTTTATTTCTGTAGTTGTTTGTTTGGAGGTTTGGGGTTTTTTTAATACAGAAAAATTGTTTAAAAGATTTGTGTTCATTTATAAGAGTGTTTGCATTTTTAAGTGATTATGCATGTGAGGCATTTATTTAGCAAAATGGATTTGTCACCTGCCTGTTTCAGAATCAAATGGCAGAGCTGTCTTTGATGGCAACAGAAAGTCTACACAGCAACCATACTATCTGGTTTGGCCATTATCCCACCTCAACAATCATCTCTCCATCCCCTGGAATACGAACATTAATGAGGTAAGATCATCTTATCCTATGTTTTCAGCCTGAAGTACATTTCTTGCCTCTCTTCCCATGCTTATCCCTCACCTTTCAGGTTTTCTGCAGTGATATTTCTTTCCCACCCAAATAATCACAACTCTTACGTTCTTTTTTTAGTTCTGCCACAGCCTATTTATGTGGACATCTCCATACAATGGGTGGGCTGATGCCAGTCTTGCACAGTCGACACCGTGGTGGCACTCTGGAACTTGAACTGGGAGACTGGATGGATAATAGGAGGTAAGTAAAGCCCATATGAGCAAATTATTATATGAAGCCTATCTTGCTGTACTGTGATTCCCTTTTATGCTGTGTGGTGAATTTGAAAGATGCATGAGATCAGCCTGACTGGTTATTACTATTAATGCTTTTGAAAAAAGGCTTTGTGTGTATGTTTGGGATTTTTCCCCATACCAACAGTGTGCTAATAAATTAAATAATTTTTATTCATTCTTGATATTTAGAAATTACAATAGTGTAATGTAGTATGTGTTTAGTATTAAAATGTAGACAAATAAATTGTAATAAAATTCAGCATTGCTACTTCAAAATACACATGCTCTGCACTAGCTTTTAGAATTCTTGACACAGAAATAGTCCTCCTGAGAAATGTTACCTTACTAGCATATCATAAAGTGTCTGATGCTATATGGAGTGTATAGTATTATATTAGCTTTTATTCTCCAGTTATCCAAAGAAAGATACTGGTACACATACAGGGAAAGAGCACACTGGGGCCTTTGTCCTTAACTGGAGTACACAGACACTGTGGAAATGTACATTATATTTGAATTCTTTATTATAATGTTCATCTATCTGACTGATGTGCAAAATTCCATATATCTTCACACTTGGAACTTTGAGTACTGCTTCCATGATTTATAATAAAACTGACCTCATCAGAGGTAAGCAACTGTACAGTTCATACAGCAGAGTTGGAAGATGTAAGATCAACTACAGAAGAAAATAAATGGAAAATAAAGCCAGGTTCTGTTTAGGAACTTGAGAAGCATGGGAATCAGCTGTTCACACAGCAGTTGGTATCAACAAAATCTTTTCTCTTTCATTATAGGTACCGGATCCTTGCGTTTGATCATGACCTCCTCAGCTTCGCAGATCTGAACTTTGACGAGTGGCCTGTAGTTCTTATCACCAATCCCAAATCCCTCCTTTACAGCAGTTCTGCTCATGAGCCATTAGTCAAAATTCTTTATTCCACTCATATCAGGTACCCTCTAATGTCTCAATTTCACAATAGTTAAGTATATTTATATGTATATACTCAAAACCTTTTTTAAAATGTGTGTCTACTGTTCTCAGAATTCACTTGTCTCTGGAAGATTGTTCCAGAGACCTCTCTTTGTATCATATCTGTGATAAAAAGATTGTATAGTAGTAATTCATGTTTGTTTTATTTATGCAGTTATTTCCCCTAAAGTCAGTTGAACTTTAGGTAACCAAAGATGATAGATTAATATATAATTAAAATCTATTAATATGTAAGCAGTATGCATAGATTAATATGTAATCTATGTTATTTATCTCACATGTTCCCATCGACTCTGCTGATTTCAGGATTTTGTCTATGTATTTTTCTAAATGTTTTCTCTATTCACTTTAGACTTCTTAGCTTCTTGTCTTTTCAATTCTACATCCCTTATATATATTAAAAAAAGAGACACCTCTGCCGATTTTCATATTGGTTTTAAATCTCTCCATCTTTCCACTTTTACCTTATCTATTTAATTTTTACATTTATATTTCAAATTTCTAGGCCCTTTTCAACATTTTATATTTGCTGTTAGACCAATCTGCTTGAAATACTGCATACATAGAGTTACAATCAAAATAAGTTTGTCAAATTTTGCAGTTAGGGAGCAGTATCCTACTAAGTGTCCTAATTATTTTCCAGTTTCCTATTCAGAACCTTATCTGAACATTCTTATGATTATATTAAATATATGAACTGGTAGAATTGTTCACCATAACTGTATGAAACTCCTTCATTTGACTAGAACATGCTCTGGAATGCCTTTTGTATTAACAGAAATGAAAGGAATTATATGTGCAGTATTTTGAGTTTGTATTAGTATTACTGTTTCTATGAATATAAGCGCTGCCAAGTGACAGTACATTTGTTGGTATCTGAGATCTGTAATATCAGTCTTGAATTCCACTCCATTTCTCCTAAATGCAGTTACAAACTCTGAAAGGTTATATTCTGACTAGCAGAAAGTAAAAAAGGAAAAAAAAAAGGAAAGAAACCCACTCCCAACAACAAAAGACTTTAGACAGACCCTGGCAATTTTTAATGAAGCCATCTACAAGTGTTTGGTTATGTGTCTATGTGTGCTGGAGGATGCATCCCACTTGTGTTAGCAAATGTTTTGAAGCAAAAGTTCTAAAATTATTTCTGCCAGGACCTTACAATCTCTGCCACCTCTTTGTCTGTTCCACAGCCATTCGAACAGCTGTGTTTCACAGCCAGTTTTCTATTCTGTTCTTTGGTGTACTGTCATACAGAACTACTTTTTTTAACTGTAGGAAAGAGCTACCATGTTACCATTAGCCTACAGATATTTCACTGTTTTAATTTCTAAATCTTTTGAGCTCTTTATTACAAGGTAGCTTAACCTTTAGGGACTTTCTCTTAAGGAAGTAATAACAGATCTGCAAGTCCTGTAACAAATCTGTTTATTTTGCTCTCTATTTATTCCTTAGAATTCTGGCATTCTCTCCTTCTGTCATTATCTCTGTCAAAGTCTTCATAGATGGAGTTCACCTGGGGAATGCACATCAGATGTCTGGCCCTCTCTATGTGCTGAAGTGGAGCCCACAAAACTACAGTGAAGGGTTCCATCACATAGATGTCACTGTCCAGGTGAGGTACCTGTTGGCGTTCTTTGTATTGAATTTTTTTTCTTGTCATGGCTTCTCCATCACCCTCCTGCCTCACATAACTAGGAACAAAATACATGATAACAGACTTACTTTCGTATCTGTCTGATTACAAAAACCAAAGGATTTAATTAAGGAATAAACACTGACTGCTAAGCACCAAGATATTCATAGAGTTGGTGGGCTAAAGAAATATTACTTTTCATAAGAAATAAAATAACACATGAAAAAAGAGCAAACTTGAACTGAAATTGGCCAGAGATGTCAAAAATTACAAGAAGGGGTTCTTAGAGTATACAAACAACAAGCAGAAACAGAAGGAAAATACCGGCCTGGTGTTAAACAGCCGAGGTGAATTAGTCACCAACAATGCTGAAAAGGCAGAGGCTCTCAACACTTCCTTCACCCCTGTCTTTACCAGCAGTGTTGGGCCTCAGGCCTTGGGAACAAGAATCAAGGTTGATACAGAGACCCACTGTCAGTGAAGGAAGAGTTGGTGTGAGACCTGTTGCAGGAGCTTGATCCTACAAATCAATGGGCCCTGACAGTTCCCACCCCAGAGTGTTAGGACACCTGGTTGACATCACTGTGAGGCAACTCTCCATAGTCTTGAAAAAGTTGTGGAGGTCAGGGGGCATCCCAGAAGACTGGCAGAAGGCTAATGACACTCCTGTCTACAAGAAGGGCTTAAAGGAGGATCCAGGAAATTACAGATCCATCAGTCTTACTTCAGTCCCTGGGAAAATTAGGAAACAAATCCTTGTGGGGGGCTGTCGCAAGTCAGATGAAGCACCTGACTGGGAAGAGACAACACAAATTGACCAAGGGCAAACTGTGGGCCAAGAAGAACATTATGACGTTCATCAAGGAGAAGTGTAAGGACTTACACCCAGGGAAACATAATCCAGGAGTGCAGCACAGGCTATGATCTGCCTGGCAGGGAGCAGCTCTGTGAAAAGGGAGCTCAGTGTTCTGGTGGCCCACCAGCTCAGCGTGAATGAGCAGTGCACTGCTGCAGCAGAGAAAGCCAAGTGGATGCCAGGGTGCATCCACAAGGGCATCACCAGCCAAGGTGAATCACTTCCTGCTGTGCTGAGTGCTTGTCAGGCCACACCTGGAACACTGTGCTCAACCTGCTGAATAAATGACAATAAACAAATGTTCATTTATCTGTGTGAGTTTATGGCAAATACACCAGAAATTAAGCACAACAAAACTTTGAAATATTTTAATATGGGCTATTACCTAGAATTGAATTTTCAGAAAACAACTGTGGGGGCGGGCAGTAAACAGTCACAGCCTTCCATAAGTTGCTGAATCTCTGACAGACTCTTCTTCATATGTAGCACTTTCAGATTATGATTTTGTAATCACCAATTTACTTGAAAATGCAGAATTGACTGTAAGTAATCTTTTGTAGGTAGAATTTAATACAGCAGTATGTCAGAGAAGCATGCAGCAATTGGATCTTTCTAGAAAAGCTGCAGTGATAATTAGGAACTTTAATGAGACAGTTTTTTGTACTACTGGTATGTAATTGCTCTCATTTTATATCAATCTAGGATGCTTCAGGAAGAATTGGCACACGGGGCCATTTATTTGGTATGGAAGAAAACCTCTCTCTTAGATTTGACTTTTGGCCATCTGTTATTCTTCTCAGTGACCACTATGTTCTAGTAAGTACTTTAAGCAAAACAGCTGTTATTCCATGTTGGTTTCCCAAGCTGCAGTAGGCATTTTCCTAATTCCTGGTAGACCTGAATGCAGTTTACTTTTTCCAGATATGACTCTGTTGGAATTCCAAAACATTTAAAGTTTCTCAAGTTGCACACCTCAACCACAAATGTGCAGCAATTGTCCATGCAAACAGTTGACTTCCTGGATTTAGTCCCAATTATCCATTTTTGGGCATAAGTATACACACATTTTGTGCAACCAAGAAATTGAAAAGGAGCTACTGGAGATAGTAGAAAAAGGAAACATTAAATCAAAGAGAAATTCACTGTGATCTGTTGCAATGTGATTTCTGGCAAGAATGCTTGAATATTCTCACTGTCAGCTGCTGACATTATAACTAGATACAGCAAAGTGGAGGGCAAAATCCCCATCGACTTTAGTAAGTTCCAGGTCAGATCCACATGTTACAGCTCAGTACATGCAAAGAAGGATGTCATGTCATAATAGTTTAGGTGCACTTCTAGAACAACTTAAGAAAGTCCACATGGCTATGGTTCATTGTAGTAATTGGCTCAAAATTATTAACTTAGTTTTGTTAATCAGTCACCCATTCTACTCAGTGTCATGAACTGCATTTCTCCTCAGTACAGTGCTCAGACAATGTTTTGCCTTGGAAGTGTAATTACACCTTTTCAATAGATGTGTTTACAAACCCTGTTTTTTAAAGATTCAGGTCTATTACTTTCAGCCATTTAGCAGAATTCAAGTCAGTATAATACAAATCCAACAACTTAGAAACCCTTAAGTTTCCTTTTCACTCTTCATTTCAATGACACCAACAAGCTTTGAATATGTGTTTCAAATAGAAATCCTTGTACCATTCTGTCAGTGTCCATAATGCTCCAAGGCTGCTACTACTCCAGGGCTGGCTTACAGTCAAAATTGTCTTTTCAGGCTCGTGTGCTCTTTGGACTGATTGTGCTGATTCAGCTCACCTTGCTTGTTGTTTTCAGACACCTCCAAAAGCCAGCACTCAAAGGTATGAACTAATGTTTGCTGTGGTTTTTAGTGGGTCCATTTTCCCTTTAAACTTTTCCTGTTGAACTGTGTGCTAACAACATCTAAGTAATTGTGCTGTTAATCACCATATGCATTTCACATCTGCTACTGTAGGGTTTGATTGGTTTCTCAGAAGCTGCTGTTGTGCTTTTAAGGGAAACTGGAAAACCTCCAATATATCAAATAAAGTAAGCTAGAAACTTGAGCAGGTATCTTTGTTAAAACAAAAATTCCGTTGATTGAAGTCCAAGGTTTCGTTTTAATTTTCTCACTCAAGAATCCAATGCGTAGGGAAAGGAATCTTTTGTTGTGTATTAGTTCTTTATGTGTGCTTGTTTCACTACAGTTGTCACAGAACTCTCCCTCATCTGAGTGGAGAAACAGATTCATTCTGCAAAGATAATATTTGTTAATTTTTGCAAAGAACATGAACAGGATTGGGTCTTTCTCAAAATAATATTAAGGCCATTTCTGTCATTACTTGATACTTTGTTTGTGATAGATCTAGTAAATGAAAATTATTACTATTAAGCTCATGGTGTTTATCCTTTAAACAACTGTTTGAACCACACCTTACTAATGAGATTTTTCTGGAAGCCACCTCCCTTCCTATTCATGTCAGTGTTTGTCCCTTCCTTTATACTCCTAACCATGTAGCATCCTGAAGTAACTACAGCAACTGCTTACATAGAAAAAGATCAGATTTTCAGTTGCCTTTATGGAACTCAGCAGCTAAATATCAAAAGAGCTGACTGTGGTCAGCTAGGTCCATGTGGACGATGACAAATGTTTGACAAATTAGTGAACAAATTTGTTGGAGCTGTGGATTTCCAAAGGTGAAGCTTGCCCTCTGGGGGTCAATTCTTTGTGAGAAGGCCACATAAGAGGTGTAACTCTACAAGCTAACTTTTATAGGAAGGCTCTCTTGATCTGTGAATTGTCTGCTTCAGTTAGAGAGATAATACTGCTTTTTTCTAACACCACACACTTGTCAGAATAATGTCATTTTAATGCCTAGCCTTAATTTTGAGTTGCTATCAGATCTCACTAAAGTAGATTTAATCAAAGGAAATCCAATTAATTTAGTCCATGCTGACCCGCCTTTCCAGGTTTGCAGAGTTACTGTTTTGAGTCTCTTACTTTTCATTTAATACATACTTTCTCCATGTTTTTCATTCTAGCTAACTTAATTTTCTGGGTATAGAATGGTCGTTCAGTTTTATTTACATACAGTAAGTGTATTCCTTTAGAATGGCAGGTTCCACTGCTGTTTTTAATACAGATTGTTATATTTATTGGTTCTTTACTTTCAGTTATCACAGTAATAGTAATGCATTCCTCTGCATTTCTTCTGTAGACATACCAAATATTTTTATATTTCTTATTTAAAAGAATGAGTAAATAATGTGCAGATTTGTTTCAGAAAGACCAGTATTTTACATACATATATATCTGGGGAGGTGTTGCAACCTGAATTAAGTGTATTTTTCTTAAATGTTGTCTCTGTTTAGAAAAGCCAGGATTACTTACTCTGACTTCATATTCCCTTCATGTCTTCAGTAAAACAAACACCTTCTATTACTCCATTCTGGTTCTGAATTTATACACCATTCTGGGTAAGTAGCCTAGAGTACTGGAGGACATAAATTAATATTTTGAAATTACACATCAGATCCTTATGAAAATTAAGAATTCTAACATCTTGAAGAATGGGGAAAATCTACTTAAGTTACAAAATCTATATGGAACTTTAAAAGTTAATGTACAAAGAGACTAAAGGTTTATTTGTAAGAGCCTAACTTAGAACCCCTGAATTAATTAAACACGTAGATTGTTAAATTACTCTGAAAGCAAAGTGAGTATTTTTAACTTTAGTTTGGTTTTCACTTATTTTTTGATGGTTAGCATCAGAGCTAACAATCTGAGCTTATTCTCCTCTGATAATATGTTACTGAAATAGCTGTTTTCCTGTTAGTCAGTGTAGTATGCATAACATAGACCAGCCTGCCTGTTTTAATTTCTGTGCTGAACCAGACTGGAATTGTTTGTGACCACACTTTTCATATATCTTACTGTAATTCTGGGGAAAAGCTACCCTTTGAAAGGATACACCTTTTCGCCTTCTCATAAGGAAGATATTTTATGTGGTGTTGAAAATTGTCACAGAGATGAAACTAACTTAAAAGTATTTTCATTGCATGCCACAACCCCCTGTCATACTGTGGTATTTTCACACCAGACTGCTGTTTGCTGAATATGAAAACATGAGGCTGATTACTGTGGACAAGCAATAGAGAAGTCTCAGGGTACAAAGAGCCATGTGGGAAAGGGCTGTGTCTCTTTTGTGTTTCCTGATGGTGATGTTTGGTTTCCTCTCTTGCAGGACCATGGTTTGTAGGTGAACTGATAGATGGCCAGATGGGGGCCTGTTTTTCCTTCGGGGTGTTTGTTGGTGGCTCCTTCTTCCAGGGCAGTATTACGTTTGTGGTTGGGATTTTACAGGTACGTATTTATAAAATAAAGGCTGAAAACCGGCTTTTTTTTCTCTGGGACTTTTTTCCTATTTTTTAAAATAGTTTTAAAAATAAAGGAGTCTTGGAAGCAGAGAGATTAGTGACCGTGCCTGACTACAAGAGGTCTTTCTTACCTTTCTGCACATTTAAAGGGTAAAAAGGAAGGAGGTTGTGCATTATTTTCACAAACTTCTCTTTTTCTCTAATAAAGTGATGTTGCTTTGGACTCCCTGGATATCTGGACTAGAGGCCATCTCTACATATTTACAACTCTAAATTTTCTATAAATTTTCTGGTTTTGCCCTCGGCTCACACACAGTGATTAAGCAAAAGAAACTGAGTGGTCGGGGCAGCCCTTGCACCCTTAATAACCCTTCAGATCAGTAGGTGTCACTCTCCAAGCATACATGAGTCCAGTTTTCCCAGGAGTGGTTTCCCCATTAATCTGAAAGAGAAGTTGCCATTCCTTGGCATTTAAGCTAAAGGACCAAACCAATGTTGTCTCCTTCTTCATGGTGTCTTCCTTGTACCAGTGTGACACCACAGTCGGCTGGGTCAGAGCTAAACTGACATACAGACCTTCTGGTTTTGCCATGCTAATTTTTTACTAAGTCTGGCTCCCTAAATCAGCTCCAGGAAATGTCAGATGCATGTTAGTGCCTATTACTGCAAGGGAATGGGTGGGAATGCTTGGCCTGGGACTGAGGCACAGGGAAGTCACAGTTCTATGAGCTGCAGAGCCTCGGAGGTACATCCTGAGATTCCATCTCTGAGAATTGTACTCAGCCCCTTAGAATGCAACAGCTTTATGTGCACATATCTTTCTAAGCCTTCGTAGATGTTACCCAGAACGCTTGGCTTGCTGATTGTGCTGTTTTTCTCTGCTCTTCCTTTCAGATGATGTTTTTCAACCTGCCGTTGATGGCCTATCTGTGCTGGTGCCTGTTGCTGCGGTGCCAGGGCCACAGCTTCTGCTCCCACGTGCGGCACGCCCGGCGCCTCGTGGCTCTGCTCGTTCACCTGGCCATGGCACTGCTCCTGGCCTGGCAGGTCTATTCCTGCTATTTCCTGCAGCGAACATACGGCACCTTGGCGTTCTTCCTCTCCCCAATGAGAACGTGGCTGGTGGCACTGACCGCAGCTCTGATTTATAAAACCTGGACACTGAAATCATCACAGCTCAGAACTTACATAACAGAAATGAAAAACTGTCAGAGCTCCTGAAGTACAATGTAAGTACTCCAAGTTCTGTCTTAAAAACTGTCAAGGTACAACCTTATCATTTCGTGATGCTGGAATTTCATACACCCCAACCATTAGGTGGTAAGACCTAAAGCTGCACCTGCACTGCTTCAGAACTGTCTTAAATAGTAAATGTACAACAATGTGTTATATATACTTTACTTGTATTATACAACATACTGTCAAATACATGTTATATAATTCAGTTACACATTATACATCAGTACAGCAAAGTGTGTCATAATCTCTTCAACGAGGTTTTTCTAGTGACACAGAGATAGGTATGTCCCTATGGCTGACAGATGGAAATGTTTGACTATTATGACCATGAATGGAAAAATACTTTTAATTAATTAAATTCTTGATTTTTATAATGCTGGGAAAAATGAGCATATAACTTGATGACATTTGTGCTCAACTTTTATTTTTATTTCAGGGTTGACACATGTTTTTACAAGACTAGACCAGATGTCTTTATGAAGTAATAGTGATTGCAAAGGTGCTGTAGTGGCCTTCACAGTCAGAGTCCAATGCCCATACACTTTTTTAGTTCATAATGCTGTATATGAGCAGATTATAGGCTGTTAGGTGTGTATATGTATTTGTGTTCATGTTTACCTGAGCTGTGGCCTATTGCTCTTGCCCTGGGGGTGTTGGCTAACTAACAAGCTTGCTCTCTGGAAGGAAGGAAGGAGTTTCATTTTCCACTGCTGAGGCTGCCAGTTCTCCCACACGTGACTGGTGAAAGGACAGTGAATTATCAGTGATGCTCGGGTTTTCAGCTTCAAAGCAAAGAATGGAGACAATGTCCTCAGGATGGGAGAGGCTGAAGGAATAATACGGTCTAATGCCTGTAAAGTCTGTAATTGAGCTGATCAGGGCTGTGTATCTGGGTCTCAGCCAAATGCACCAAAGAGTGACCTAAGAAAACTAATTTCTTTGTTTTCATTTTTTTCTAAGTCCAAAAATGATAGAACAGTTAGTTACATTAATGAAGAATGTAATGATCCAGAGCCAAGAGAGCTGAGGTGCCTTGATCTGTAAAGAACACTGCGTTGCTTCACAAAACACCTGCTGTGAGTGGAACATTTAAAATACTTAGGGTAATTTTACAGTAACTTATTTATGGCTCCTCAAGAAAAAGGAGGGCTAACTTATTTATGGCTCCTCAAGAAAAAAGAGAGGTAACTTATTTAGGGCACCTTTGGAAAAAAACAGTAGTGACTGCAGTAGAACACAGGGAAATGAATTGGAAGAAAATACTGACTACGACAAAGACTTTCTGTTATTTCTAAAAGGTGACAGTTTTCCTATTCCTTAATTTCTGTTCTTGAATGACTAATAATGTAATAGGAAAAAGAGAGAAAGATCTCCTATTTACATAACTTAAATACACTGTTAAGAGAATACAGAATGTCATTTGTTGCTACATAAGTTTTTTTTGCAAAGCTGTTAAAAAATTAGAGGCAGGTGTAAAATTTATTTGTGTGAAACACTACTGGAAAACTGATAATAAAATGACATTTCACAATTAAATTACTTCTGTGTGATTAGAGAGTATAAGAAGTGGCAATAAAATATTTCATATCTATACCCCATGACAAGACTGTTCTGAAATGACTTTTTTTGTTGTTGTGTTAGCAGTTGATCGCCATAATCAAATCTCAATGTAATCAGATGTCTGTGGACTTAAAAATCTTACAGTCTGTCAAATACTTGCTGTTTGGCTGCATGGGATGCATTTGGTAGATAGATGGAATTCTGCTAAAAATCTCTCAATTCCATTCTTACTGTGGCAGGCAGAGATTATTTGCTTGTAGATGCATTATCCCTGGCTCCAACAGGCCAAATAAGAAACACATGTCCCTAACCTGGCTGACGTATGAATTCTGTATGTATGTAGGAATAATGTATTAAATTTTGACTGAAAGGGACTATCCTACTGCCCTGCTGTCACAGTGAAGAGCACACTGTAGAAGCTTAGAACTCTAACCTGCATAGGAAGTATCTCTGACCTCATGCTGTACAGACTTAGCTATTGCAGCTTTTTGTTCCCTAGAAGACAAGTAAAACTTTGTCTCATGTCTTAAACAGTTCTTCAGTATTCTACAATCTTAGTAGGAAAATCCTAACTTTCCTGCTTGAGCTATACACTTAAGCACAGGAGAATTTTGTTTACCAATACCTGCTTTGAAGTGCCTTAACTCTTTATATCTCAGTAGTTCTGAGAGGCTAGACCCCAGTCTCTGCTTCTAATTTAGCTGTCCCTGTCACAAAGGCAAGTGGTTGCCTTAGTTAACTATAAGTAACAAAACCCACAACACAGTGTATTTCCCATCAAATTCAAACAAAATAAATGGGGTTTGTAAAATGCAGGCCATCTCCCAAAACACATCACCACTCACTAAAATGAAGCACTGATAGCTGGACAAACCTCTGACAACTATGCAGATACTATGATAAATCTGGGAGCCACCCTTCATAGAAAACTGCATTTGTTCCTTTGTTGGCCTGTGGTTCCCTTGGTGTCCTTCATTCCTGATCTATTCCTTGTAGCATGATGAGGTCAGTGTTCCATCCCATAGGCAAAAAAACATCATCAGTTGCAATATGGTATCATACTTCAAGCTTCTGAGTTGTGGCCATCTTTTACCATTGTCCAATTTCTAATTTGGCCACAATTGATTACAATACATTTAAAATACAATACATTACGTCCTTCTCTTGTCATTGTCTTGCCCCCAAACTTCTTCCAGTTTCTCAGGATGCATCCTAGAGGGCTACAGGGTGGGGGGGATTGTGGATTGACTTGTTCCCATTGTTAAATATAATGCTACCCAATAGTTTTACCCTTAGGTTGGGATTGCCTATAGTCTCTGCACTGCACACCACTTGAACCCACTGATTGATTAAGCCCCCACACTGATCATTCATGTGTGGCTTATATGGAGGCCGATTTTTTTTGAAGAAGAAAAAGGAACAAAAGTGCACTTACCAATCTAGAAAATTCTGGGGGTCCAGGAAAGCTGACACACCTGCCCCCCTTTGGCCTTACTCAAATAGCTCTCTCAGGCATTGCAGCACCCCGACGCTGGAGAGGATTCGGCGGGGTCCCTGATCAAGGGGTCGGTGCACGCTGGAGACAGCAGGACCATCCAGCTCTGGGCTGTTCCATCTGGGTCACCAAAACTCCTGCTGTCCCAGCTCTGGGTTCTCTCACCAGGTGCGCAAGAAGCCGATGGGCACAGTCGAGAGGGGCATTTCCTGTGTGTGCAGAGCGGGTGCTGGGCGCTGGATCCACAGAGCCGGCACACCTGCAGTGCCAGTACCTGCTTTTATACTCCCCAAACCCTGGAGCAGCAGCATTCCCCTGCATTCATTGGCTATACCCTTTCTTGCCTTCATTTAAAGGCACACACTACCCATTTATTTTGCCACCATGCTCTAGGGGGAAGTGGTTTATGGGATTGTCTTTTACTATGCTAATGACTAAAGGTCAGCACAAAAGTCAAGCAAATTTCCTCTTTGGCTTTATCAGGCCTGTGTTGTTCCTCTGTTATCTCCTTGTTTACTGGATTTATAGAGCCATCCTCCTCTGCTTCACACTCATTTTGCAGATTTATGGAGTCATCTTGTTCTCACTTCTCACTGGAGCCTTTTTTCTTGGTTCCTGCTGGCTATCTTGCAGAGAATAGGGTCTGCTGCACATACAGCACTCTTAGCATCTCTCTACCTAGACCAGAGTGCTGTAGCAAAACTAAATTTCAGTACTTTTTATCTTACTACTTTGTATCTATATTCTGGTTTTAAAATTCTGTGTTAAGTGTGGCTAAAACATCTTGTCTCATTTCTGCTTCTTTCTGTGCTTTTCCTAAAGAGTTCTGAGTTGTCTCACAAAGTATTTTCTCAGTTTGAAGCTTATTCCAGCTGCTGCTACCATTTCTTATTGTAGGATAATGCCACTGTCTGTGATCTTCTTTTCTCCCCTGGCAGTCTATTTATGGATTGTATAAACATTTCCCACTGTGAAGAGAAGCCAGTAAAGAGAAAGGTAGTATAGCAAAAGAGAAGAGCAATGTTAGAAACAGGACTAAGTAATCCTGCACTTTCTTCTTCTACGACCAATGCATTAAAATATTGAATAGAGAGATTAAGCTATTTGAAAGGCATCTGCCTCAGATCTCTTCACTCTTTTAACAACAGCTGCTATAAACTGCAGTAAGAAACATTTTTTTCTGGGCTGACAAGGTCTTTTCGTGGTGTTGCTGACATTTTGCATGATGAAATCCTGACACTAAACTACACAGCTTAGCACCACACACTATTGGTGCTCTTATGAAAAACACCATGTTTTTCTCATTGTTAATGAAGACGCCAAAAAGAAGGAGGACAAGAAATAAGACAAACTAAAAACACCCAAAAAACCAAAAAAAAAAAAAAAAACCCCCAAAAAAGGAAAGGGGTGAAAATTGAGGGTAAGAAAACAGAAGGGAAGAAAATGAAATATAGGGCAGACAACAGCAATACTTCAAGGTACAAAGGGAGATGGGATGGAAATGGGAATGCACAAGACAATAAATATAAAGCAGAAGACTGGCTTAACCAAAAATAAGAAAAAAAGGTGTCTCTGCCCAATACTGTTTATATTTTATACCCCTCTGCAAATGCTTATTTTTAAAGATTGTAGCTGAACTTCCTTACTGTGGTCATGATGTCACATGAAGCTAGAAATGCATAAAAGTTCACAAAATGCCCCCAGGCAGCTGTAGGTCAGTTTTGAAACCATACCAATGGGGGTTGGAGTAATGGAGCAGTGAAGAGTCTTCAGGAATGGAATGCTATGTGCAGAGGCCCCAGGAACAGAATATTATAAATCCTTATTTAGTTGACAACCAATTTTTCAGAGAGGCTCAAGCAGAAAGTGTAATAGAATATAAGGTTAAATAGTAACTTGATAGCTGACACAATGAAAATGTAACTTATAATTATGTTAGATTACTGTAATACACAAAGACATCTCCCCTAGGAGAATGTCTGTGTAAATGATAATATAATGAACTGGACTAAGATTTGCACATGTGCATTGGGAATTTTGTCATAGGCATCAGTGACTAAGCACGAGTGACTATTCATCAGTGTTTGTATGATTCTTTCCTGACACCTTTCTGTATAAAAGGCTGTACTTGTTTCCCAGAAGTTTAGCCAGTGCTGTATGAGTTACAAGAGTTGCTGTTCAGTGTACATGGAAAAATGGCTGGTTTATGCCAGAAAGTCAAGATGACCTAAAGAGATTAGCAAAGGAACTAACAAACAAGGACCCCAGCCAATAGGTCCTAAGGAGCCCATCTTAAATCAGAAGGTAAACAAAATGATGAACTGCCTTGGCTCAGAAATGGCATCCTTAGAGGAAAAGTAATTCTGACAGTCTGGGATCATGACCATGGACTCAAGGCCCACTGACTCAAGAAACCCATTGACTCAAAAGATGAGCAGTTATGCACATGCAGAACTAGTTAGCAAAGATTATTAGAGTCAATTATGAGTAAATATGAGTTTGTATTAGATAGAGAGAGAAAGGCAAATCTGAAATATATAAATATGCACACATTCCAGGCTGGCTTTGTGGAATTACTACCTAGCACCCATCTTTGTGCAAACATGAAATAAACCAAATATCTTGGCTCTGGGCATGATGCTGGCTTTGTACACCAGGTACTGAACCCTGTTTGAGGAACACCACCATCTGTGTTGATGGAGATAAGAAACAGATGTATGGGTCTGTTTTCAGGAAAAGGAGAACAGCTTGACCTGAAGAACATGGAATGCAATAAAGGAAAACTAAAACAATGAGATAAAAGGGAAGAGACTTATTATGATGCTGACATCTCAGAGACAGAAATAAGTAACAATTTGCCCAGAGAGTTACAGGGAATCAGAAGGGGGTTATGAAACAAGGTCCTGACTTATTGTTGCAAAATGTGAAATATGTAAAAATTTTTTTATGAATGGATGTTCTTTGATATTTGATATTTGGATATTTTCAAGACTAATCAAAAAGAAAGAAGATTTAATCTGTAAAACAGATAGCAGCTAACAAGCAAGCTCTAAGTGATGCCCAGGTGTTAGAAAGACAAAGTACTTGTTGGCCTCCTTAAAGTTTAGGGTTTGACATGCTTGATCTCAGGCATAGGGGGAGGTTAACACAGCTTGGGGAGAATGTACTACTGGTAGAGGACACAAAGAATGCAGGATTTACAGGCCACAAGGACATTTGGCAGGACTCCCAAGATAAGGAAGAAACTACCAAAGACAACTCAGCGACTGTGCTGAAATCGGCTCTGACTGGATAAAGGTAATTCTGACATGAGGAAGATCATGACCACTGACTCAGGAACCCCACCGACCCAAAAGAAGAGAAAGACTGAGCATGTGGACTAATTACCATGAGAAGCAACATCCAAAGCATACTGGATCTTTGTTACCAATTATTTGTCACCCTTTCTTAAATGACACCCCTCACAGTACAAAATATATGATAGCTGAAGAGCCACACCATTACAAATACTAAGAAATTAAAACAAGATGAGAAAAAAATTCTGTTTTATATAACTGATGGCACTTGATTTAAAGAGACTTCTCCCTTTGGCTCTTGTTTATTCTTAAGAGGTAAGATGAACCAGGATTCACAAGTAAAATACTTCTGTGACAATACTAAACATATATCAGGGTGAGGTTTACTTCAACTGTCCCTATCTTTTTTTCTTGAAGCCATTTGACTAATGCCGCTAGAACTTGTATTGCCCTCCACAGCTTACCTAACTACAGGAATGCTACTGCAATCAAGCTGCCTTTATTATGGTAAGGAATCAGTATCTCAGCATGATCTCACTCTGAATCACCCCTCACATCACAGCTCTTAATAGACTCCTGACTTGTGTGGATTACTAAGCAATTCCTATAAAAATAATAGTGCTGGGAATGTTATAATTTTATCATATTTCGTTCCAGTTGTGAAAAATAACTTTCTAGGGGACAATTACTCCTGAAGGTGTGTCAACTCATGGTGCCAGAGATGAGCGCACTCTCAGTAGCTTTACAGCAAACATTGTTGAAAAGAATAAAATTTGGACTTTGGACAAACACATGTATCTCTGGAAACATATTAGACTGAGGCTTTTACCCATTACATTGGAAAGGAAAATAACATTCCAACCCCTTTTCAGTAGTGCCTAGGATCATTGTGTTTCCTGCTGGCTCTCATTCTAATATACACACCAATTAACAAGCCTTCCAAGCCTGCATTGCTCAACTTTCACAACAGTTATTTATATAATACGTCAATATGCAGGAATTAATAGCATTTAGCTCACCTGATGCTTTCTGTCTTCATTTGCCAACTATGATCAAACTTATTTTACTGCATAAAAATTTTGGCTTCTATTGTAGTGGTGCTGAAATCAAGTACCAAGAAAATTTAAAAATTGACTAAGTATTGTACAGGACAGGCAAAAGAACTTACAAAAAGCAAAGCCATTGACTACAGCTTTAGGTGGCTACCTATATGGGAAATGACAATTTTTTATTGTTCCAAGTATATAAAAACAAGCACCTGGCATACCAAGGGTGTGCTGGCTTTGAGGATCCACCATCCATCGCTCGTCTCTGCACAGACATTAAATAAATATCTCTACTCTACGTGGGAATTGGCTTCTTGCATTGAACCCACAGATGGTAGAATACTAATTAATAAAATAATTAGGTAACTTGCACCCAACAAACCATTGACTTCCTTGTTTGCTAAAATGTGTAAGTCACGTAAAGTTTTGAGAACTGCTGTGCGAACTGTGGATTTACCACCCAGAACTCATCTTTGCATAAATATGAAATAAACAAATACCTTAGCTCTGTGTGTCAGATTGGCCTACTCCACACTGGGTGACAAATCCTGCTTTTAGGGACAACAATTGAATTCACAATCTAGCTGAAAGTGAACCAGTCCCTAGTTTTGTAGCTGAAAAATGGACAACAATGGTTATTGTTATGATTGCCTTCTTATGTTCATACAACACAAATGCACTTCATAGCTGAAGTTTCTTTTGAAATATACAAGTATTCACTATTATTTTAGACAATCTAATGCTGTACTGCAAGTGT
The DNA here is from genome assembly GCA_013397915.1 of Daphoenositta chrysoptera. Lineage (NCBI taxonomy): Eukaryota > Metazoa > Chordata > Aves > Passeriformes > Daphoenositta > Daphoenositta chrysoptera. The sequence goes on along the minus strand of VZRO01007291.1, from coordinate 122,689 downwards.
CTTTCCTTCAAAGGTTATGGTATCTGTCACTGCATGCTCCCTTCAGTCAGGACCAGCTTCAGCACTAGGAAATGAAAGGACTAGTTTTCATATTACTCACAACAGTTTTAAGCAATTTTGATACTCGTCTTATTTTCCACAGCATACAAAATTTTCGTGCATAGTGTTTCTTTCCTAGTTGTTGGATTCCATTTAGTTTGGCCTAGGTAGTGACTCACTCATAACCCATTCTGTGGACAGTTCAACTGATCTGGCTTTTTGAAAGCTTTTCTCTCAAAGGCAAACAAAGTAAAACCAAAACCAATTGCCTGTTAATCAGAATCAGTAATGAACAATCCTAGTCTCTAAATGAATACGTGTTAATGTCTAAATGTAGTAGTGGAACCCTAAAATCTTTAGGATAATTATCTGTTCCTTTTTCTGTTCCTTGCTTTTGAAGACATACTTAATCACATCAGTCTCATTTGGCTTGGGTTCTGCAAGTCGAACTTGGTAATGGTGATTCATTTCTACAAAGTTCCTTCCTGAGATGGTAAAAGAGCATTGTTAGACCAAAAACTTCAGACTGAAGAGAAGTTACTGAGGGAACAGAAGGTCAATTGTCTGCAAAGCTACCTCTGTCGTCAGGCAGCATGTTTTGAGATTTTCTGTCTGTCACCTTGGAGAGGTGTAAACACCAGTAAAACTAGTGAAATCTGGAGGATTATTATAAAGATACACCCGAATTTAGAACAGGACTTCTAAAAAGAAAACTTCACTTAAGTCAGGAATGTAAAGATTGAGAAGAGTAAAAAAGGATCACCCTACACCTGAACTATCTTTGATTGAAGTCTCAGGTTCCATGCTAATGGAATTGTAAATGAATTAGGTTTCAAGTCTTTTGAAAACAAGGGATATAATGATACAATACAGAGAAATGGACAAGACAGATCTGTGCAAATTTGTTCTGTACGGCAAAATGGAAATACCTTTGTTATTAGAGACTTTAATTCTAGAAATTGAATTTTCATTGCAATTATCTGGGAAAAAAAGAATAGTTACATTCTAAAATTATTAGCCAGATTGGACTGTCAGGGAAAACTTACACTAGTAAGTTAAAAATTCCTAGATAAGTTCCTGGACACTGAGACAATCTAGCATGGGAATGGTACACACCTACACTAGTAATGACCAAAACTATGTGGCTGCATATAAATTACTTATTGGAAATTGTTCCTGGTGATATCTAGTCCCTCAAGATTTGAATCAAACTTTGCCTTTTTTTTGTTGTCAATCAGTAGCTATAGCTAAGCAGTTATGATTAAGCAACTGCACTGTGAAACTTGTAGTCATGGCTAATCCTTTGTTTTAAGGAAAAGGGAACACAATCCCAAAATAAATGGGCTGCCTGGACGACAGCCTCTGGAGTGAATTCAGCAGGACTGAGCAGTAACTGGGGGAAAGGTAATCCTGGCAGGGAAGACTGCAACCACCAAGCCCCTGACCACCAAGTCAAAACAGATCCCCAAATGGATGGGGGGGAAGAAGTGCACATGTGGAATAATTAGAATGATAAGATATAATTGGCAAATCAGTTCTAATTAATGAAGAAACTATGTCAACTGTGACCAAAGAATGCTGATGCCTTTGTTTGCTAAAATGAGTAAATAGTGTAAAGTTTCGACGATGGTGAGCCAGACTGTTGTGGGTTGCCCCCTAATTTCCTACTTTGCACAGAATACAATAAAGAAATAGGAATGCCTCACCTTGGTATGCAAAGTGCTGTCACACACCAACCAGGTGATGAGCCTTGCTTGGGACAACACAGGATGTTCTAGCTTTCAAACCACACCCATTAAATATTTGCAAGTGTTGTAGGTGGCGACTGTCAAAATCACGTCAAGAACGTATTACTCATTTCGAGTATAAATGATCGCATTGCTGCTTCCAGTTCAATTTAGTTTATTAGCATCCCATAATCTCTACATACAGAACAAATTAATGGTTTATTTAAGAAATGGAAATTAGTATAAGTAAAAACTTGCCCACTATTAGAGACAGAATGCAGTTATTTTCTTGAACCAATGACTTTTACTTCGAAACTGAGACGATCTGTTTTCCAATATTGCCTCCATTCATCATGGACTGGAAAGCAGCTTCAAGGAAATAATGAAATAAGTTAGTGCCAAGCAAAACAAGCCAAGTAGCTTCTAAACAAGAAACCAAAAATGCTAGAAGCAAATGTATTAAGCAGCTCCCCAAAAAGGAGAGATACCACTTTGGACCTAAATATCTTTATCCTTAATGATGTGCTAAATTAAAAAGGGGATAAAAAAAAAGCTAGCCTGTATTAAACTGCTAAGGGCAGCTTTGTGTAATAATTTAAAAAATTATCAGTAAGCAGCTGTTTAACCCTATACAAGTTAACGACTACATTTGCTGCTTTTGTGATCTGTCATGTAAATAGCAAAGAGAGACAAGGCATGATTGGACAGCCCACAGATGCTGTGAGTTTCACAAACTTTTGCAAAAAAAAAAAAGTTTATAAATATTGTACAATAGTGTGAGAAGCTGGTGCAAAAGAATATACCTTTGAGTAAACAAGGTATGAAAGTATGATATATGACTGATATATTTGACCAAGTTACTTCAAAATACATATGTATACCAGGAAGAAGGAATTAGCAATGACTAGAATAAATTGAAATCTCTAAGATTTAGTTATCACTTAATTCTACTAGTTTTCAATCTTGTGGGACTAAAGGCTAAATCATACTCTTCCATCTTACTTGAAAGGGAAGCATTTTTACAACACATCTTGGATCACATGGTTCATGTCACCAAACCCCCTTCATTTTTATATTTCCTTGGTTACAGATATTTTGAACAGGCTACAGGATATTTTGTTCTGTTAAAAAAATTAGTTTTTACTTTATTTAGTAAATGTTTTGCCCTTTCTTGTGTGTACTTTTATTTTTTTGTTAGCAAATCCAATAACAACCTCTGTTAGATATTGGTTTTTTAAAGTATAAGTTCAAGGATTTCAAAAAAGCATTTCCCTTACACACAAGTTCTAAGAAATGGGCAGCACTTTAAACCTCTAAGATCAGGATGACTATCACCAGCTGCTAAGGTAGCAGTCTAAGAATAAATTCCCCTCAGTACTAAAACGACAACAACAAAAATCTAAATTTATACTCAATTATTATTTTTAATATGCTATAATATTCCTACAGAACATTTTAATAATTTGTGAAAAAATATTTTATTATAACATAAAAACAATGTTTTTGATAAAATACAAAAATCTAAGTTGGCAAATGAAACAAAGAAGGTGGTTAACCTCTAATGTCATTGTATTTAATCAGGTTATTATTCTTAGAAAATGGTGTAAAGATCTTACCACCAATGTTTGCTAAGCCTTCTACCACGGTCTCTCTGACCTGTCAATGCAAACAAGCCCTTTCAGTTTTCCTCAAACAAAAGTAGCATTTCACAATTCTTAGAAACATGCCAAGAAACTGCCACAGAAACTACCAAAATCTAAAGACTTGTTGCAATGGACAGGGCTCTGTTTGGACCAGATTCTTTCATCAAGAGAGGTGTGAATATTTTCTGATAAATTTCCAGGTGATTTAATCCTTCAGTCAGATCCCTGACCCTGCCAAAATTTAATATCTTGGTATTTTCCAAAGAAGATCTACTGATCACTTGAAGAAACAAAAACTAATTCAGACAGACCTCACAGGGAAGGCATGGTTAAGCATATATCCATCACAAAGTAATAAACGCTGATTATAAAGCTTGAAACAAAATTTCAGACAAGATCCTCAAAAGCATTCAGGGCGTTTAACTAAGCAGGTATTTGAAAGTGTGTCTTTTTGAAAGTCTGAATCTTTAAGTAAAAAAGCACTTGCATCCCATGCTGAAATAAAGAATACAGACATGAGCAGCATGTGATCAGAGAAGTCTGTCATACTACAGTCAGACCATCCTCAGCAGGTGCCTTTTAAAACAGTGCTACCTAATAAGCTTTCAATTGTACTTACATATTTTTTTTAAAGTCTGTTCAATCCTGAGGCACAGTAAGAGAGCCAGAGACAAAGAAATTAGTCCTCTTGTAGTAGGAAATAGTACTAAAGGCCATAGAATAAACCTCAAAGTTCTCACCTTCAGTTTACCCTCTTGGATCCACTGGCAGAGTTGTAGTACACTAGCTTCTTGTTTGTCCATGTAGTTCAACACCAAGAATCTTTCCCTGTGAAAGAAAAGAATGAGCTTTGATTTTAGAAACATTGGTCAACGTACTTGAAAATCTTTACAAATCTTTTCAGGAAACAGCCTTGTTGAAACTGAAGGGTTATGAGCATGAATTATAATGAAATGTAGCTGAGGGCTTTGCCAGCTTGTTGTGACAGCTTCCTAAAGTGGGGGCTTGACAGTAACATCAGTCTTAGACAGGTAATTCTGTTCAATTATCAGAGAGAGGAGAGTAATAAAAATCAAGTATCACCAGAATAAGCAAATATCCATAAAATGTGAGCAAATTCTTTTTTTTTTTTCTTTTTTTTTAGTGGTAGGGAGAATAATTAGTGGACCTGGAACTAGATGGTGAGAGTAACTTAACTTTCAGGCTCCCCACAATTGTGCATATCCTGCTGTCATGGCTTTCTATAGCAATTGAGAAACTGAAATGATCATCAAAAATGATAATTACTTATAGGAACATACTGACTACATTCTCCACTGCATTCTACTATGCATGGTGTATTTTATTATTTTTATCTATTTTTAAAAGGGCAGACAACAGTAACAGGGTCAAGGAAAGATTTTAATTAGAAGAAAACAGTTCATTTGCACAGAAATCACGTCTCCCAGATGTCCTGCAATCCAATGACTGAAAAGTCTCCTATGAATCTCCTCCTAATCTCTGCCTTAGCTCCATCTGAATCCTAAGAGGAGATTCAGCAATTCCCAGAGTCAGAACATAATAAAATTGTTTTATCCATATGTATCTGTCACACCTACAGTTCCATTATCTAATAAATCTCCAAATACTAAAAATGTAATTTCAATAAAATCACTGCATCAGCTACATCTTTACTTTAAAAAGATTTGATGTTCTCTGTGCCTGAACTACAACATTTTGAGAGAAGGCACTTTGCAAAACACCAGAGAACAGAACTACAGCAACACCTTCCCTTGTATTAAAATTTATCAGGGATTCCAGGATTAAATCAAGCAACCTCAATCAAAATGTAACAACTGACATCTATGATTCTATAGAACAAGATCCTTTCCCATTTTTTTAATCTGATAAAGACAAATGTATGACAAAGGAGCCATTGATATCATGACTGTAATTTCTTTTTTAGGCCTGGCAACATTCTGTTCTGATTACGAATAGCTACTGCAGATTACAGACTACCTTCCAAACATCATGTGCACAATCTACCCGGAACCTGGTCACAAGTTCTGGAGGAGAAATGTACCTTGTGATGTTCCTTTCTTTCTGTATTTTTTCTATGTCAGGAGGCAGTGGAGGGGGATAAGGCACATCTTTGTTATACTGAGAAATCTGTCCACACAGGATGATATGGCTGTTCTGATTCATCTGTTTGGGACAGCACAAAGTGAGAAAAATTACATTCCTCAGTCTCAGAAATTAAATTTTTTAGAGATGCAATAGATGATATAGCAAAATTTTCACTAGCCCCCTTCCCTATAAAAGACTGGGAGAATTGCATGCAATTCAATCTATGACAACATTCAAATACGTAAATGCAAGGCAATAGTGGAAAAATAACTGCTGTACAGCCTAGTATAATTTTAAAAGGCACTAAATAAAAGGAATATAGGAAATTGTTATCCTACTGTAGGCCCCCAGGACCAAGACCTGAAATCGATCACTGAAATGGAAAGCCTGCTCTGCTCTATTACACACTGGACTCCAGTCTGAATTAATTGAAAGCTGGGCATGCAGATACTGGAGAATGACCAGAATAAACCTGACAGCTGGAATAATCACCTGACTTATAACTGTATCACTGATGTCTCCACCAACATTGTCAAAGTAAACGTCCACACCACCTGGGCAGAGTTCACGTAGCTGTTTTGCCACATCCCCCTTCTTGTAATTGATAGCAGCATCAAATCCCATTTCTTGGACCAAAATGGAGCACTTCTCATCTGTACCAGCGATCCCCACCACTCTAGAGCAGCCCTCCAGACGGCCAATCTGCAGGCACACGGTTAAAAAAAACCAAACCAACCAATCAAAAACCCCAAACAATAAAAACAAGTTAGATCATTCATCTGCATAAAAGTACCAGTGGAAGAAAGGGGGTCTTAAGGGGTGTTACAGTTACTCCCCATCCCATTAAATCTCAGGCAGCAAAACCTCCCATCTCATGTGACACAACTGCCTCTTGTCACTCCCTCCTCACAACTACATATGGGGCAGGTACCATCAAAATTTGCCATCTTTTCAAACTCACTGACTGCAGGAGACTATGTTTGTGGAGTCACCAATGACTGCCAGAATTGGAGAACCAAATATGGTAAAAAACTACCATCTGCCAAGTACCATAATGTAACTAATAAAAGGAAAATAAAAAATTAGACAGTATTTGATTTAAATACATTCTTCATACATTTGCTCATGCATTGTTTCTTCATAACTTCTCTTTCTTAGTAGGTCTAAAGTTTGCTTCATATCTATTTTGTTTATGTATATATATGAGTATATCTAGAGAGGTATTTGTAGATCTGCACATACACACTGCAAACAGGTTCTGCAAAGCAGAGGAGGATAAAAGGACTATAAACCTCAAAACACAAAGGATGTAATGAGACACAGCATAAAGGGTTTACCACATTTTTTAACTATTTTCTAATAGAGAAAATAAGTCTCCAGTCAATACAGTGTTGGAATGGCAGGCTACCATATAAATGTATAATAAATACATGCATATATACCATCTATTTTACTTGTGCTAGCAACAAGTAATCACCACCATCAGTTTTCTCCTCCCCTTACTTCATGAAACTTGAGTTTCATATGTAAAGTCTTTCCCAGTGAGAGTATGTGCCAAACCTGTGAAACTGGCCCTTCCCATGGCGTTATACCTGCTCATGTTTACAATGATTTTATCTGTATGTTTAATAACCAGCATGTTTCAGAAGACAAAACCTGTAACAGAGTATGTTTGTATGCCCAAGCTCACACCTACCTGGCCAGCCAAAGAGCCGCAGGCCCCGGCTGCTCCGCTCACCACCATGGTCTGATTTCCCCCTGCAGCCACGTGTCCCTTCTCCCTGATTCCCAACAGGGCCGTCAGTCCCGTGATCCCAGCTGCACCCAGAAAGTAGGAAAGGCGTCCATTTACAAGCTGTGGAACAAGCTACGGAACAGAAACGCGTGGTGGAGGTCATTTGTTTCTAAGGTTTTGCTCTTTGATTGCCTGAAGGTAGAAGACTAATTCAGGATATTTACCAGGCAAGGTACAATTGGTAGGGATGAGCTATCTCTAGCTCTAGTCTAATAACACGTTTGTACAAAAATGTTATGTCTCTGTGGTTTTAGAAAAAGTTTTCAAACAAAGTAACTCAGAAAAACTTAACTTATGGAAGTGTTACAAAGCAGCTGGGAGATTAGAAGTTTCCAGCAATGGTGAACAATCCCTATGCTAGCATAAAGGATAAAAATGCACAATTTTATCAAATATGGTGATTGCAGATCAGTGGCAGAGAGTCTTAAAGGAAGGAGTTTATTGGGAAATGTAAATTCTCAAACTACAGTAATTTTCTGTTACAAGAGAACAATCAACACAATATCCCTAAGGCACTGAAACCTCTCCACTTTCAACTTAATATTGAATACCCTTTCTATGTGGATGTAAAACTTCACATAAAAGCTTCTACTAACATAAGTTAGTAAAATAAATTAAGTATACCTAAAGCCTTTTATATCTTACAATTACACTCTCATGAACAAGGAATTCTATTAGAATTAAAATAATTAAGAGAATTAACTGAAGTAGCTTCACGGAAATTTATTTTAAAAAACAACAAATAAAATAATACTGGCCTGTCTGTTAACCAGCAAAATCATTTACATCTTTGTTACCAAAAAAAACCCAAACATTGATACAAATTTTGGCACCTATGGGTTGATCTGCCTTTTAAGAACTGATTGTTTCATTAGGGCATCACTTGTTTTTCACTAAAAAATATTGTCATCAGCAGTTATTTAGGGGGGAAAATACGGTTTAGGGGGAAAAAAAAGTTTAGGAAAAAAACAGTCACAACCTGGTATTTGCATTAGTATTACCTTTTGTAGCAAGCTTCCATCGAGAATTGCCACTGTCTGCCAGGGCCAAGTGAAGGAAGTTACAAAGTCTCCTTTAGCGAGGTTATCGTACTTGCTCTCCTCCACAACCCCGATGCCCCCACCGTCAGCAACTTCAGATAACTGCCAGGGCCGCAGGTAATCTGAGCCCGTGTCCTCGTTCATTCGGCAGCGCTGAAAGACACGACTTTAATGAAAGGCTCTGGTGGAACACCACTGGCTTATCAGCTCAAATGGAGTGGAGGATGAAATGTGTTTAGAACTTCAAACACAAAGGGCTACTCAAAAATCTCTCAATAAACCCCAAGTGTTCATAATATTTTCTTAGCTCCCTGGGTCCCCTGGTTTGCTCAGTACAAAAGGAGGATGGAGCATCCTGATCTCCTCCAGCACTGTTACCAAAGCCAACACATTCTACAGACGTCGGCTCCAAGGCACCAGTGCATCTGGCGATGACTGGCTCGGGTCTGATGAGAATCCTACAAATGCCATTCCTTAACTGAAGGAATCCTAGAAATGCAGGATTTAAAAACCCAAGTAATTTAGTCCATAACTGTGCACTAAAGAGGAGTCATCCCTGACAGAGATCTGTTTAATGAAACATCTTGAAATGTGACATATTTTCTTGGCAGCTTCTCCTGTAGCTACAGCTAATATTTCAGGATTCTTAAGCTTTTCCTTAATTCCCAAACTAAATGTTCTTTCCTGAAATTTATACTGTTTCTTTTCTACTATTGCCATCTATGGAGGGAATAAATGATTGGAATTCCCTTTATAGCAAACTTTTACAGACTGTGTCTGTCTGGTTCTTCGTCTACCTTCACTTCCACTTCAACCCACAACTCTCACAACCACATGATTTCTGTAATTTTGCATGACTGGAAAGAAAAGTATATAAAAAAGACCAAGTTCAAAAAAAACTGATACAGACAAATCTGTAATGACATACCAGGGCTCACACTCACTTCCTGGTCCTATGAAGTCATATTCCTACATCTATCTGATTCACCCCAAAGCAGGCCAGGAGACACTTCAGAGACAGTNCTCTAACTTGGCCGACCCGGCACATATTATTAGCATATGTGCCACGCATGCGCTGTGTGTCCTGGTGGTCGCACTGAGGAAGGCTTCTCCTCTTCCTCGGGGGTCTTTCTGATGAAGGCCAGTAGTCTTCCTCACAATGCACTTTTCACCTTTCTCCCTAGGGCATGCGTGGTCGTTTGAGGAATGATTCAGCGGTTTCTGAGATGATCCTTGTCCCCTCTATCTTGACAAGATTAGGGCAAATCTGGCTTCTTAGGTTTTGTAATTAACATTTGCTGTCAGAATCAACATTTGCTGTCTCCCAATAGTTAATTCTGCTTACATGAGTTAGCTCCTGATCACCCCTTTCTCATATCCCAGGCATATTAATGCCAAATTCCTTCCCAATATAACTCCATCAGAATGAATACAATTACTAAGTTGTACTAGACATACATTTGTTCTGTAATTGGTAACTTTGGTGTTAAACATCATGACAGGTACATAGTTGAAGGTACTTTAAAAAACAAATTCTGGCTTAGCTCTAGGTCCATCACCTACCATGTAGGGGTCCACTGAGAGATAGAGAGTTTTAACACGCACTTGTCCCGCTTGGACCGTATCTGCTATTGTACTTTCCTCCAGTCGGAAGTTTTCAGCCACCGGCACTCCATTCTTACCTAGAGTTATTTTAAAATTAAACAAATTAATGAATCAATATGGAGCTTCCCTTAATCAATATGGGAAGGCCTTTTATTAAGGTAGTCCTTTTTAGACTAAATTAGGTTATATATTTACTCAGGTATAAAACTACCAACCAACTACTCTCACCTTTCTGCCTCTTCTGACTCAAGTGAGACTGAGGGAATACAGACCACAGCTACTGCACATGCACATGCTGCAAGGGCATCCCTTCACAGAGACTTTCTAGCATTAAAGCTTCCAGAAACACCAATAAAGCTGTGGCAAGAACCCCAGAACTGGAGGTGTAATCCTCACCTTGGTACCACATGCAGCAGATCAGACAGACAACTTGAACCACTAGCACTGAGACAGCCAGACAGCCTTGCCTATTTTAAGTCAGAGTGACTGCACAGCTACAGCAGGCTCCTGCTGTAACATTTGAAAGACTTAATTGCAGGTCACGCAACAGTTCTTAACTCTTAAAACTATTTTGGCATTAAGCAGCATACAATAATGCCTCCAAAACTTAATGTCTTATGCACCAGACGATCTATGAACTCACTATTCAAAATGCTGTGCTGATAACCATAACAAGGCAAATGTGTATGCAAGAAAGTAAACAAAATCTCAACAGTGTAAATTTAAAAAACAAACCTTTTTAAATGTGAGAGGAATAAAATATTCAATATTTACTACAAGGAAACAAAAATTATTATTAACAAAATATTTTAGACATCTCTTATAATGCAAAAAGAACAAATGTGAGAACTAACAGGTCATGTTCACTAATTTTTCTTCCCTTTCAGCCCCTACGCTTAGTTTTCTCATATATTACGTGTTAACCCTTTTTTCTCACCCAACAGTTTAGAAATCTGCATATACAGACTAAACAAATGCACTTTGAATATGTTCTATATTTAATAGAAATGTATTTATATTAATAAAATTTACTTATATTAATAAATGTAGAAAAAATTATTATAAATAAATTTGTATTAATGGAAATTAATAAATTTATATATAAATAAATGCCCTTTAAATAAACTTTATTGCTACATGCAATATTAAGATATATAAGTGTCAATATCTCAAGTTAGTGTTTGTTTCTACCCTCACCATTTTGGAGCATTAAGCAACCAGAACAAGCATATTGCTTCTTTAGTGGAGAGAAATACATACCGGGTCGTGAATTCAGCACTACTCTTTGTATAATCATCCCTGCTTTTGCAGCAATTTCACACTGGATTTCTGCAAAAGGAAATGTTGTTTGAAGGCCCGAACCATAAATTTTCTTGAAAAAAGAACACGGGGCAAAGTACTCAGTAATTTGGAAACTGGGAATGAAAAACAGACCTCATCAATTTCAGTGTTCATGCCCAAGGAAGATATAAAGAATCATATAAACCAACCTCAAGCATAAAATAAACAAATGTGTGAATAAGGAGTTTCCCTGTTTATCTTATTGAAGACCTGATTTTATACAATGTCACAGTAGCACCTACTGGAAAGATGGAAAATTGTAATGTACCATGCTCCCTCTAAGAGCATCACCACCCCCTACCAGGCGGTGGGAGATGTGAGCGATTTGCTTTCCTGTGCTGACTGAGAACACCCTGTTCCCACCTAAAAGACAGAGAGGCAGCTTTGCACACAGAGTCAGGTGCCAGTCAATAAAAAGCAGTCAGGCACACCAGAATAGCAGTCTGCAGGTACATGATAAAAAGATATTGTTGTGTAAGATGTTTTGTAAGAAAAAGCAATTCTTTCTATTAGCATCTCTATTAGAGATGAGAAAGAACAAGATCATCACTTGATCTCTTCTACAGAAAAATTTCTCATTGAATTTCAACAGTTTAAAAGAGGAATGTAAATCTGTAATTTTGCACCTGTGAGACTCAAAGTTATTGAGAGAAAATTAACCTGATAAAAAAACACATTAGATCTTACATGCTTTCAGATCTAATAGAAAATAAAAATGTTACTACTGTTTACAGCTGACAGCCATAAATAACCAACCTCCACATGAACAAAGGACATTAAGGAATGAAACATGATAGCTGACATCTTTGTCAGAATGTTTATTTTGCTGACAGGAACAGCAAATTGGAGCAAATCTAAAAGATGAGCCTAGAAAGAGTACATCACCACTTATCCAACATCTTTATTCTTTGAACATTGCAAAATACAGAACCTGCTGGCTGTACTGCTACAGTGCTTACATAACACTACTCACAAACCATCAAGAACTATAGTCTGGAATGCTGAAAAACATAATTTAAAAGTTATTAGGAGAAAAGGTGCACATCCCTGGCCATCCTTCCCCTCTAAAACACACAGCTGACTCAAACCACAAGTATCTTGTTAAAGAAACACATCAAAGTTTAATATTTTATTATGTTTGCACTTGAAAAGCTACTTATTTGGGGAAAGTTATTCAAAAGTTAATTTCTTTCCAGTATTTCAACACCTAAGGATGCTACAAGATAAGCTACAAGGAATGAATCTCAAATGTGTCTTTATAGCATCGTATAATTGAGAAATAAGCAACCTCAGAGTTCTTTGGACAAAACAATGTAAAACAACAGTCTAAAACTGGAAAAAGGAAAAAAACCCCACACTTTGACAAAATTACTAGCTACTGTTTATAGACAAAAATGAGCATTGAAAATTAAGGACTTTACAATTAAAAAGCAAAATAAAAATCCATCTTTATACCCACACAGCTGATACAATCTCTAGAAACTCCTAACAGGAAGGATGGCCTAAGACAAACTTTGGCAGATGTTAGGTTCAACACCGTACTCAGCTATAGACTTCCTGTGTGATCATGGGCACATCACTCTGTATTTGTTTTACAGAATATTTTTCAGAATAAAACCCCAAATTCTTCCTGATAACATCTGCCCAACAAAATTACATTCAAGTAGTACAGTTGTTATCCCCAGAGCAATTGATTCAGCATCTGAGAATTTCTGCCAATACAATGAGCATTTTATAAACTGTCAGATGTGTCCAGTGCAGTTCAAAAGGACAAGCCTACTCTAGTAAATGATTTGCACACATTCACAACTCGGCCGAAGTTTATAACCACTAACCAAACTGCTCTGTGCAGAAATAATAAGTTAAGAATGCAGTGAATATAAACCAACAGCATCTGGCAGTTCACATGAAATGTGGGCAAATCACTCCCCAATATATACTATCCATATCCATGGCTGAGGGTTTGATCCTCTCTTTATAAACCACTCAGAGCAGGCAGAATTGCTGTACAGCTCATGCCTTACAGAGTGGTCCACTGTCAAAACTGCTGACTCAATTTTTGTCAGCCTGGAACTAAATATGTGCATTATGCAAACACAAAACCCCAATTTGAACAAGAGAGGATGAAGATAATTTTTATTGTGACTAACATACTCCTGAAATATCTGCTTTCTATGACTGTACAGAGGAAAAAAACCCCAGTTTTATAAAGAAAAAAAATCAAAGATATTACATACTAAAAGGAAGACAGAGCAATACAGAGCAGGATAGAAAGATGTGAGTAGAAAAATTATCCAATATAAGTTTAGACGACTTCTTTGAATGCCTGACATTTTGAAGGAACAAAACCACTGTTTATTTCCCAGTTTGCTTTCACAGCTTTTGTTTGAGGAGCCTGTGTACTGATTCAATTTGAAGATCTTCCAAATACTGTGAGTGGGTGGACAAAAAGTGAAACTGGCAACTGAATTGTCACTCATTCTATGACAGCTGCCACAGCAAATACAACCCTGCAGATGGACATTTACTTCTAAATAGGACTGCACCCACAGTGGAGGTCAGCAACACCGTTACACAAGCAAATGGTCACAGTAACACCATAACACAATAAGAATCAAACTCTCCTCACATTACAAACAATTCAGAAGGGACTAAAGAAAGTAAGTAGAGGCACCATCTTTTAAGACTGTAAAGTGAGGAAAACTTTTGGAAAAAGAGAACAGATTTTTTTAGAAGTTAAATAAAGGGGATTTGTATCATATACACAATTCTTCTCAATACATGCATAGTGCCAGCGTGCAGAATGATTTTGAATATTTTTTAAAAGACAACACAAAGCAACACACATTATTAATTTTTATCTTTTCCAAACAAAAAGAATGCGTTTACTCTTTAAATCAGAGTAAAAAATCCACGTTTTAACATCATCTTTCTATGCCAATCACCTGATCTACCCTATGAGTACATCAGGAGCATTAAGCAGCACAACAGCAGCATCTTCAGGGGAGTCTTAAGTTATGTTTTAGCCCAGTTTAACTCTTATCGCTTTCTCCCCTTGCCCTTCTTTCCAATTTTTTCAGACACGTTACAACTTCTTTGAAAAACATTAAATAAATTCCTCAGTGCTAAAATGCTCCAGTTTGTTTGCCCTGGGCTTGGTTCCCAGAACTTCTTGTTTCTGAGACTACCTGTAAGGCACAGTTTTCAGTTGCATGTACTCTTGCCAAAACGAGTCACCTGCTTCCAAGTCATTAAAGCCCATGCCAGATGCAGTCTAGTTAAAAAACAAAAGGAAGAGCAGGTAGTCCTGTCTCAGGCCCGGGCAGCATGGAGGAAGAAGGAATCTAAACAGAGAACAAGATTTGGAAGTTTTCTGAAACTGTGATGTCAAAATGGCTGGAGCAAGGATCCTCAAAGGAAACTCAAGGAAAGAAATTTAAAGACTGACTCTGAATGAGGAACACGCAGGAAGGAAAGATAGGAAGAACTGGTACTAGGAACCAGTACGAACAGAGAAACATGGCAAGAATAGCAACTTAATGGCCAGTAAACAAGGGAAGAGTGCAACAGAATGGGAAGAGAGCACTGAAGAAACTGGGAACAACGATTGAGACAACCAAGCAAACTTTTTATGGGAATGACTGGTGAAAAAAGTAGAAGAGACATCTGCAACTGGCAAGGTGAGGTAATGGAAATTGAAAAGCAAATGTAATGGATTAAGCACCAAAGGTTCCACCAGCTTCACTAAGGAACTCTACATTTGATGAATATTAATTAATGACAAGCCAGAATCAATACTGACTGTCATGAATGGAGAAAAACGCATGCCATAAAAAGCTAAGTACTTTCATGAAGTGAAAGATTCATTCCTTAGATTTCCTAATGTTCCATGTCTCTTCACTGAATTCTCTGATGAGAAGTTCTTCCCATAGTATTTTCCTCATGTGGATTTTCTGACACACTGTAAGAGTTGAGGGCAGGCTCCAGTCTTTCTCCCAAGAAAGAAGCAGATGAAAAACAAAGAGTGACACAAGTAGTAGGATCTTGATCCAGCGCTCTCCTTTTTATGTTCATAAGAAGCCTAAGAAGTTCCAGTAAGTATACACATTCATATCTATATACAATAGGACTATATAAACTTTACTTTTTTAGATTTAGGTGCCAAACAAATATCTAAAAACTTTCAGGTACCACATCTTGGACTTTTTCTTTTTTTAATAAATAGCTGCACTGTATTGGAGTTGCTGAAAATTGTTTAAAATACCATATATGCATATGGTATATATACATAAGGCCTATTACTTCTTAGCAGAATTTCACATAAGGAATGCAGATTGCTCCCAGGAGGGCAGGAGCATCCCCCGATGGGTTTTTTGAGAAGCCTATGATGCAGTTTGCAGGCTCCCACGTGAGAGCCATCTCAGACAGCCTACTGACTATCCACTTTCCCAGGTATGCGCAAAGACCAAGTCAGAAAGCAGTGCTGTCAGAGGTGGAAGAGCCTCTGGAGAGAGCCTTGCAGACGGGTCGTTTCCACTTCGGGAAGCCGCAGACAGAACAGCCCAGGAGAGAGAACCCGGGAGAGGCAGAGGCAGCGCAGGGGGGTCAGTCCTACAGGCTGCTCCGGGGCTGCGGTGGGCTCCGCTCCGCTCCTCTCCTCCGGGGTGCCTCCACCGCCCCGCGACGCGCCTTGACCACGGGGCTCAGTAAAGCTCGATTCGAGCTCCCGTTCCAGGGATCGAGCAATGCCAACAGCCTCTTCCAGCCTTCTCCGCACCTGTGCCCCGCCTGCCCTGCAGCGAGGAGGCGCTAACCCCCGAGGATACGACTCCCGGGAAGGAGAGTACCAGCTCTACCGAACGCCCCCAGGCCGAGCCCCGGCACCGCTGCACCCCCTCAGCTCCCGAAGCTCCGCTCACCTTGAGCCGGCCCGAGCGCCTCAGGGAATTCTCCGCCCCGCCCCGGCCCCGCGCGCACGCGCGCCGACCTTAAACAGGGAAACTCTGGGGGGCCCACCCTTAAAGCGGCGATGCCCCGGGCCCGGCCGCGGTGGCCTGAGGGGCTGTGGCGGGGTGCGGGCGAGGCGGTGGCGGAACAGCCCCTGAATCGCATAATCACACAGAGTCATTACGATTGGAAAAGGCCTCCAAGAGCATCGGGCCCAACCTTTCACTGAACACCACGTTGTCAACTAGACATGGCACTAAGTGCCACATACGGTTCCTTGAACACCTCCAGGGAACGGCAACTCCACGCCTTCCCTAGGCAGCCGGATTCCGGTTAATGCTTAATAACTCACTCAGTGAAGAAATTCTTCATAATGTCCAACCTGAACCTCCTCTGGCACAGCTTGAGGCCATTTCCTCTTGTCCTGTCGCTGGCTGCCTGGGAGAAGAGACCAACCCTCACCTGGCTACAGCCTCCTTCCAGGTAATTGTAGAGAGCAATAAGGTCCCCCCCAGTCTTCTTTTCTCCAGGATAAACACCTCCAGCTCCCTAAGCTACTCATCACATTTGTGCTCCAAACCCTTCACCACCTCCATTGCCCTTCTCTGGATCTACTCCAGCACCTCAATGTCTTTTTGTTGTGACGGTCCCAAAACTGGGCACAGCACTCAAGGTGTGTGGGGGGGACAATCACTGCCCTGCTCCTGCTGGCCACACTATTGCTGACACAGGCCAGGATGCCTTTGGCCTCTCTGGCCACCTGGGCTGACGTTCGTTCTGCTTTCGACCAGCATCCCCACGTCCTTTCCCTCCATGCAGCTTTCCAGCCACTGTTCCCCAGGCCTGTAGTGCTGCACGGAGTTGCTGTAACCCAAGTGCAGGATTTGGCACTTGGCCTTATTAAACTTAGGCGCTGGGAGAAGGCATTTACAGTTTATGAGGGCACAGTTTCTTTGTGTAACACTGGGAGATGTTTGCTCCTCGCATGTTCCAGTGGATGAGATCTTGTTCATTGCTGCAATATAGGGCTGTTTTATAGCCATTCCTAAAATTCCAGTGAAGTTGCTGTTGTGTGCAATATAATGTATTTACTATATATATGCTGTTTCTGTGCTTGAATACAGATGAAGATGTTTCTTAACTCAAAAAACATGTAGCAAGAGCCAGAGCTTTCCTGGGATGAGGCTCAGGTGCTGGTACTGCCTGACACGATTACTCTGTGTACTCACCCTATGTTGTAGTGACTCACTGTGCTGCAAGGACAAACAGGTCTGTGAAGTGGCCGCTGAGTTGGTGGCAACTAATGTGGAGCTTGAAATGACTACTTCTCCCTGGAAAAACTCTTCCAGACTAATAATTCTGATATACTGTGCCTCTCACATAAAGGCAGGCAAAGCCTTTCTATTGTAGCTTGACCCATAGCACTGTAATATAGGTTTAAGTGAATGATTTACATTTGTGCCACCATAATATACAAAACTTTGCATTTTGCATTAGTTGAAATAACGTCACTGAAACTGGAATGGTCCAGAGGGGGAAAAATGAAATATCTTAATAAGGGGATTTACACTTCATATGTTTTTTCCCCAACTTGTATCAGCTGATCTCATGACAGGTGCACTTATTGCAAGTGTAATGCACTGAAAGCAAGTCTTCAGGGTTGAAATCATCTTCAGAGTTTCAAATGGGCACATCTTGTGTGTAGGAGGCCTGCGTTCAAATGAATGAGCACTTACTTGCCTCCTACTTGTGCAAGAAAAGAGCAGCACAATTACAGAAATATTTATTTCAGAAAACAATGTCACAGGTCACTACATAAGCAAATAGGAAAATATTATGAAATGTATTACTGGAGAGCTTCCTGTTCATTTAGAAGTTATGTATCTCAATGACTAGTAATAATTGAAAGGAAAGTGGGGAAAGAAAAAAGATATGTTGTATATTGGCACATGTACATATATTTTTTACCCCTGTATTATATAACATAATGAAATACAACTTCTGGTGTTTGATAAAATTACAAAAAAAAAACCCAAGACCCTTAACCCAACCACATTAAATAGTATTTCAAAATCTTTCTACAACCCCACTTTCTCTCGCGTGGTGCAGGTGTTTCCCCTGCAAACAAGATTATCCTGGGAGATAGTTGCAGCAATCGTCTGCAGTTTGCTGTTTAATCTTTATGGTCATGCACACTCCCCAACCTGCCTTGTCTCTTTTGTTAAGTACTTGTTAAGTGAAGCAGTTGTAAAATAAACTCAGGTGTGAATATAAAGTGCAGTCGCTATTCTGCACTGACTTGCCTTGTGGATACATTTTCTCCTCTAAAAATGCTTTTTTGTGGTTTAGCTTGATTCACTGCACAAAGTCACCCCACAAATGAAATAAAACTGTCTACACAAGCAGGCCATTGTAGAATAATGTTACAGAACAGATTTTAAGGGCTGCCAGCACTTATAAAGAAGCCTAAATCAACATCGATTTCGTCATTTTAAAGTCAGTCAGAGACGGGGCAGAGATGAAATGGAGGATGTGCTTGAGCTGGAAGATGGTTGTGGTCATGGACAACAAACCATTGCTGCCTACCCAAATAGGGAATGTGATGCAGTGGAGCCTTACTTCACTGAACAGATCCTCAAGGTATCCTCTGACCAACTTCAGGCAAATTTGAGAAAAGAAAAAAAATTATTGACCATATGGTGGGATTAAAAAATTCCTATTTGATCCTTTTAGAACAAAGAGGAGGAAAAAAAGAGGCTCGTGGATAAAAAGTCATTAGCTCCCTAAATCATGTGTAAGCTTGGACAAAGTGTAAAAGCAAAAGAGCTGTCATGTTAAGAGTGGTTAAAATCATATCACCATCAATTTTAGTGAAGCCAAAACCAATAGTTAAAATAAAATTCAAAAATCAGAGTCTGGAGGCTTTATTTTTTTTCCCCCTCCTTTAAAATTAACTGACTATCTAACTGACTCCAAATTATCTTTTTGTTCCTGTTTATCTGCTCATAATATTGAAGCAACAAACATATATTCTGCCTACACTGTGAGGCTTAGATGTTTTTAAAGTACAAAGTAATCCGAATTCGAAGATTTGCTGGGCTCGTGGGTCATATTTATGAGTGTATGCCATAATAATGCCCCTTTTACACATTGCCACATTCACGGGTAACTCACTCTTGGCAGATATGTGCCTTTTCTTTATTATTTTTAATTAATGTCACTATCATAAGTAGTCTTTAAATCTGTCTAGATGAATAACACAGATGTTGCTTGTGTAACTGAAGTGCAGGTGTGTTTTGGCGATAAAAATTCCCTTGGTTTGCATGAGCTCGAAGTGATGGCAGACTCTTTTAGCCTGTATGTGTAGGGAAAAAAGTGGTCTATGAGGTCTCTCAAGAAATATCCTTCATGGAATCTGTGAAGAGAAATGCTCAGTTAGATTAATCAAATCCAGCACAATTTAAATCTTTATTTTTGATGTAGTATGTCTCTTATATGATAGCAAAGTAAGATGTCATCTGCTGTGGGGATGCATTTTTCTAAGGGTACAGAAAGAGAAACATTTGTAATCTATTCTTCAGAGAAGTGAGTTCTCTTGAGAAAAGGTGTTTTTCTCCACTGATAAAGAGGCCTTGTGGAAGAACTTGGTGAACCCCATGTTCTTGGGTAACAAAACCCTCTTGGGTTTGCTTATCCTACAAATTCTAAAGCACTGTTTCAGGCTGCAGCAAGAAAAATTATTGCAAAGTCATCTCTGGTAGATCTGATGTTTCTGGTTTTCTAAACCATTAGTTTACTAGTCTTCAGTTAAGTTTCTTGCCCTTGTTGTTGAGCCAGGAGACCACACAATGGGAAACCTCCCTTGTTCGCTCGATTGCAATGTCAGCCAACAGCATGAAGTGCTGTTGAGTGTAATTTGAGCTAATCCACGTACGTTTGCATGAAATGTCTTAGGAGTTTGCAGATGATTTGTTCTGGCAGCTGAGCTGTGGATGCAGTAGCTTCAGCAGAGGACAGTAACACCTTAGGTCATACAGCCGTTGGCAGTGACTCTTTGAATCAGCAAAAGTGATGCAATAAACGAATAGAAACATTTTAGCTTGAGACAGCTGCTGAGGTTGAACTGAGCTATTCAGCTGACTTCTTGACAGACTAACATTCCATGCTGTGGAGCCAGTTTAAAGGTGATTTGTGAGCAGCTCAACTCCCTGTTGGCTGGAGATGTTAGAAAGGGTAGACAGCCCTGGAAACAAGTTATCGTCCAACTCAAGTTATGCCATCCGCTTCTGAGTTGATTCTGCTTTTGCAATTTTTATTCATGCAGGTCCTCTTTTGTAAAAAGAAACAAACCCCACAATGTATCCCTTATGGACTGAGCATTATCTTGAGGCAGGGATATTTGTGGGAAAGTTCTGCAGGTGACACTAAGCTGTCATATGAGACTAACGCCTTCTGATGCTAATTACTGCCAAATCACAAAGTGGGCTTTGTTTGTACAGGTAAGTATACAGGTAAGAAACAATCACTACTTTTAATGGTAACTTGTTTTTCCGATGTTTCATGCTTGGTCATGTCTTGACCCATCTTTCTTTGTCATCATTTCAAAACCTTCATCTGGGTTCTGACAGGCCAAAGGGCATAAGGTAGGATTTGGATTTGCTCTTTCATTAACAATTTTTGTGATGGTAAGGAAGCTTTGCTCTATAAACACACTTGGCTAGTCAAAACTACTGATTTTGATATAGGTTTACACAGGAGATTATCTGTAGGACACATCTTGGAGAATCACATTCATTTGAAGGTAAAAAACTTCTTTTGTAAATAAAGAAAAAATAATGTAACAATAACACACCTTGATATATGATTTCTGTAAGGAAAACACAGGCTCAAATTTTTTCCTATAAATGTTGGGCCTGATCTTTAACCATTTGGTATTTCTAATACCACAAAAAGTGAGCCAAATATGTTATCAATTTAACCTGATACTGATTATTACTGTTTGATCATCATAAACTTCTGTTAATGATTTTGGTTCCTTATCTGTCTGTGCCTTTTCTTCATCCTTAAAAGAAGAAACAAAATACTGAAGTGCTTGCTGCAGAGAATGATCTTCCTGTTGTCTTTAGTTTGTTAGACAGTTTCCTAAATCCATTTTGGTATGACTACGTATTTAATGTTTATAAATGACCTGAGCATATTGTAGATGAAAATGATCTTGTTGCTGTGCAGTATCATGTCAGGATCACATCTTTCATTTTTTACTGCAAGAACACTTGGGGAAATTAAGAACTTCTATTTTAGAACCACACTGCTAGATAAGCATCCTACGTCTGTGTAGGAGGTTTCTTTCTTTATTGCCTTGTGTGCCATTTCCATGTAATGATATCTCCCAGTTACACATTTAAAAAAAAATGTTCTACTAGTACTCTTTCCAAAATCTGCAACCAGTGAAGTGTTAATATAAGTATGCTTTTTCTGTCATATTCTAATATTCAGATATGTCTGTTTCACAACAAAAAGACCGTGAATTTTCCCAATGTAATATAAAGCAGCACCACTGAAAAGTTAAAATTAAGATGTCATTGTTATGGCCTGTAGTTGTATATGCTTTGTAGGGCAAGATTGAAACAGGAAGGGTTTTTGCATGAAGAATACTGATAACCTTGAAAGCATTTCTTCTTACTGCTGGCTTTCCCAGTTTGTCTAAAATGTACTGCAAGATTTGAAAAAAAGTTATTAAATTCAAGTTATCCCTTATTTTTATTTGTTTCACAACTTACATGCATGGAAATTTGCAACATTTAGTGAAAAGGAAACTAAATTTTTCATTTAGAAAGAATTGAGATTGTTGTAAATTAAGCTGCATTTTGTGAGATTCCAAGATAGTAGACCATCCTGAATAAAGTGGCAAAGGAAGAAATGTGGTCACAAAAGCTCAAATGACTTATTCAGAACACAAAATGATCCTTGTACAATCAAACTTGAACCGTGCTAAAATACGTTTCTTTAGTTTAAAATTGCTGGCAGCAAATGGTCAAGACAAGTGTTTCTGTCTGAATCAAGGACAGAAAACATATGAGCACCATTTGCTGAAAATGCTACTGATCTCTGCATCAGAGCAAGAAGCAGCAGTGGGTGACAGACTGTGCTGCATAGTGAAATCCTAATATTAATAGAATACTTCATAGTGTTTCTATTATTTTTCATAACTGAAATTCAAATTCATTGGAAAACTCTGTATTTTTAATTAATGCACCCTAATGCTAGAGGAACTAATGCTAATGGCTTATAGAAGCACGAAAAGAAATGGGTCTTCTAGAAGCAGAAAAAAATTGTTCATATGAGGATCGTGTATAGGGCTGTGGGAAGTCATACATAGTATGTGTAGTGTAGATTCCTTGTAAGACTCCTTGGTATGCTAATCCTTGGTCAAATAGAATTGAAAAATCTGTGTTGTGGGTTTCAACCTTACTGTGGAAAAACACATTTGGGATGTAGATAAAGATGAGAGCTGATGAAAGGAGAATAAAGGTCGGTGTAAACAAGGAGGAAAATGAATGAGGAGGAAGCTGCTTCTGAAGGAACTTTTCTTGCACTAGCATCATGTTTCTGCAGTGCTATTTCTGAAAAGCAAGTACTGGTTTGTCAAAGAGGGCTATATAGATTTGCAAAGTCTCAAGATAACCAAAGGCATATTTTTGGAGCTTTGGGTAGGGCTTGTTTCAGAGCTGCTGGATATTAGTAGAAAGCTTCTCGTCCATTCAGCATGTGATAGTGCTGGAAATTTACAGCACTTGGTTGTTATCAGTCAATAATTAATGACTATGATATCAGTAAATCAGCTGTTGTATTCCCCTGGCCTGGAAACGTGCATTTGCAGAGACATTCAGCTGTTTCCCCTGAAGAAAAGAAGAGGGATCAGTAAGCACAACTGGCCTGGATGTATGGAATTAATGGTGCCAGTTACTGTATTCTAGGAGACTGTACTTGCCCTTATTCTTATGGGTGATAAAGTATTTTATTGAACATTTGAAACCTAGACAACAACTGTTCTGACTCTGCTAAACAGCTGCAGGATAAATGTGAGGGTTGTGTTTTGGAGAGTGATCAACAGCTGGTAACTGGAAGGGCTGAAGCAGCTCAGCAAAACTGGCTTCACATTATAACTGCATGCTGTGTCCTACCCAGAATAGCTGGTAGGCAGTAAAGAGGCTTTCTACCATTTCTGAATGACAGTCTCTCAAAGCATTTTGGGGATATCATTTGTACATCTACTGAAGAAATGAGAGCTTGTTTGGATGCCTTTCTTTCTGGTTTTTTGTACAGCTTTCTGTGGTGTGCTGTGCAAGATAGTACTAACAGTACACGCCTCTAGGTCACTTAATGTGTACTGACTTTGCAAACACTGCAAATCACAATAATTTTAAATATAATTGTGAATGCTAATTGACAGGAATAGACAGGCTATATCTTAGTTCTGGCAAAAATGTTGGATATTTTAATTATAGCAAAACATGACTAGTTGGAGATACCAGGTCTACAAATCAAGGAGCTTGTGTTAGGTGAACTTGTCCAAGTGAACTTGTGACACCGTTTCTACAAAGAGTCTTTTCTCACTGTTTCCAGCACTACAATTTGGAGGCAGAAATGACCTACCAGAATTTTTTTTGGATGTCAGAGAAATGAAGTCTAGATGCTGTTTTCTGGAACAAACTGGAAGAATTGTAGCTGAGGGTCTGCTGGCAATATTTGAAAGACAGCTGATGACTCTGAGACGGAAGTGCATGCTGTAAGAAGAGAGTTATAATTTTTAATAACAATACTCTCCAAAAATATGTTCCTGTTTAACTCCATTATCTAATTTTTTATGTCCATGTTGATTTCTGTGTGTGCTTCCTGCACAGCAAAGCTCCACCCTGCAATTAGAAAATCATCTTTCATAATGGATTGTGACAGTGTTTTGTTGTTATGAAGTTCTCTTTCTTGTCCTCTGTGTTGCTTTGAACTTCTGACATCTTCTGCTCCTCAGCCAAGAGGAGCATCTCCCCTCACCCCAACATCTTTCAAGAGCTTCCACTAAGCTTCCACCAAAAGGAAGAAAACCCCAAACATCCAACTGTTGTAGTCACCTGAACTGAACAGCAGTAAGATTTGTTTTCTTGGCGGTACAGATGTTAAGAATCATGATCCTGTAACTTGATAACTTTTCTTACTATTCGTAGTTTCAAGATAAGAAGAAAAGGTTTGAGGGTTGTCTGCGTGGTTGGTGTTTTGTGTGTTTGTTTGGGAAGGGTTCTTTTGGTTTTTTTCTTAGCTGAGCAGGTTTTTTCCCTTGCAGTTTTTGGATGCAAATTTCCTGAGCCACTTCCCATTCTTGAGAAACTCTAGAAGTGGTAAGTTTTCTCCATCTTTTCTGTGATGCGTGTTAATATGTGAAACCCAATGTTATGATTCTATGGTGATCGTTAGTGGACAGTGGATTTGCTACTCCCTGCCTTGAGCATGGTGGGTTTCTGCTGTTTCGTGTTAGTAGCACCACAAAGACAACATATTCAGAGCACTTCTTGTGGGGAAGAGATTCTGCTGAGAACAAGACAGTGATTGCTTTTTTTATTGCTTGAGGCAGTAGTGATATTGGAGGATGCCTCTCTCATGCATATGAGGAAAGAGTAAAGAAACTAACTGACAAGTACCTATAAACAGACACTATGGTAAAACCAGCAGAGACAGAATACTTGAGCTTGGTATTTGAATTCTTTCTCCATGGTTGCCTTCATGGATCATGTGTATTCCTGTCTCTTCTACAGTAGATCTTGGTTACATTAGCCTCCTCCAGGTATTATCCTTTGCTTTCTCAGTCCGCTGTGGCTTCAATGAGCTGGAGAAATCTCGGTAGGAGCAGGGGTGGGGGGAGATGAGGGAGGAGCATGCATTTGCAAGGGAGGAAAGATCCTCCTTAGTATGTAGGAGGGGAGGGTTTTGAGAGTACTTGCAAAATGTCTGCGATGCATTGATACAAAACTTCCTTGCTTCCTGTTGGAATTAGTGCATTTTCTTCAGGCTGGCAGTCCTGTGGCAGCCATGAAGGTGTGTGGTTCTGTTGGCTCACAGATAAACATTCATAATGCTCATATGCTCAGTGGACTGTATACGTAATGTAACTGCATCCATATTTGGGAAGCATTCCTGCCTTGGAATACCACATTCCAAGTAGGGCTGTTGGTATGAAATTGTGTTTTATGCCCCTTGTATAAATGTAAAAAAATTGTTGTAGATTGTACTACAAGTACAAGCCTTTTAAGGTTCCCACTGACAAGAAAAACACCCTGTAAAGTTTCTGTTAAAAAAGGATAAGGGGAGGAAAAAAGAATAAACTCCATAATGAGATTTGTACTAATAAACTTAAAGAGAGTAACTGAAATCATTTTCCTAATAATGGAATATGCTGTGTACTTTATATGAGAAATAAGGAATATTCAGACATCACAGAGATAAACACCAACTGGTTGGGATAGGTCACAACTGGGTATTGAAAGGAATCTTGGAGGACTGCCAAAATACTACTGGAGTCCAGGCATGAAAATCAGTATGATGCAACTTCTTTGTGAATCTGAGAAGAATAAAAACTGCACAGCAATTCACCAAAAACTCTACAGTGTAATGGTGATGACAGAAAAAGCTCTGCAGCCTGGCTTGCACCAATGCCAACTGCCAGCACAGGCAAGCATGGAGTGACTGTAAAGAAGGATTAAGGAGTAGAGGGACAGATAAGGTCATCAAGGTGTGTAATTATGTGGTACAGATTATCCTCTGTATTTGGTACATGCCTGTCACATATGTCTTATTTATACATGTTGGTGTCTCCCACTGTGGTTTATGTTCCCTTGCTGTTCTATAATTTATTTATGTGATGGAATAGAGATGAATCCTCATGAGAGGGTACCATGGGCTACCAATGGAACCTGGTGTTAGCAAGTGCTCGCTTTTGATTCCCCAGCTGCCCCTAGATAAATGCAGCATATGTTTCAATTTAATTGCAATGGTTCTGAGTCATTTTCACTAAAACCTGTTTGGGCTGAAAGTTACTTGAATCATTGTAAGTATCAAATTATTTGAAATGGGCTTTGAGATTGCTACTTGTAATATATCAGTGACAGATAGAAGCTCAGAAGAAGTTCCTAGTTGATGTTCGCCATAAGAGATGACTTTAAAGATGCTCTCCTATATATGCACATACGTACATAGATATATGTATCTTGCACATATAAATAATACATAACACAAATACTCCAGAACCCTGCAAATACTCCAGAATCCTGCGAATATTTATACACAATGCACCATTAATCATGACTAGTTTCTTGATGTCAGTGGGGTGAATCTTATTTTTATATTATTAATTAGCCTATTGATTGAATTCATTAACTTCTGCATGCTTCAATAAGAAATTGGTCTACACAGAGTATTAAAGGAACAACCTAGATTATTGTCTGTAATACTGATTCCTAGTAAATAACATTAATGTTATACAAAGACAGAAAAATAGTACAGCTTATTGTTCAAATTCCAGTCTTTATTTCTGTTATTACACTAAATTCAACCAAGCTGTGAATATTACTTTGCAGTACATACTATCCGTATGTCTTTTCTTGTTCATTTGTTGTTGTTAGGACTCTGCGTGCTTCTAGGTGGTTTCTCTGCCTGGGCTTGAAGCCAGCTTAAAGAAAGCACAGCTGGTTATCTCGGGGAAGGAGAGAGAGAAGAAGCTTTAGTGGAAGTCACCTGCCAAAACAAGCCTCATGGGCGGGAGTCTCCCGCTGCATTTTTTTGGGAACTGCTTTAAGCTGAGGCTCTTGCATGTGGCCCTGCCTGAGCTATGTTGCAGCTGCACTGCAGTCATGCCTATGCCCAGCACTTGATCTTGACCCCAAACCATGAACTTTTCTTCCTCCCTTAACTTCAGCCCAACCTCTTCCCATGGGGGTGTCTCATGTCCTGGGTTTTGGACTGTCCCCCTGGCCTGCCTTCCTTCCTCACTGGGTGTAGTGGGACCAGCTCCAGCTGGTAAAGACCCTGCCCTGCCAACCTCAGGATCTCCTTGGCTCATGGCCCTTGGAGAGCAGCCCCTTGGTGCTCCCTGAGAGTCATCCACTTAAGTCTTGATCAGAGTATCTACTATGAAAAAGAATATTTATCTTTTGATTTCTTGATAGTCTTGCATACATATTTCACAGAAACTGTGGGGCTACTCTCATATCTTATAAAACATTCACTGTGAAACCAATGTGGTGCAGGGATTGATGCAAGCTCCTGAAAGCAGGTCTACAAACTTCAAAGTTTTGGAAATGACATGTATACACATTGGTAGCAGCAGAGTGTGTTCCTTTAAAGGATGCTGCACTCCTGTAATGCACAATGAGAGGCAAACTCTGGAAAGGAATAAGTTACAATTGTAGCCATTGAACCATTTAGTGATTATAGCATAAAAATATGTATTAGGATTAAAAATTTGCATATGCCTACCAGTTCTTGATATTTCTTGCCTACCATGTTTTTCAGGAGTATTTCCACTGATCTGACATATTCTTGATCTTTTTGAGAGCTACTAGTCCATGGACTTTTCCCAAGGTAGTAGCCTTATATTTATGTTATCTAAATTATAATGATAAATAGCTAAATAGAGCTAAAGAATTTGTGGTGCCTTACATTTTCAGAGTTCTAATATACACATATTAATCAGTTAATTTTCTAACTGTTCCTCTCAAACAGTACGTAAGAAAATATAATCAATAAATATTTAAGAAAAAATCACAGGCAACTTACAGGCAGCTTTTTAAAAGAAATCTTCTTTGTTGTTTTTTTTAATATCGTCCTCCTTAAGGTAACTTGAACCTAATTTTCAGAAGGACTTATGTCACTATTCAGTCAATTGAACAGCAAGGAACATTTGGTGTCCTATTATTGTATGTGTAGATTGGTGACACTGGTGACAGGGCATGTTGAAGTTTAGTACAATCTGCATACTGAGCTCCTAAAATACAGGAAAAGTATAGTGTGACAGAAGAGTTTACATGTGGACTTGAGCATTTGGAGCTAACCAAAGCTCAGCTGGTGAACTTCCTTGTGGCCTTCAGCCCACCACTTAACTTCTTCAAATATTGTATTTTTATAAATTTTATTGAACAACATTACCACAGACTATTGTTTGTAAAACAAACAAACAAACAAAAAAATGTGGCATTCTGGGAAGAGTGATAGTAAATGCAGAAAGACTGCAAAGTCTTTTTAAAGCTACACAAGCTGGCAAAATTAGGAAGAAAGGTTCAACAGTCCTGGTTTTCAGCATGCCATATAATTTGGTATTTCACAGATTCCTGCACTGTCTTTCCCACCATGGTGTCTGAGCTTCTTTCAGTGGTGTTTAAGCAAAGTGAACAACTTTGTTTTACATGTGGCTTTTTCTCAAAACCACAGTGTCCCTCCCTTTCCCTCATGTAACAAGGTCTCATCCTCGTTCTCAGGGAACCAGGTGTATGTGTATACACATATGTATTTACACATGCATTATCTATAAATAAACACATATATTTTCTCCCCAGGTTGATCAAAGAAACTGAATCTTACTCAAATCTTGCTTGACTGAAGTGTTTTAATTTTAAAGGCAGATATGAAGAGTAAAATATAGGGATTTTTTCTTTTTGAAAACTCTTTTAAATAAGCCAAACCCCTTCTTTCCAAACATTCTATCTATCTGCATCAAGTTTCCCAAGCGAAGTTGTGCCTTTGCATAGTATTTCAAATGTAGCAACTTGAGGGATTAATTCTGACAAAGATGGGAGACAGACATTGGTATTGGCAAAATTAACTTTCTCTGTAGTAATTGGTCTTGTATAAAGAACATTTTAATAAACATTTTCTCCTGTAATAGTGCTGGGAAATGGTGACTATGAGGGAATGGCTTTCTTTGTAATTAGGCTGATGGTCTTCTAAATTCACAGCCTCAAAACTAAAGCCCAACAAACCTGAAACAGATACAGTCATTTGTATTTCCTCTAAGAAATTTTCCAACTATTTTACTATAATTTAATTAAATCTCCTCTTATGTGAGTTAAGGGGATTTGCTCCTTGAATCATAGTATCAGTTAGATTGGAGGAGATTTTGGGAGGTCACCAGTTCAACGTCCTGCTCAAAGCAGGGTCAACACTGAAATCAGACAGTGTTACTCATTGCTTCACTAACCTCACTAGCTGGTTGAAATGACCACTGTTTCCATTAGACTCTCCTTGCAGAGGACATCTGTTCCAGCCCCTGACCATCTTGACTTTCTACTAGCTCCAGTTTATTAACATCCTTTTTATATTGGGCTGCCTGAAACTACACACAGTATTCCACATACATGCTACCAAGTGAGTAAAGAGGAATAGTAATTTCCCTTGACCTAGCTCTGACTTCCTTTCTACAGGCCAGGGTGGTGTGAGCTCTCACTGCTGTCTGGTGTTTCTCCCACTGTCCACCAGGACGCCCAGATCTTATTCAGTGGCACTGAGTGGCCTGTCAGTCCCAGCCTGTGCAATGGCAGAAGGTCAGTCTGTGCAAAGTGCAAGGCTTTTCTTTAGCCTGTGTTGAACTTCATGTGGTTCCTGTCAGTCCATTCTCTGGCTTGTCTAGAGATAGCCCTGTCCATGAGCATTGAATATGTTTATGGGATAAACACTGCAGCTATTCATTACTGGTTTATGCTAACATTAATATTTTTAAATAAAAATCACATCCTATTGAAATTTTAGAGGAAATTTCAGTGGGATTGAGGTGGAAGCTTTAGGCTTATTAGAATCTGAAACTTCTATTAGAAAGGGTGTAAATGCTTTCTTACTAGCTATAGTGGTTAAGACCTTCATTTTATACTTAATTTCAGGGAGAACTAATAGCTCCATATTTTCTCCCATCATGCTGGAGCACAAGTTCAACTCCTGAGAACTACGAAGAGGACGGGACCTTGGCTCTACTCTGACCCGGTGAAAAGACTGCCACCTACTGAGCCTGTGGCTCGGTTTTGCAAACTTAAGTATGCAAAGCATAGTCTTTAATCCAAATTCTGACTCAGTGCAATCCAGTGTATTAATGATATGAGTCGATGTTGTTACACTACAAGATGTGTCTGTACAAGCCAAAGAAAACTAAGATTTTATATGCTGATAGCTAGGAAATCTTCCAATCTCCTTCAGTGTAGTAACAAAATAATGATGTAATAGGGAATGTGTGTGTATAAAGCTTTAATGTAAAGCTGATAGAAGTGCAGCCATCATGTAGACTCAGCATACGCTGAGAAGAGGAGAAAGAAAAGCTTCTAAAAAGCATAGCAAAAGCTGTTACTGAAAGGAAGAAAATTATGATGGCTGGCTCTGGAGAAGATGTAAGGACCGTGTAATGTGAGGAACAGAGAAACAATTGAAGAGTGTATAACTGTAAAATCCTTACAAAACACTTCATAAAACTTTTATTGCTCGGTAAGACAAACACTAACATACAGCTCTATAAACACCATGGTGTCTTTGAAGTGTGTTTCTTCTATTTAAGATCTATAAACTAGTAGGTGTACCTACCTGCTTGCTTGTTTTTGTTCTTATCCCATTTGGTTTGTTTAGGAAATACGATCATCCTTTCCTATAGATTTTGCATTTTACAGTGTGTTTCAGCTTTGTCCTTGTGGTTACTATGTTGTCTTTGGCTCAGCAGGATTCCTATCTACCCGATACATTATTTAGGAGGCAACCATCAAATCCAACTTTGTAAAACGTCTCCTAAAGCAGGGTAGAAAGCACACTCCCTGCTCTGCGCAATGCTAGCTTCTGTAGCCGGATGATGACGTTTCTGTCATTGTCTACTGCTTTTACGTGATTAAGTATTGTGAAACACAAGATGCTGCTCATCATTTTGCTCCCAGCCTCCAAACAGGTGAAGTACAACATGCATTTGTTCTGTCTGGAACAAAGGGATACACTTTGCTTTTAGAACATGATGTAAAATCAGAGAAGACTGTTGGGGTTTGGGTTTATTTTTGGTTGTGATTTTATTCCCCCAATGAAAGCTGACATAAGTAATTTCAATCTTATCCATATCTGACATGCTTCAGTGGAGGCACTGATTGCCTAACATGACAGAGAGGAAATAACTCCAGTTTATTGAATCTTTCTTTTCAATCTTTATTAGGGCAAATTAAACTAATGAGTTGTATGCCTTTGACTACAGCTAGTTATTACATGTTCAATGCTTTACGTTTGCTTTACATATTAGGTAATTTGTGAACATCTGGGAATATTCTTTCTGTATTGATTTAAACAGTTATTGACCTATTGTTCCTGTCTATCAGGATTTTGGAAGAGCAAATGTATTAATGGTACTATAGCAGAGTTTTCCTTGAAGATCCTATTGGGACAGTGTTGCATCAAATGATACCTCTGGTTGTGAAAGAAAAAAAACCTTTACCAGTAGTACCTGTGGCTACTATTTTGCTCTTCACCACCATGTGTCTCACTGTTATCCTCTGCACCATGACAGGAAAAGATTGGGTGTGGTAATTAGACTGCTGATCTGGGACTCATCAGAGTAACCTGGTTATGCATCTGTAGTCATGGGCAAGTCACTTCTCTGGGCTCCTGTTTCTACACATCTTGAGCTTCCTTGGTAAAAAGTTCTGCAAGGAACTATTGTGAAAGAAACACAAACTACAGTGAGCAGTGCAAAAATTACTTCTATATTTCACTCTATAAAGCAATACTTGCTGGAAGGGAAACTGCCCTGCTGGTTTGGAAAAAAAACCCCAAAACCCAGCAATGCTACCGTGTGCCTGGATGAAGGTGAACATGTGGCAACGTGCACCCTGGAGAAAAACATTTGGCATTTTCGTGTTGCTCGACATTTCACTGAATGTGAGTCTAATCTATGAATGCTGTCTAAAGGTTATTTTATAATCTAAAAGTTTCATTGATTGTTAACAACCTCTAGTAGCAGAGCAATCTACAGAGGGAGTAATGACAAAGCAGCTTCTTTATTTCCTGCCTTAGTAGGGTAGAGTAGCGTGCCTGCATTTGTCAGCACACTGCTTTTTATTCTCGGACCAAGGCAGCAGAGGAAGCCATATTCCAGAAGAGGAGCTGAAAACGTTTAGAAACCTAAGAAGTATGTGTTCTTGTGAAAGTAAATTTCAGGCGTTTGGTAAAACGGCCAACAGTATACAGATAACCTGAGGACTTGCATTAGACTAAAATCCTTTCTCCCTTCCTTGTTTTTCTCACTTTTTCTTCTGAAAAAGCTGTGAGAAAAGAGACCGAAAGGGGGAAACAGAAAATCATGTTTTCCTTTGGTACAGGGGGTTCCTTAAAAACAAAAAGCTCTTAGTTTGTTTGCTTTTCTTTAGCGAGAAAGGACATGAAGCCTGATCGCGCTGAAGAGGCTCGCTCTGAACTCGGGGCATCAAAGCGGCGCTTTCCGCCGGGTATTGGACACGGCAATATTTTGCAGAGCTTGGCTTTCAAATCAATGCTGCAAACTCTCTGCCCGCCCCTCACTCGTTGGGGATTTCCTCTCCTTCATTGCCAACAGCAGCGACAGCCCAGCGCAGAAGGTCAAGCCGAGATCTGTGGGGAAGGGCAGGGGGCCTAGGCCCGCGCTGGGATGAGGCGCGGAGGGCCGGCGGGCAGCTGCGCCGCCAAGGGAGGAGGAGGAAGGCGGGAGGAGGAGGAGTTGAGGAGCCCGGGCCCGGGAGCCTCCCCGCTTACCGCACTAGGAAGTGACGCTTTCCCTGAGTCCCGGAGAGAAAGAAACAAAGTTTGTTTTTTTTTTTCCCCTCCTTCTTCTCTCCCGCCCACCTCTGCAAACAGCCGCTCCACGTTCCCCCGCGGCTCCCGCCGTGCCTGGCTGCGCAGGTGAGCCAGCACGTTCTCTTGCTTCCTTCTGTTCTCCGCGCGTTTATTTTTTTTTTTAATTCGCACGACTTGCTTCCGTTTTCCTGCCATTTTGGAGAGGGGGTATCTTTCCTGGGGCTTTTCTTCTGGGGGTGGTAGTGCGTGCACTAGTGTGGGTGCTGGGTGCAGGATGAGGAGCAGAAGTACCTGTGGAGGTGACGGGGACGGCTGGCTCCGCGCCCGGGCCGCGCAGCCCCACGGGGCCGGGGCAGCGGCACTCCCGGCCCGCCTGCTGCGGGGGGCCAGCCTCGGCTGCTGAGCCATCGCCTCCCGCCGTCCCCTGAGTTGTTACGAGCGCTCCGGAGCGGTTTCTTCGCGCCTGCCTGGCTGCGGCAGCGCTTTCAGGATGTGTCTGTGTGGGGGTGAGCTGCCTGCGGATGGAATTTGGGGGGGTTGGTTTGGGGTCGGGGGAGGTTCTCTCTGCTGGCGGCGCGGCGGAGCGGGGCAGCCCGGCGTGTGCGGCGGCCCCGGGCGCTGCGGGGGAGCCGCCAGGTCCCGGCCGCCGCTGAGCGCGCAGCGTGGCGAGGGTCGTATCGCTCTGCTGGGGTTTACGCAGTGGAGGGCGGTGGGGGGGGATTTGTTAGATAATTTCTGAAAAATCCCGTGCTCTCAAGTGTACAGCTCTTTTCTGGCAGCAACTGCAAAAGACCGATTCGTTGCAATTTAGCAGTAAAAGCTGACAATACACCTACGCGCGTATGTGAGAGTCTTATATAATACTTACGGGGTTTTTTTTAACAGGCGTAAGCAGGATTTATTTTTGGTTTGTAAAGTCTTGTGCGGTTGCAGGTTGCAGAATTAGCGAAATATTTTGTTCGCTTAGCAGAGATTTACTTTACGTCCTTTTAAAAACATATAATTTTTAAATAATAATTTTATTTTATTCCGACTACGTGTTTTGAGCTTAGTGTAAAGGCCATCCGTACTGGAGCAAGCAGTTAAGGGAGGGGAAGAGAGAAAAAGAAATGTCCTAATGCGGAGACTATTAGGTTGTTTAGAGGGCGAGACTGCAGTTCCAAGCAGCAACAGCAGCAGCTTTATGACTGTGTGTAATTACAGAGTGATTGCATAGGACAGCATTGTTGGAACCAATACGTATACGCAGGCTATTGTGCAAGATTTCTGTACCGAACAAAACCTAGTTTTGCATTGCAAATGCTAAAAAGAGAGTGTATTCTGCACTGAACTGCCACGTTATTTACTCTTAGACTGACTTCGTCGTAGAATTAGAATAAGGTGGGGTAAGTGGAGTGAGGCAGATCGTAGAAATCACGATCTGAAATACTCGGCAGAAACGCTGCTAGTAGTCTCTGAAATCACAGCAGACAGAAATTGAAAGCTCATTGAATCTGCGGGTTCGTGTTTCTAAAGTGATTATATAGCGGGTGAAATCCAAGCAGATTTGCTACAGTCCTGCACGTTTGGTGTAGTTCTTGCTCTGGTCTAGTTTTTTGTGTGCTTCTGTGGGAAAAAGACCTATGTTAAAATGAGCAACTGCAGTTCAGCTAGCTTGCTTGGAAATAGAGAGAAGAGCATTGGGGGAGAGTGTCTGTGTCAGGCCACAAAAACTTAGAGCTTGAAAGAACTACCAGACCAGAGATACACTCAGAGCATGCTGTTTCAGCTGTAACTCAAAAGTTGCATGTGGTTCAGTGATCTTGCAGGCAGTGTTGGCTGAGGGATAGTATGAAGCACTGAGAAAGTGTGCCACTGACACTGTATTAGCAAGGCTTTTAACTAAGTCTTTGAAGAACATCATTATTATGCCAAAATTCTTGTGAGTACAATTTAAGGTCCCTAAGACTTGTTTTTCAGAGATGCTAGTTACCTGTTATTTTTATCAGCTTAGTTTTGAGAGTACTTGGAATTAATGACATATCAGATCTGAAAGATTTCAGATCTAGTGCTCAGAAACTGGTCTTTCTAACATTAGCTGATGTCTTAATAAATGCCACAAAGGCTTGTAAAGTATTTTGAGCATTGCGATGAAAAGTACTATAAAAATGGAAAGTTGCTTTAAAATTTCTTGGTGTTCAACTAAAATGTATTTTAGCTGAACACACAGATCATCTTATTATTGATAGTTTCCTCAGGTTTTCAATAAAAAGCTTCATATAAAATGTATGTGGCTTTGTTAACAAAGAATGAGGTGATCTGCTGACAGTGGTTTTGTGTTTTGTTTGGGGTGGGTTTTTTGTCATTTGACAAACTATCTTAGTGATCCCTCTGTAAGTTTATTGGAGCATTTTGTTTCAATAAAAAATACGAAACAAATATATGTTAATCTATGCATGTTCTACTTGTAGATTTTTCTTGAAATTGTACTTAATGCCTTGAGTGACTTGTCAGTCTGTGTTACACTGGATGTTTAATTGTCAAAATTACCTCTGGAGTAGTTCTTAAAGATTTCTTGAATCATTTGTGGTAGTGATACAGTATAGTCATTCCTTACGCTAAGTTTTTTGCTTTTCACAACCCATGTGGTAGGGAGAGAGTTTTAGGCCAGGATTCTTTGGATTTGTATACAAAGAAGTAGGTAACTTGCATGTCCTTGAGTCGTTCTGTGGTTCTCAGTGGAATTAGTCATAGATATATATACATTTGTGTGCATGTTAGCAAAACAAAGGTGTAGCTGTGCTAGCCTTCAACCCATCCGGGTTCATGCGAGTAGTGGTGATATGAAATGAGGGCTGTAGCACAATGCAAGCTTTTCGAAAGCCTGCATAAATGTTCCAAATGTTAGTTTATGTTTTTGCATTTTAACTCTTATGGTCAGCTGTCAGTGGTGGCTGCAGAACCACCAGGAGATATTTTCAAGCCTGTCATCCCTTTCATGACACTTTTCTGTCAAGCTGCTAATCAATTTCTTAAGTTGCCCCTGGCTGAGGAGATGCAGCCTTTCTTGGGAAATGGCCACCTTGGTGATGGTGGCAGCAGCAGTGTGTGTGTGTGTGGAGGTGTGCCCAGGCATGTAAGGAGAAAAGAGGGACTGCCATGAATCAGAGTGGAAGCCTGTCTAGCCCGTGGCCCTGTTTGCAAAGGTGTATATGTTTTCTATATGCTTAGCAGTTCTTGAAGGATTTCTACTCAAGAAACTTACCTGGTTTTCTGTTGAGCTTAGGTAAACATTTAGCAAACACTTTTATAACCTACTGATCAAATTGTGGAATGAGAATATTGGTAAGAGATGGTATTTTTTTTTGCTGTTTCACTTTTTCTAAACACACCCCCCCCCCAATAAAAAAGAAAACACCAAAAATACCAAAACCCTGATTTTTTTTTTCTTCTTTTTTCTTTTTTTTTTTTTTTTTTTCTAAAGCATTGCATAAAATCTTAGTACTGGTTGCAGTAAATTACAGTTTATGCTAAAATGAAACATAGTAAATATGAATGTTGTGTGCAGTGCAATTAGTTACATTCTGAGAGACATGAAGTGAGAAATAAACCACTTTTCTTTTAGAACTCCTAGTGTGAAATGGGGAGGTGGGGGAGGCAGGAGCTCTGGTGGTGAGGTTTTGCAACACATGCTCAATAAGCTGCAGGTTCTGGCACGGGCAAACCAAGGCTCATGAGTCACATCCAAAGGGAAGACTTGTCACTGAGCAATTTGTAAATAGGAGGGATGAACTGCTAATTCAAGGAAATATCCTGAGGACCTTCCCTAATAATTGCAAGTGTGGCAGAGAACTTTATGTCAGACAGGAGTTACTTGTACTTTGAATCACACGTTTTCCCTAGTGTGATTTGAGCATTCGAACTACGAAATCCTCGTTAAGCGTTACGGAGGTCCCTGAAAGAGGTGGCTGGTCTAATAACAATTTAAGGTTTTGTAGCTGCATACCAGCCACTTGCATTCCGCGTGGAAGCTCCTTGGCAGCTCCAGCAGCTCGCAGTGCACAAATGGGATGTGTCTGCAGCAGGAGGCTGCTCAATGAGCACTTCACAACGCTTTGCACAGCTTCTGTTTCTGAACGGTCTCCAACTGTAGCCCTTCTCAGTGCTCTGCTGGTCAACTCCGGTGGCTGAGGAAGTTACGAGGGAGAGCTGTATGTACTCTGCACACCGGGAAAAAGTGGGAGTGCATGCATTTTGAGTGCAGTCGATATCCAGGTATTTGGGAGCAACCATTCAAATGTGGATGCAGAGATAATATTGGTAATTAATTCTTTGCTTTTCAGGCTCTCTTGATGCTTTTAATCGTATTTTGTGCAATTGACAGCCACCAAATAAGCAGGCTTAAACTAATATAATTCATTAATCTGTATATAATATGGAAGATATGCATATATTCTTTGAAATATCCCGAAATTAATGTTCTTTTTATGTACAAGTAAAATACATGAATGCCCCTTGTTGAATTGACAGCTGGTGTCAATCAAGAAGTTGAAAACTGGGAAAAGCTAGATTGGGAGGGGGTGGCAAAGTGTTCAGTGTGTGTTAATTTTTTTGTTTGTTCTTAAAGACGTTTTGAAAGGCTTACAGCAGAGCATAGAATAATGCTTTCCTTTTTACCCTAATTAGTGAAAATTAATGTTTAAGTTTTATATGGTTTGACTTTAGCATTGGTAAGGATTTAAACAAGTTAAGTGCATGAAGTAGTAAACTGAGAAACAGTTCTGATATCTTTTTTACTAAACATGTTACTGATATGTTACATGTTCAGAGTTCGGATGTAAAGAGACAGGAAGAGGAATCAAGTCAGTATTCATGCTTTGTTTTTTCTTTGTGGCTTACTATCTTATCACATTGGTTCTCAGTTGCTTGGCTTTCCACATCATAGGAGAGATTATAATGCAATTATATATATTGGTATATCCTTTTGTCATTTATTTTAGGGAGACAAATTAAATGTGTATGTATGTTTACATGTACACACACTATTCTGTTATATACCCTTACGTATCTCATTTTATAACTCGGTTCCCCTGAGAACAAATGTTTCTTTTCCTTGTTATGCTAGAGTACTGTTTGTGAAGTTTTGTTTGGTTTTTTTTTACAAACCATGTTGAAGTTTTCTGTTTGATTGTTTGTACTATTATTTTAACCTTGAATATAAGGCTGTATTTTGGGGTTTATCTTAATTTGTTGCCTTTGATAATGTTGCTTTTGTTATTTCTAGAGTTATGGTGACCAAAATGTGCATGAATTGTAACTGCAAGTTTTGTTCTTGATTGAGTTTTTCTTTGGTGTTTTGTTGTTTTGGTTTTTTTTTTCCAAGGGCTTGTAACTGATAGGAGTTTTTGAAGTCCTGGTTTGGTTTTGCAGCCTGTCTGTGGTACAGTGTCGTATGGTGGATTTCCAGCTACCAGACTGGCTGCTTCCCTTCAGCATGGACAAACCAGAACCTGTTGTTCTGTGGAGCTGCATGTTGTGGGGCAGTCAGCCTGCTGAAATGCTTGTCACCTTGTCTGCGCTGTGCATCATGATGAGGTCCAAAGTTGAAACTAGTCCCAGAAGTCTGAATAATCTCCAAGTAGCCTTGTTATGGCGTAGTTCATAGGTTAAAGTGCATTTCTGTTTGGATCCCAAGTTGCATGAGGATGTTGCGTGATCTCAAATTTAATCACGTATGCTTAGGTGCGGCCTTATCTGCTGTGCCTGTGTACCTCTGGGATTCCTTGAACATCTCCTTTTCAACTCCTGCATATGTCACCTGGTAATTTGTCATGAACTGCATTATTGTTTACAGTTTTATAGTAATGCAAGTCAACTACTCTTCCAATTTTAATACCCGTAGCTGTTCAGATTCTTCAGCCTGAACAGTTACCTTTAGACACACTGAAAAGTAAAGTAAAATGAAGTGCCATATGTAACAATACTCTTGGGGTTTTAAACTGTTTTGATTTCAGGCTTTTATTTCTCCCTACATAATGTATTCTTTCATGCACTTCCTGAAAGGAGAGCTTGCTTTGTTTGTGGGAAATTACTACACTTGGGTGGAGAAGAATTTAGAGAAGTATTTTCCTATTTAAATTTGGTTTTATACCATTTGAGAACAAAATTCCAGCACTGCCAAATTCCTGGTGAGAGGAGAGAGAGCCACAGCTGTAAGACATTCTGGTTGCTTTAGGAGATTCCAATGATGACAGCTCAGGATACCTAATACTCACATATGTGAAACTGGCAGGGAAGTCTGACTGCCCCTATGGTTTAGTTTGATTTCATGACTTTGAAAATTCTGAGTTGAATTATTCTCTTTGAATCTTTTGTGACAAACTCTAGATGCTATCCTGCATGAGACATACTCTATATTGGGGACAGCTATAGTATTTATAATATTTAATTAATATTATAAATTTATTTTGATTTTTTTATTGGAAAGCTATTACATTTTCAAATTTTTAGAAAATATGAGTATATATGAGTAAATAATGTAGTCTTTCCAAACAGTATTTGTTTAAATGAACATATTTTAAGGGATGTTGAGATGCCTCTGAGAAGAAGAGGAATATATTAGAAAAGAAAAGCTAGGACTTTTGTCATACTAGTGAAGTATTACTGAACCATTAGGCATTCTGGTTATTAGGGGCTTAAGCTGTCCTCCTTGAATAGCTGGAAAGCCTTTGCACATAAAGGGTGTGATTGTAAGTAAACTGTGCAAAATGTTGCATTTCATTATCGGCCTCACTTTTTTCTGATTTAATTTCAGCATTGAAGTTGTCTTTTGTTATCGTGATTTTCTAAATACATTTAAGAGTCAAAAGGATATTTAAGACATTTCTTTCCTTTTGAAGTATGGGAACTGCTTCCCTTTTGAAGTATGGGACTCCTCCTTTTTTTAGTCCTCTGTCTTTGGCAAAAGTGAAATATTTCAGGTGTGGTACTAGCTGACCTATTTTGCCGTTTCAGCTTTCTTTCTACAGAAAATGAACTGTAAATATTTCTGTAGAAAAATTTGATCTGTAATAAAAAGACCTTCTATTGCCTAAGAAGATAAGAAAAGAATGTGAAACTCCTTATAAACAATTTATTTTAATTTTGAATATGAGATGTAAAGAATAAACATTTGAAGAATTGAGGAATTAAAAACCTGCAAAGTCTGATATAGCTGATACTATACTCGGGGTTTGCACTTGTTAACAGTGAATAAGGGGCTGCCTTGCAAGAAGCCTTGTTGAAGTCAATGATGATATTTTTCTATTTAAAAGATGAACAAAGCTATCTGAGCTTTTTTTATTTGCAATATAAATAAACCTAGTTACCTTACCTTTAGAGAGGAAATTAAAATACAGAGAGCTTTGTTAGCAAAAGAAATAAAATCCAGATTTGAAGCCTTGATTTGTGAAGTTTTTCTCTGCAACTGGAAGAGCTCTTTAATAATCATAATAATTACTACTGATATAAACTGCACACTGGAAAATACAGTTTACTTATTGAGGTGATCTCTCCTGGCATTTTAAAACGAACTAGCCTGCCTGTGCACACATGTACACCATGATGCAGGTCTTCGTTTGTCTAAGAGTGACATAAACATATATTTGCTGAATTCTTAAGCACAGGAGACAGATGAAGCTTGGATGGACTGGTCATAAAGCAAAGGCATTTCTAACACAGAGGTGACAGAGCAAGGCTAGAGACACTTCACTGGCCTCCAGCTTGCACTGCTGCTTTTTAGCAACTTTATGGATTTCTCCGCTAGGCACCCCTGTCAGGGGTATCATTAGGCAAGTATGAGACCAAGGGCAGTGGCCCAAATACTTGTCAACACCAGCAATTGCTTGACCACATGTACGTGGATATTTAGTTAAAGGGACAGTGTATTTGATACTTGGAGTTGATGGTAAAACACCCATGTTGGCAAGATGCTGCTGCTTCTGTGCTGACTAAAGTGATGTTGAAATGGCTTTTACTTTTTTCTTAATGGAAATGTTTCTTTTTCCCCAGTGGTGTTAAATCAATAATCTGTTCCAGTCCTGATCAGCAATATTCTATTGTTATAGTACTATCAAGTTACTGTTGATATTTGTGGAAGAATGCCATTTAGATGAAAGGGCAAAACTTGTTTTTAAAAGACAACCCACAAACAAACAAACATTCTCATGCTCACACAAAATAAAAAAGTGCAAAGATAGGAAGATACTTAGATTTAGAAATTCTTAATGCTTCCTTCATGAGAGATACTGGTTTTTAAACTATACTTGGAATTTTGATCTCAAATTGTAAATGCTTGCTTCAGCCTGCATACTACCATAGTAGCACACTCCAAGGACCACGTGACAAAAAGCAAACAAGAAAAGTCAGTATTTCAACCGGTTCACATGTTACTCAGCTGACGAGCAGAGATGGCACTAATGTTTGCAGCAACCCTTTGGTGTCAAATACAGAAAGATAACTTCTTATGAAACAACAAAAAAAAAATCTAGTTTTCTATAGTCTCTTGAGTTTGAGATCTACTGAAGAGGGATTTTGAGTATAATTCAAACCTGCATAAGATGTTTTGCTTCTGCTCTTCTTTCAAGGTTTAGGAATGGTACTCCCCAATTCAGTGCCCCCACTCTCCAAACCACACACCAGTTCTCTCTTTTTCCCCTCTTCTCCCATTTTGATGGGCTGAAGAGGAGAATTGGAGGCACAAAAGGCAAAAAATCATGGCTTGAGATGAGTACAATTTACTAGAAGCAGCAATGAGATAACAAAAGGAGCAGTAAGAGCAACAAAGTAGCCAATGGCTCCCAATGGCTCCCTCTGCCACACTTTCACACGGTAAGGAACCCCTTTTCCCTGGAAGAGAGTCCCTTTCCTCCATCCCAGCAATGACATGAGATGGTGTAGAGTAACCTCCAAGTCCTAGCCATGTCCCTCATGGCTACTACGAAAATTAACCCTGTCCTGGCTGGATCCAGGAGATCTTTACATCATGAGCATTAATAAAAAAGACTGTACCTGATCTCATGCTGCATAGGTAAGTCTACAGTTTTACTTTCATTTTCTGAGGCAGTATGGTTTTTCTGCAGGTTTTTACCATTTTAGTTTGAATAATTGTTACCAAGGTGCAGGATACACTTAGACCTTTGGAAAGCTAAGCAATATATAGGTGTCCCTTCTGTCAAAAGCAAATTTGAGGATCTCTTTTGCTAGTGGAGGTTGCATTGCTGTGATAGGGCATGTACCAGCAGTTCTTACAGTGATCTGTTTCAGAAATATAGCCTGGATATTGAAGCTAGGGGGAGTTTTCTAACATATTAATTGGGTTAAAGTATTTAAGAAGTCACATTCATACTCTTCCCAAGAAGGCACTGGCTTTGTGTAGACTTTTAAAATCTTAAATAAAATCTTGCTCTTAAACGCTTTTGGTAGCCTGAAGTGCTTTTATTGTTCTTTCTGTGGCGTCCCACCCTTAAAGGGAAGTGGTGATTTATGATTTCATTGAGCCTTTTATTCATACTTAGACACAACAAGCTGCTTATACTGAAACTAAACTGGTCAGCAATAAGGAACAGGTACCCTGAGCTTAGAATAAGTCATGCTCTTTGCCCTCATGCAGAAGAGCATTAGGTCTTCCAGTCATGGAACTTCCTGTACCTAATGCATGGGTCTACACTTGCGTCTACAAACTGTTAGACGATTATAGGATAAGTAGGACTAAGGGAGACCTGAAAGAGAAGACAACGAAATGCGATTCAGGAAGCATTTGTTTTTTGATGCCA
Source organism: Daphoenositta chrysoptera (assembly GCA_013397915.1). NCBI lineage: Eukaryota > Metazoa > Chordata > Aves > Passeriformes > Daphoenositta > Daphoenositta chrysoptera. The sequence continues at coordinate 79,834 of VZRO01007291.1, read as the reverse complement.
TAGGACATACAACAACAAAATGTTTCCAGTCTTCCCCCTTTCTTGCAAGCTCACTGCTGACAAGTAATTTACATCGTGTGTGCTGTTTTAACATCCTCGTTTAAAGGTGAGGTAATCGTCTTCAACCAAGAGGCTACGAAACCATACTCTGACCTAACACTCAGTGGCATAATGTGAGTTAGAAATGGAGATTTTGCCCCACACAGAGGAGTTGATTGATGGGGACTCTTGATAGGGGAAGGTGTGGTATTTGAGTCTGAATTTGCATCTCCATGGCTGAGTGAGTGTTTTGTCAGCAGCAGCATTGTAGAGGAGCCCAGACCCTCTCACACCTCATTGAGAAGGAGCTGTTCAGAAATGGTTATTGGCACCCTCTGTGGACTTCCAACAGATAGAGGCACTTAAGCCTTGGGTGAAATAGCAATTTTTCATTGAATTGCAGATACTTGTTTGCCCGTATGCATCTGCTATGGGCCCTTTTGACTGGCTTTTTCCTGGACATTGTGCTTAAAAGCCTGAATTTTGGCTCTCTGCTTAATCCTGTCATGTTTGTTCTAGAAATCAAAGATGTGTAACAGAAGCTTTTGGATTGCACTCTAGAAATGCGTGCATAGAAGTGAGTGCTCCATTTTCTGCGTGGAGCAGATTGAGTAGTTTCCCTAGCCAGGTTACTTACTTGGCTTTCAATCATGTCAGTGAACAAAATTATTATCTCCCTTGTTCTGTGCACTTAGGTGATTTCAGTCTGCCTCTTTTGCAGAGTTATTTCATACTTTTCTGTTTCTCAGTTGGGTAACTTTGGTAGTGTCATTGAAAAGGTCAAAGAAGGAAGAAAAGAAAGTGGTGGATCAACATTCTCCCTTGTAGCATGGGTTCAGGGCATTTTTTACATCTCTCAGCTCCTCTGTTGTGGGGTTTTTTATTGTGAAGATGAACAGGACTACTCCATTTTGCTATGTGCTCTCAAGCATTTTAAAAGGACAGTTCTTTCTGAGAGACTTGATTTATGAGAGAAGTCCAGTTTGGAGGTGGAAGGATATTCTCTGTTCAGTGACAGCTCTAATAGAATAATTTTAAGTGACAGAATTTGCTTGGGAAAGTGCTCTGGGTTAGGTGTAGAATGCCTGGCTGTTTACAAGTAACCATCTAAGCCATACAGTTTGGATGTGTGGAGGCAATGTGAAAATCTATTGACATCTTTAGTTACTCAACTGGTTTATTTTTGGGAGCTCATGAATTGGCAGGACATACTGACCCTGTCTGGAGGGGAAAAGTGTAATGACTTTGAATGCAGGAGACTTAGTGAATATTTTGTCAAGTTACCTGCTACTATTTCTTTGCAGCAACTATCATGGAGGTTTTAACTCTTTGCTTTCCCCCCGAACATTTTTGCATATTGTTGATATATTTTAATGAAAATCTAATACTAGTTGAAGAGTATGAGGTTTTCCTGCTTGAAAAGGGGGGAAAAATATTTGGTGATAGATTTCTTGTTGATAACTTTTTGTAATATTCAACTTTCACTTGAAACAGCTATAGGTTGGATTCACAATTGGTCCTGGACACAAAAGGCTACGATGTAGGAAAGACAAAGCAGTCTTGCACACAGGTAATATTGGATTGCAAGGAAGTAAGGAACTGAGGGAAGTTTTATTTGTTTTCAAAAACACAGCTGTATTTTGTGTGAAACTGATACTGCTTTTGCTCTATGTGACTAGAGAGACCCAGCAGACAGAATCAAAAACTGACAGTAACAACTGCAAAGTGAAAACTTTGCTCTTCTTATTATAGGTTTTCTGCTTGTGATTGATTTACACAAAACTATTACCTACTGTGCATAAGAAAGTAAAAACAGGAAGAATTTCTTGTAGTGTTCTCCTTGTAGCTACTACTTATAGTCCTGGTTTGGAGAGCTGGTGCAAGGTTGCATGGAGTAAACAGGGAGTCTGTCATGGAAGAAGGTTGGTTTTCTTTCGGCTTTCAATATTCAGTATTCTGACACCATCAGAAATTCTCAACTGCATTGTCAGTTTAGTTGAAAACAATTTCACTGCTGGAAACAAGTAACTTCAAAGCATTTTGCTAGATGATACTTGCAGTTATCTTACTGAAAAGTTAAAGTTGTGTTTGCAACTCTTAATTATTCCATATCCCTTTATTCATTCACACAATTAACTTGTAGTCTCACACCAGCATTGCAAGTTTTCTTCCAAATGCTGAATTGTGAGAACAGATGAGTTACCAATCACTTTGAAGGGAAATAACCACTGATTTGACTTTAGTGTGTTATACAAGCAAAATTTAAAAGAAGCCCAACAGGTAAAGAAATAAAATAAAGCACATGTTAACACTTGGCAAGCTGTTTGGACTCACTGGGACCATTTTGCTTTAAAGGTGTCTTCTCCACCATCCTTTTTTTTTAAAACCTAAGTAGACTTGGTGGTAGGTTTTTTGTGGTGATTTTTTCTTTAATACATAAGGGAAGATCTGGAAAACTCATGTGTCTGGAACAATGTCAGCTTATCTGTTCAGCAACAGTCACAGTCCCTTACTATTATTAAATACAATTGCTGGAAAAATTTGCCTTGAGGCAGGAATGTTAATTTATTTTTGACGGGTTTTTTTTCCTGAAGTCTGTATTGGACTTTAGTTTCAAACAGTTATTTTTTTTTTCCTCAGCGCTATCAGTGCTACTTTTCAACTTACTTTAGTAAATGTATAGCTTTGTTATAAAGTCATATAACTAAGCATTTTGGGAGTTTGCTTTCCTTCCAATGCAGAAGCTGTATATATTCATAGCTTGTAGAAATGCCAAATAAGTAGTATAAATAACAGGAGAGGCTGTATATTAAAAAAAAAAAAAAAAAAATTGCAAAATCCTCATTCAAGACCTAAATAAAATGACTGTGTTCCAGAATGCCTTTCTGGGCAGGGCTCTGTGCTTATGCTGCAAACACCTCCAGCCTCGCCTGCCTTTGCAGGGGTGTTCAGTGCCTGGCTGGTCCTGGGGGGGCCCAGAATTGATGGAGGTGGGGCTGGGTGTGGCCGCAGCCGCAGGTCGCGGCATGCCAGGCTGCCTGCGAGGGCCGGGGCAGCTGCCCGGTGCTGTTCGGGAGGGCAGCCTGCGCTTCCAGACTCGCAGAACGGTAAGCTCAGCTGCGGGGTGGACACAAACCCTTTGAGAGATAATGTTTCTTCAGGCTATCACTCGGGCTCTTGCCCAGCAGCTGAGGCATTTCATTGGGAAATGCAACATCAGAAAAGCATGCTTTTAGACTCCAAGTGGCTTTGGAACAGCTGTACTGGAGCAGCTAAATAAATATAACCCTCTGTAAGAGGAAATAACTTTTCTAACAGATATATGCACAGATGGATTGTAATCATACTGAGCCCAGTGTTTGCCTGAGCAAGAGAGAAAACCTTTTAATAGAGATCTATAAATGGAAATTTGTGCTTATACCAACTTCTTCTAGCAGTGATTAGAGAACACTACTCCTGCCTAGTGGGAATGAGATAAGCGTTTCAGGGAGTTAGAAAAACTAGATGAGCTATGGAGATACCAGTCATGAGCTACAACAGCAATGTACATTAAAATTTACTGGTGCCCAGATGCCTCTGAAAGTGTCTGGGAGCAGTTCTTTCACAGCAGTGTGAGTGGGCCTGGGTAACAGAGTTCTGTGTGCCAGAGGTACTGTGTATCCTCAGAGCAGGGAGCATAGCACTCCTGTCAGGGGAAAACTCAGTGTTTTGCTACGTCCCAAAAGCAGAAAAATAAGATACTAAAACAAATTGCAAATTTGGAACATACTTAGTAATTACAGATACACGTCCTAAAATATTTTATATTAATAGAGCAAAGTACTGAGCTAAAATTATATGCAGACAGCCCTTGTGAGAGTTGATGCTTCAGGAAGGAATTACAATTGTAAAATAGTGGATCTGGTAAAAGTTCATTCCAGGTTTCTTTTCTTTTTTTTTATTAATGAATGAGGGAGTTCTTTAATAAATACGTTATTAGAGTATTGTCTATCACTTAATTTTCAAATTCTAAGCTATTTAATGAAGAGAGAGTTGTTACTGGTGGGATTTTGCTTTAAAACAACAGCTTCAAACTGAAAGCAAATTGGTGGATTTAAACACCAACCTGTGTGTCTTAAAATAAATTGATGGTATCTCCTGACAGACATGGTGCCAGAAATCCAGAGGCGGCCCTGGGGCCATGTGATGAAGTTGCATGCCTTAAATAGTAAAACGTGACTTTAAGTTAGTGCATATATTTGTAATTTTATGTCTGTATTTTTTTCTTGGGGAAAAAAAACCAGGTTGGTAAAGTTTAGTGTGGGAGGGAAGAGGTGGTCAGTGATTGCTTTTAAAGACTGAGGTTTTCCAGAATGCCTGGGAAGGACATGGTGCTGCTTTTGGGGTGCACGTTCGCTGAGGTCTGTGCGGCAGCAGATCCCTGGCAAGAGCTTGCTGTGCTGCACAGGCCAGTTTTCCACAAGCCTCAGCAAAGTTGGTCACCGTGGATTATTCTTTCCACATGTCAATTTTGTGCATGAAGCTACTTTAGGGAATTGAAGCCAAAATTTAGGAGTTGGAAATTGTTTCCCTTGCCTTTTGTGTGTGTATGTGTGCTGTTTGCTTGGAGGGAGAGGGAAGAGAGTGTTAACCATTTACAAGGATACATCTCCTCTCATTCCTTCCCAGAATGATGGTGGGAAATATTCCTAGGCTAGTTTCATTTAATAGCTAAGTCACTCTCAATAGTAGAGACTGTTGTTAGCACACATTATTAGCAAGAAACACACAGGACTTGGATTTTGTTTACTGAAGGATTAGTTCTTCACAAGGAACAGGAAAAGAATGTGTCCGTGTTCAGCTGAGGAAATTTTTACTGATGCAGCTAGGCAAGCAAAGTATATTTATTGCTATGGACTTTATTTTAAACAATTTTTTCAAAGACCACCAGAAGTGTCATTTTACCTACTTAAGGCATAAAAAGCTAAAAAAATTGGAGTGTGGAAGGCAATTTCCCTTTTTAACATTAGAGCTGCAGATATACTTATTTTAATATTGGACTAGAGAGCTAGTGAAATGATGGTGGGAGCTGAGGAACTGTCAGGTGGGGTTTTTCCAGCTGCTGCTTTTAAAAACTTGAAGTTTTAAATCCAATGTCTACTGCTTTCTGTATGAAATTTCTCAAATGATTTTTAACAATTTGTAATATTTGAAAGTATAAGCAGTTTTCCTATGATATTGAGAAAATTGGCACATAACACTTTTCCATACATAACAAAAAATTGCCAATTCGTCTTTACCAGGCAAATATCTATGCATAAAATTAAAAGATATATATTAACAAGCAAAAATTTTTAAAAAACCTGTTATTTCTTCAAGGAAGGGAGCTGAGAACTATAACAAAAATAATAAACAACTTCTTTTTATTTGGTGTAGCTTTTTATATGTCCAAATCTATCTTCTTATTTCCACGTTAGGTATAAGTAAAAAAATTACACTAAATAAATTAGAAGTTCTAAAAAGCTACCTTTAAAAAAAAATGGGGAGTGACACACTAAGAAGTTATTATTGTGGTTTAATTGGGTTCATGTCCTTTGAAATAGTTTGAACTGCCATGATGTCTTTGTGGAACTAAGTATGTTTAACTGGAAGACATCATATTCTAGAAAATGGACAAGACCCACTGGAAATGTAGGAGCAAGAGGAAAGGCATCTGGAGGGACTGATACACTTGTGGTTTGGAGAGGGAGAGATTTTATTCTTTCTGCTAGTTTTTTCGTCATCTCACCCTTTTCTCACGTGTTAAGTTTCCTGCATGTTGCAACACGAATGGGAACCAACCATTGTACTTGACCTCAGTCTGAAATTGAAAGTGTGAGTTCTTCAGCCCTGGGCCTCTGAAGGTGCTGCTTGGGGGAATCCCTGTCTCTGCACTGATGCTGCTGTGAAGCTTTATGCCAACACCAGGGTCACAACTCTTGCAGAAGGTGAGCTGAAGGCAGCTGAAGAGTGTGGAAGCCTTGCTTTAGCAGAGCTGCTGAGTTTAGAACCATTTGCAGCAATACAAACTTAGCCTGCTACCTGTAGGAACTATGTGCATATAGAAGCCATTCTTGTGTCTAAACATTTTTGTCCCAATAGCCTGATGTGCAGCTAGCAATGAGTGTGAATTTTCTTCTGCTTTTTTATTCATTTTTGTGGCTCTGACAGTACTTTTGTGACTCTGATTTGTCAGATTTTGTCTGCAGGGGAATCTTTTGTGCAATGTTCAAGATTTTCAGTAAGGCAGAGAGAGAACAAAACCACAAATACAAGTGGTGCAAGACTTGGGAAGAGCATTGACTTAACCTATTGTAGTAGGTGAATGTCATCTGTTAAGTGCAAATGAGTACTTGTTCTTTCTTTCTAAGTAATGCTGTGACAGCACTCCTCACACTTAGCTCTCAAGGCTTGGGTCTGTTGCTATTTTTTGTTTGTTTCCCCCCCTGTAAATATCTGTGATATGTACATGTCTTTTTATGTAAAGGGGAAAAATGAGACTTCCAGTTTCATCTGTACTGTCTGCATTTTAAAAATTCTGGGCCCTATTTTTTTTTTTTTCTGTGTAACCTGGCTGTATTTCACAACCAAATGTGTGATGGTTCTGACCCTCCCTTCCCTCTCTCACCCCTTCAGTGACAGAAATCTGACATTTGCTGCTGCAGGTCAAAGCGGTAGCCAAGGACCATGGTGCTCCCTGACTTCTGGGGCCCTCAGAAGGGGCAGTGGTAGCAGTGGCAGAGCCCTTTCCACGGTCTGCTGAAAGAAACCTTGTTCCTGTACTGCAGCTGCTGTGATGTGTGCTGTCTTCCTGCTAAAAATCAGTACATGTTGCTCTTAAGTTGTCCAGGTAAAACAGAACATTCAGTCAGAGGGATCAAGGGGTGGAAGATGTGGAAGCTTGTCCCTGCACGAGTGAGCTCTGAACACATGCAGTTCCAATGCATCTCTTCCTTTTGGGCCTGAAAGCTGTTTCTTATTTGTGGCATCTCAGATGTTGCAGTTGTGGGAAAAGAACAAAAATTCTTTTCCCTTGGAGGGGCGGTTGGGAAGGTGGTGCAAAGATGGGAGGAATATACATATGGTAGTTGCTAAAAGCAATGTCTTACAGGATTTAAGAGCTCCCTTTTTTATTTTCTGATTCCAAATTGTACTTTTATGCTTATGGCGATAGTAAGTGATGTAAACAGATGAAAACTTGTTTCGATGTTAACCTACTTATAGGTATAAATAAGTAAATTCTTCTCCTTCTTTTTTTATGTGATTTTGTAATTGCATGCAGGGAAGGCATTGGGTGAGATTCTTCAGCATTGTTATCTAATTCTTAGGCAAAATTAGTAACAATGTCATGATTGCACCTGGATAGGTTTGCTTAGTATCCTGAATTGCTCTGTGTCCCCTGGACACCACCACAGCCAAGGCTAGCATATGTGCACATATGTCTTATAGGTGACAACTCTAGTAAAAGCTAATATGATATTTTTAGATCCACAATAAACCTCCATTGAGTGCTATATGCTTGAGTTTATTATTATTCATGGCATATAGTCTCGTGGGCGGGCTGAAATAGGAAGAAATGTTTTGGAGAGGTTTCATGTGCACTTTAGCCAACCTTAGGATGGGATTTCAAACTGAGTAAGAGACTAAATATGATAGAAAGGGTAGGACACTAACCTGACACTGAGTTGGGTTATCTACTCTGACATAGACCTCTTAAGGCAAGTAATTTTAAAATCTCCCTCTCCCAGACATAGCTGTCTTCAATAAAAAGGGAATAATAGTAGTTGAATCCCTTAAAGAGGCATTGCCAGAGTACACTCTTTATGCATTCTTTAGTGCTGTTATACTGTGATTAGGAGGCTATGCAACCATGTAAAATAGAAATTGCTGTAACTCAGTTTCTGTACTACAGTGCAGGAAATGAAGCCATGGACAATAAGAGGAGTACCTCGGGCTAGTGTTGTCATTTTCTTAAAAAAAGAAAGTCTACATCCCCAACCAATACAGATCATACAAGTGGAAGAGCCCTTCCCCTTAGCTTGGAGTTCCAAGCAGAGCTTGTGGAGAGTGCAAAGGCATTATAGAACACTGAAGCTGTGGAGTATCAGTTAGAGATCTCTACTATGATACTGACATGTATATTTTAATGTTAGAGCTTTTCGACAGGTGAATTTTCATGTGCTTTAGAAGACTTTGTGACTTTTATATCAAAATAGCCTTAAAATTTACCTCAGGATGGGGGGAGTTCTATGGAGTACTTAAAAAGTAGTATTCTATAGTAGTTTCTGAATTTGATATAACTGTTCAAAACGAAGATGCTTTACTTGACATCTTGCAAATGCAGTCTGTGAACAAAACTGAGATCAAGGAAATACTGAAGAATAACCTCATGTTGGCTACCTTTTATCTTTTTAGTGCAGAACAGGCTGCTTTGTCTGTTTTTGTTTACCTGTTAGAAATACAGAATGTTGCACATGACACATGCTATGAAGTTGAAGGAATTGGTGTTAATATATTGCTTTAACTGTTGCAAAGTATTACGTAAATGGTGAGTATTCCAATAGCATGAAGTTTGTTCATGGACAAGTTACTTCAACTACTTTCCCCAAGAGAAATTTGTCTGTGGTATAACAACTGGTAGAATGTTTTTCTGCCTTGGTGGATTCATAGATCTTTTCCAAATGGAGAAGAACTGTGTAACGAATGTCAGCCTGCTGATGAGAGATTGGATGTTCATTCTTACTGTTCAGAGATTTGTTGAAAATAGTAATGTCATCAGACACCATGGGACATAAGCTGAACTAGTAACCTGCTTGAAATAAGAGAGTGCTATCTAGCTGGTGTGAAAAAAATCTTTTAGAATCCATTATCACAGAATGGTTTGCTTTGGAAGGGACCTTAAAGATCATCTCATTTCACCCCCCACCACCCCACGATAAGGGCTGGGACACCTTACACTAAACAGGTTGCTCAGAGCACCATCCAAACTGGCCTAGAACTAGACGACTAGATGCATTTTGGATTCTGAAGGAGCATCAGTCTCAGAATTTCTTTTTTGTGAGAGGATCAGGTTAATGAAATCCCTATACCTGAAGACATGATTATTGCATTAGCCCTTCATTCCAAAGTGAAAACTGTATCATGTAAGGGAATTTATTTTTCCTTAGTGCTTAGTGATTTCTTTTTTAGATGGTCAAGTGTTTAGTGCAGATGGTCTTATCAGCTTTTCTAGTAAGTTTCTGATCTTCCAATTATTTATGCCCTGTTTTTTTTCCCATAATTTGCAAGGATATGTTGTTCCTGTTAATAGCAATTACATAGTCTATATCTTTATAGATATATATTTATTTATTTCTATCTAATAGAGCTGTTCAAAGTGTAATGTGGGATTATTGAACTAAAATGTTCTGACTTCAGTTAAAATATATTTATATTCCAGGACTCACAGAGCAAACTGTGCAAGTGCAGGATACTTCTGATTTGCTTAACACTCACAGAATTCCATGTACAGGTGGATTAATGCATAAACTTTAGTTTTTCCCATAGTGTTGAACTTAATCGTTGTGACCTTAATTTTGTGTTTTATTAACAACTGAGTCTTGTGCTCAGTTTAAAATAGCTTTGTAAGGGTTCTTAATAGAGAACACTTCTTCTCATAATATTATTGAATGACTTCTTTTCTTTTTAGTTATAAAGTGCAGAATGAGTGGTTTGTTTGGTTTCAGCTAGGCTTGTTGAGCTGAATCTTTAGGAAATTTCTGACTTAGCTCTGAGTACATGTGAAGCTGATGTCACTTATGCCCCATAGTGGAAGTCCTTTATAATCCTAGTACGGATACAAATAAGCCACTACAGAAATGGAAGCGCTTTGTATTTGATCCAGTATTGGTGCCAACCATCTGCTCGTTCCTTCCTCCACTGAAATCCCTGTGGCTAAAAGGAGGAGATTGGGCAGGTGTCTGGCAGGTAACTGGCAGGGAACTCTGAATCCAGAGGCCAGAAGAGTGCTTTGATTCTTTAATAAAGATTAAGAAATCTGAGTGCTCTCTGAGCCCCTCGAGTCTTAAAACCTTGCTGTTTTCCACTGTGTGATGACCCTGCTTGCCCACATCTTTCAGTGTTCCTACTCCCAGTACTAGTGTGCATTTGCTTAGCTGCATTGTTGTAATGCCTGACAGCCCCAGTCATGCCCGAGAGCTTACTGTACCTTGTAACGGACCAGCACAGTAAAGAGACCCTTTTATAGTCAACAGTGGCTGCAGGAATTCTGAAAAGACATAATTTTAGAAATTTGAACTAACGCCCTGTCAGTGCTGTTAAAGACTGACTGCACTCAGTCAGTACTGTCATCTGTTTGCTGCAAGTGTGTAGATGTGGGCAAACCAAGGTCAGCACTGCTTCAGCTTAGATAACTGCTGATAAACAAAGATATTTCTGGGTCAAGTGAGATAGAGGGAGGCATGTGACAAAAGAACAACTATGTTGTTGAGTGACCTTTTTCCTTCACTTTTTGGCTTACACCCTCTTTCTTTGGTTATCACTACCCTGATTGAGTCATGTCTGAAATTAGACTTCTAAGCTCTTTGTGGAAGAATCCCCATCTAGGCTGTTAGTGGCTGATGTTAAAGATAATACAACTTTTATGACCTCAAAATACTTCATTAATATCAATGTATTGGGTTTCAAGTATTATTTTATGAAACAATTTGAAGTAGCTTGCTTAAGATGTATGTCTGTAACAGAGCTGGAAGCTGATCCCAGATCCCAGGGGTTCTGCCTGTACATGTAGTCTCAGCTATTGTCCAGCCAGACTTGGGTGAGTTACGATGCCTGCTTGACGGTCTTAAGAATGTCTCTGCCAAGGGCTCAGGCTGAGGTATTGAGTACATTTATATTTCTCATGAAGAAACCTCCGGGAATGGAAAGTATCACTGTCTCTATGAGCTTTCACCATTCTCTTCCCTTATTTGTAGCCCATTACTTCTTGCAAAGCCTCAAAGGAATTTATAAAACACTCAGACTTTGTTGTTCTGTACACTGGATGTCTGTGCAAGCCTGGTTTTGTCCCGGAGTGCTGAAGAGGTTGAGATGGGAACAGCTGAACCCGTAGCAATCTTTTCCTGTTGCAGCCCAGTGCATTCAGATGTTTTCTTCTCAGGGCTAAAATGCAGAGATTTGGTCTGTCTCTGGGGTGTCCATGCAGTTCTGCAGCTAGTGTGTTTGTGGCAGGAGAGGCATTTGGACTGAAAGACGTGTTGTGGACATGTCAGGTATGTGAATGCGAGGGCAGGGAAAAGCTTTTGGCCTGCTCTTTGCCATTCTGACTTTGGAGCCTGCTGTGATTCTTGCCTGTTGCTCTCTCTGTTGCTAGCAACTGCCTTCCCAGACAGCTCCAAACAAAAAAGCTTAAAATAACTGTCTAAGGGCTTACAATTAGAACTGTTAACCCATTTCCAATGGGAAAGAATTATGTTCATGTAACTTAATAAAGCCTGAAAGCAGCATTTCGTACTCCGTAATTACTGGGCTCCTTCTGCACTCTTAAGGCTGCCCAAGCCTCTTCAGATCAGCATTTATCATGATGACAGATTATAATAACAAATATTCTTAACTTCAGTACAGTTTATAAACATTAACCAATATAAGAAATGTACCGTGTACCTATTTTATTAAAGGATAAGCCTGGTCTGTGTTGCAATGCCATTTGTAAAGATGGGCTTTCCTGTGTATGTGTTTACAAGAGTCCAGATTGTGGAGCTGCCTCTCTCGTAGTGCAAGACACAAGACTAGTCTGGTGCAAGTCATTAATAATTTGTTTTCATGTGATGGGGTTTGCTTGAAATTTCGATTATTTTGGAAGCACCACTCAAAGTTTTGCTTGAAAATAAATGAAATTGAAGATGTTACATATCCCTTCAATAGCTGGTAGAAACAACGTTGTCAGTTCCTTAAAAAAGATCAGGTTGTGGCTTTTATTTTTCCTTTAGTTGTTTGTTTAATTATCTGCTAAGTTTTAAAAATTTGGTCTGTCTTTTTAGTAGCTTTTCTTCCTCATCCATGCTGATTTTCTTCTGGTGGAGCTGTTGGTGTAAGCCATGTTTTGTCTGACTTGGTTGTTATAAGGATAACACTAATCAGCACTTGATGGGCATTTTCTTTGTTGCAACTTTTTGTCTCTTCCTCATCCATTAGAACAAAATTATGTGGAAAATCCTAGGTGTGTTTTGAAAAGCAAGCCTCTAATACTTGTAACCAAGTTTACAACTTGAATTGAGGAAGATAACCCCCCCAAAAAAGTTATTTTTTGAGTGTTCATCATCAGTACATGACTTTCCTCTCTTAGAACTGTTACCTGAAAACTTCCCTTTGAGGTGCATCTGTGGTGCTTCAGACCCTGTAATTCAAAACATCAAAATCATTCTCTGTAACATCCTCCATACTAGGATGGATCTGTGTGTTTAGATGGGGTGTGGGAAAATTGTGGTGATGAGGATAAATAAAACCACATCCGTGGATGTAAATAGTAGGTCCAAATAGAATCAGGATGCATGCTTTGGTGAATTTGAAGACCATTGGAACAGAAATGTACCTAATTAAATAATGTTTATAGGGCTGCATTTTCACTGTCTCATCTTTATTACATCCTTTACCATAAATCAAAGTATTTTCTTGAAGGAGGTTTTGTATTTCTCCTTGGATTGATTACTTTGTGAAGTGTAGTTCATTTATTTCCATTTGGGTATGTATATTTTCGCCAAACAGTATGGTAGTTCTACATTTTGTGTTATTTTGCTTGGGTAATTAACCCCTGGTGCTGAATGTCAGGAAGGGTCTAGATTGGAGCAGTAGTTTGTGGCATCTGGTGGTGCAATACAAGCTGCCTGATTTTGCTGGCATATAGTCCTTCATGGCATGACCATTTTCTCCCGTGTTTCACCTCACAGAGCTGATGGGTTTCACTTTTGAGTCTTTGGTTAGTATCATGGTTTAATAAAGCTTTATTAGTTCCCAGCCTTCGAAAATGGGAAAGTGAAAGTGGCAGCAAAGTGATTTTAACAGTGTCCTCAGGGCAGAGGCGCCCTTGTAGTCAGTCATAGCTTCAATCTTTCTCTGCAATAGAAATGGGCCAATCACATGAAAATTTGGGTAGGTCATAAACGTCTGCTATGCATACTACTTATTTAGGTATGTGTTTGCTAGCCCCAGGCAGGCACCTTCAGGAAACAGTGGAAGTTGCCAAACTTCCTGGATGCTCTGTTTTCCCTTTTGTTGTCTGTGAAGCAGCTTTCCTTTCATCTCTTTGTCTTTATTACAGGCCTGCTGTAGGATTCCTTTTTTTTTGCTATGAAGTGTTACACAACAAGTAAGCCTTCCCCATTTCATAGGCTTTACTGATTCTAGAACTGGAATCTGATTAGTTTCCTAGATTAGTTTCATACTTGGAGGTGTTAGGGGAGATGAATGATACCTACTTACATTCTTTTAAACTGTGGACTGTTCAGTTGGTCAGTTTTGCTTGTTTGCTTTGGGCTTCAGCTCTTGCTCTTCTCTAGTGCCACACTCCTGGGAAATACTCCTTTTGCTATAGAGACAGGCATTCTAGATGTCTGGAAAATGCCATACCATTTGGGATAAAGTGACAGGAACATAAAACCATCATCTTCCCTTTATGTTTTTGGCTTTCTTGCACATTGTTTTGTTTTATAGTTGCTTGGAGTTTTCCCCTGCTTTCCTTCAGGACATAGATTGCTGTGCTTTGCTGTATAGAATTTACAAACATAGTTTATTTTCTGTGCTGTGCTGTTATCCTTCCTGTTCAAGGTGTCTGAAGGTGGTGAGTGGGAGGTTGCAAACAATCTGCAGGAATTTCGATGTAGCTAACTGTCTGGAAGAAAATGTGACAACGTGAGTGTGCGGGAGACGCTTTGGAAGGAAGGATTGAAGCTGTTTCCATATTCAGCAGGGTAACCATAGACTATGTGCAATAAGGTTTGCAAATCTTTTACAAACAAAAAAACTGACCCATGCATTCATCCTTTTCTCTGTTCTTACTCACGACTGTTGCAAATGGCGCTGGTGGTTTCACAGAGGCAAATTTCTGCTAGCTGGAACAAGTTTCTTTTTTGTGATGCCCTGTAAGTCTCCAGTCATTTTCAAAAATGCAAACCACAAAAGCCAGAAACAAACCCTACTCTGCTGAGCCTCCTCTGTCCTCCTATTGCACTGAAGGAATTAAAACTTTTTTGCCCTTTCTGCACACATGTAAATAGCACACCCAACTTTTATGTTCCACAGGTAGATTTAATTAAACCTGTGTTTTCTTGAAGGTTTGAAGAGGAACTGGTTGCTAGTATATTATATATTGCTTAATTTTTGACCTTGCTTGTTGTGTGATCTTAGAAGTGAGTTAGTTCCTGTGTTTCTCTTCCTCATTAGTAAAATGTGTATTGTAATTCTTTATGTGTTTCATAAATGTGGGATTTGACCATAGTAATGAGCAAATTGGAGAAGGAAAGTTTGATTGCTCTATCTCAGGAGGACACAGTGTAGCTTGCTGCATTTGTCTTAAATGTAACAATTGTTCTTGGACTCTGTTCATCATCATCATTAAAAGTATTTGAGCTGCTTACATAGGACAACCATAATTTCAGTTACTGGCAGCAGGAGGACTTACTGAGAAATTATTGTCATCACCCTAATCTGACAGATTTCCTGTAAGGAACTGTGACAGTATTGTTGCAGTTAAGGCTGAGAATGTACATTAGCTAGAACAGAGGAACACTTTATTTTACATGAAAAAAACCCTAAAATAGAGGAATTTAAAAGCTGAGATGGTGGAATAAAAGACGGTCTACAACTCCAACTACAACTTGTTATTATTCTCAGCATCCTTAATTTTGCTGAAGTTTGAGTAGAAGTTAGAGTCTTTCCTGAGTCATTTCTGCAGCATTCTGTCAGAGAGAAATGTCTGCAGATGATCTCAAAGGAGAATGAGGAATGTGCACGATTTAAACTTGCTTATCATGCCAGATATAGGTGATGTAGCAGATGGACTAAACAAAGCACAGGACAGTGCAAAAGTGAGCCGAAGAGTAAAGTTTAAGATTACTGCAGTGTGTGAGGTCATGAACTTGATATGTGAAACTGTACAACTATACATATGCTTAGTTAAGAGAATATTTACAGAAATGGAATAATGGTGGATAGTTATTAAATATAGAGGCAACAAGTTTTAAAGAGAGATAGAGGTATTTTACATTAAATGGTTACCACCGAGTGTTTTAAATTTGTCCTCTAAATCAAATAATCTTTAACTTTAGTTAAGGTTTTATAGCAAACTCTCCAGGCTAATAATAAACTCTGACAAGATAGTTGCACTGGATAGGGATGTCTCAATCATTCTGCTTTGGATTGAATAAAATCTGCTTATGGGTTGTCTGGACTGGTAACAGCCTAGTGAGTGGCTCTGAGTGAAAGGACTTCAAAATTTCAGAACAGAATCCTGGATGCAGGCAGAGACTCTGCCATAGTCCTTTTGTATACTTCAGGAAGTCCTTCAGCATTCTTTGCCTAAATGTAGCTCATGTGGTGTTTTATATGTGTTTATGATTTTCTTTAATGCATTAGTGCAGATACACTAAAGAGGTTTTTAGCTAAAAATGCTAACTCTAACTTTTCTCAGTAAGGTGCTATGGGTTACTTTCCTTATGTATTTTTCATTCCGAGAAATACTGCATATTGGGTATATGTATATCTAATTTGACATTATTTTTAGGTGTAGAATAGAAAGCCTCACAATATGAAAAATTCCTTAGAAATCTGAAAATATTTATGGCATTAAAGGAGGTGATGTACAATTTGTATTCATGTGGAGAAAGTTCAGGAGAAGTTCTTGAATATCAGAAGCTTCTGGAAGTGAAAATAACTGATGATGCTGCCTGCCAAATCTTAGAGTTATTAAAAAAAAATATACTGATGCTAGGTTCTGCTTTTTCTCTGTGCAGTGTAAAAGCAATGCTAAGTATCATAACACTTCAGTATATTTGGAGGCAAGACACAGTATCTTCTGGGAATTACAGCATTGGAAGTGGCTCTGTGCTTTATTCAAAGGTAAGGAATGGTCCAGGGTGTAGTGCTCCAAAGCACTTAAGCCTGGAAGCGTGTTGCCATTTTACTGTGCTACTGCAGGCTGACTCCTGTGCTGAAATTAAACAAAACAAAACAAAAAACCCCAAAGCTGATAATTGGCTAGGATGATGATTGTGTGAGCTCATTCCCCCAACCTCAGGGAGGGAAGCCTGTTTAGTCAGAGAGCCAACAGTGCTCATGCAGTGAAGCTGCCAAGCATGAGCTTTCCTGAAGCATAGTCATGCTGCAACTTGAACATTTATCACTGCAGCTTAAACTGTGCACTGTTATTATTAGGATGACATAGAAGATGTTTTTATGCAGTTTTTCTATATAGAAAGAACTTCTTAAAAGCTAATTTTGTGATATTTTCTTATACTGTCAAATATTGGATGCAACAAATCCTCTTTTATCTGGATGATCTCTTAGGATATAGTTATTTTTGCATGTAACTGGGAGAACTGGCATGTTCAGTAAGCATGTTTTGTTCAAAGTACCTTAAGTCTCTTTTCTCCCCTGGTAATGTCCTTTTCATTATCCTGGGTTTTGTGCTGAAAAGCAACTTCAGTTGTACATATTCCTTCTCCTCATTAAGGTTATCGCTGAACTTACTCCTTTTTATACTTTGCATCTTAATAGTTGTGTTAGATCTCTTTCCCAGATTGTTGCAGTTCTAAAATGGTCTGAGTTAGACCTTGTGATGCTGGTGTCCTCTTATCTAGTAATAGAAAAAGCAGAGCCAAAGTCCACACAAGTGTAGGTTTGGAAAGTTCTGGTAATGCAATGCTCTCTTACTAATATGAGAGTCTTCTTGCTAAAGGTCTTCTGGGTATTTTTCTGTGGGGTAGCTGCAAATCCCAGCCATGACTATTAAGAACAGCATCAACTGGGCTCGCTCCTTCTTTCTTTTCTTTTGTCTTTCTTTTTGTCTTTCTGTCTTTCTGTCTTTCTTTCTGTCTTTCTGTCTTTCTGTCTTTTGTTGAAAACAAGGACCCTTGAAGTTCAAAGTTGAATGCCATCTTTTTGACAGTTATTGTTGCATTTTTCTTCAAAGTGAAGAAAATCTACAGCAGAATTTCAGAAAGCTGTCTGGCAGGTTAAGACTTGACCTAGTGGTAATGTCTTCTAATATACAGAAAACCTTGCATGCTTTTTATCAGAATTATGTGACTGACCAACACAAAAGCATGTAGAAGCATCAGTAGAAGGAAAAAGTTGCCTAGTTTGGAGAGGAAAATAACTTGTGATGATTCCACAAAGTAAGACTGTCAGAAACCACTCTTAGTCATATTACCTCAGGTATTGAGGTTTAGCTGTTACCTCTGATACATTTGCAATGCTGCAGAAAGCAAGGAGACAGGATAAGATAGCATTAATGCTTCTGAGAGGCATATAGCAGCTCTTCTGCCTCTACATTTTTGCTACCAGGGATTCAGCTTCCTGCTGTAAGATTTTTTTTCCTCTCCTAGTGAAGTTTTGAAGTAGGAAAAACTTACTTTATGAAGTCTTCATTTGTGTACTAGTTGCAGTTTAGAGAGAGTTTTCCATCTCACGTGTCTATGATTTCTCCTAGAGTTATTTTCGTCCTGTTGTGATAGTCTTGAGAAATGAGCTGAGACGTTGTGCTCAGAGGAGGGAGGAATGCCCTGGCTCTGTGATGCAGGGTGGCAGAGGTCCATGGTTTGTAGCCAAGGAGAAGGGGAGGCAGTGTGGGGGAACAGCTATGTAACAGCCTGAGGAAGTGAGTCACTTCACTCTGAAACACAGTCCCATGGTTCCAGTAGCACTGAAGCCAGGCTTGGACTCTGAGGTGGAAGTTGCGTAAGTTAATTAAAACTCTTTGTCTTTTCCTCCTCGTCATGTTCCCAACCCCACCTCAGTATTAAAACCTGCACTGTACCCATATCCGTCTGAGGAAGCTCAGGTTACAGGACTTCAGTGTGCTATATAATTTTGGTTTATTATTTTTCATTTTAGAAAGAGGGATAAATAGATTGCAGGTTTCATTGGAGCGGATGTGCTTTGTTGGTTTTACCTGCTCCACTCCAGAGAAACTTGATTATGTAACAGAAGGTGTGTAGTAAGAATAGGTTTTTAACAATTTGTTGTAATTTTCCTGGAATATATTGGCAATGTGATTTAAAGTGGAACAGAGTGCACACTGAAAAGGATAGGACTAGAGACTTACACTAGAATGTTAGTAGTAGTAGTCTAAGAATATAATTTAATTTAAAACTACACATCTAAAAAGGTTTTATGTGTCCAAATAGAAATACTAGTATATGTGTTCACACATTAGACCTTAATCCTGCAGGCTAGCCTCTTAGAGTTTGTGGATAGCTTTTCTTCATGGAAGAAGAGGGTAGGAGGGTAGAATTGTCATAGAGTACCTCTTCTGGAAAGGCTTTCTCCTGTTACGTTTGTAGCTTTGCACGAACAGATAGTTGCTGATGTCTGGGAGCAGCTGTAGCAACAGCAGCTGCCTGAACTACCTTTCAGTGAATGTGACCTGAGCAGGAGCAATTGCTTTCAGCTTTTGAAAAAAACATCTGAGAGAGCAACAGGTTGAGCAGGCCCTGTCTCCAATGCTTGGATGCTGGGTGGGCAGTTCTTAACTGGAAAGGATTTGTAATCATTGGTGGTGGTGTCTGTGTATGATTGGCTGTTGCCTGATCCTTTTCCTTCTGAATATTGAATTGAGCATCTTGCTGTGTGTTTGGCTGCAGCCTTCATGTACATGTATGTCTTTTAAAGGTCTTTGGGAAATATGGCCCTTTGGCAAGCCATGCGGGTTTTTTGTTTTGTGGTTTTGAGTTGAGATTAAAACCAGATTATTCTGGCTCCAGGAAGACATGGAAGTAATTGGCCGGATCAGAGGTCGTTTAAGAGTGAAACTTTCAGGATGAGTTTAAGTGATTAGTCAGAATTCTGTGTGCAATTGGAAGTTGCATCATGCAAGTACAGTGAGATATCTGTTCTGTAAAACTAGGCTGGTTTTTTTTGCATTCTTGTAGCAGGTCAGATCTGTTGTTTCTTCCATGTATTATTCTGGTCTTCATTTCCATGGGAAATGGGACAGACATACACATTATTGCTTATCCCATGAGCGTTCATAGGCCAGTTATGTCTGTTGATGATTCATTGCAATTGCTTCTCTATTTCAGGACCTGTAACTAAGTGGACCCTACTGACCTCTGAACCACAAAATACAAGAGTGAAAAGAAGTGGTAGAAGCACACAAAGAAAAGGGAAGTGAATGCACTTTCATCTGGACTTCTTTCCTGCCCTTTATTACTAAAGCTGAATGGAAAAGAAAGACTGCTGCGCCTTTCCTCCCCCAACCTCAGGGATGGGTGGATTATAAATACTGTGTGTGTGGCTGGGAGAATAGACTGAACCATGAATCTTCAGGCTCAGCAAAAGTCTTCAAGCAAAAGGACTGGGAAACGAGTTGCCTATTTTAATGAGCAGGACATAGCTGTGCCATCAAAAGAACCACAGCAGCAGCTTAAGGAAGGACAGTACTATGGTCACGGAGGGAATATACCAGTCTCCCAAACTATGGAGATTTCTCATGCGGGAGGATTAACAAGTGCACCCAACAATGTTGCTTTGATGAACTCTGTTTACAGTCAAGATAGGGGAGAATCAGTGATGATGCCCCAGTCGGTAACAGCTGTCAAATGGCAGAATTCACTGATGGGAAACCGGTTGCCAGAGAGGGGTGACAGCCACTGGCAGTCTCCACATTCAATGTGGAACCACAGTATGGTTTTTGGGGGCAACCCAAAAGGACCCCACTCCAATGCTGGTGCCCCAGGCTTCTATGGCCACCCAGAAGCCCTTAAAAGAAATCAAGAGAAAGGAGTGTTTGTGTCACAGCTGGATTTATATGGAGATGCTGTCCAGCAGATGATGTCCCAGAAGGCTCAGCTGGAACAGCAAGCCCTGGTTAGACAGCAAGCTCAAATGAATTCTTTTCATCAAATGCAGAAACAGCAGCAGCAGAATCAAAGTCTGCCACTGCAGCCTTTCCAACTTGCATTTGGTCACCAAGGCCAAAAGCAAGGTCTTCCTGAGTTGTTACATGTCTTTCAAGAAGCCCCAACTTCTTCCAGTCCAGCATTTACTGCGCAACAAAAACAGCAAGCTCTTCCCCAGCTACAACTCTTTGAAAATTTCTATCCTCAGCAGCAGCAGCAGCAGCAACAGGCTGCCACACAAGCCTTCGGTCTGCAGCAAACAACTTCCATAGCACAGCCTCCTGTGGCAGCTGCAGCACCTCAGCATCACATGATGCCACACCAGTTTCAGCAAGCAGAGAGGAACCAGGAGCTGTTCAAGGCATTAACAGAGCAGAACCAACAGACTGTGCTACCTCAGACCCAGATTCCCTTTCCAAGAAGATCACGGAGACTCTCTAAAGAAGGTGTCCTGCTGACATCTGCAGGAGAAGTGTTGACTTCTAAGCAGGCAGGAGAACAACCTAGCAATTTATTTCTGCATCACTGGCAAACACATCAGCAAGAGGTCCCATTACAGCAGCCACCTGAGTCACTGACCCACAATAAAAGCAGCTATTTGCACCCCAGAAGATTGGATCTGGGGCAGAAGGATGTCCTGGTCAATAGTGAGCAGTGCCAGATGGAAACAGACAGGCAAGCTGCAGCCCAGAATGGTAGAGATGAGGAGAAACAGGCAGCAGCACCTGAAGAAAACACTCAGAGAACTAATGATTTTCAGGGTGTCAGAGGTGGTGTAATCCAGAGCACCCGACGGAGACGACGTGTTTCTCAAGAAGCCAATTTGCTGACTTTGGCTCAAAAAGCTGTTGAGCTGGCTTCTCTTCAGAATGTAAAGGTAAGGTATTGATCCTAACCAATAGACCATGTTTTAGACTACAAAATAGGGCTCAAATTGAAGGAATTTATGTACATATGCAGGATAGGATGGTATCTTGAAGTGAGCACCAAGGGCAGCTCTGGAGTGGAGGCATGTAAGTTCAGCTACTATAATTCATAGATGTGGGAGAACAGAGATGTAGTGTAGTGAAACCACAAAGGGACAGTTTTATTTCACTAACACTGAATATTATTTTAGCCCATGACATTAAAATATGCATGTTTTCAGCTTAGGTCTCAAGGTCATCAGGAATTTTGAGAGGCAAGTATAAGCAATTTACTTGTTGTCTTTTTACCAGTTTAACATTCTCTTTCTTTTCTGTTAAAAGACTTAGCTTACCTGCCAGTTTTTCAGTTTCAGCAGTTGAAGTGTTTCTAAAATGTGCTATCTGAAAATTACGTAATGCACTTTACATGTTCAATATTTCACAAATACTAAAAGTCTAAGAAAGCTTCACTTACATGAAGAACCTATACTAGGCATGACAAAAGTCTGTCTCATGCAGCATCCTGTTTCTGAGAATGACCTGAGGGCTGTAGAATGACCTGTCTGACTGTAGACCTCCTGTAGGACTTAATGGGGAAGAAATTTAGTGCTGACTGGTAGTTCACTACTCCTAACCTTTTGATATCCCATCAGTCTAAACTGTACAGTATATATTTCATATGGCAAGATGACAGAGTTCAAAATACACTAGCCTATTGGGAGTAAAGTGATGGGATTTTTGGATTTGAGTGGGGGTTTTATTGATTGTTTTTGAAGGTTTTCTTAAGAGTTGTGGTTTGACTAATCTTTCACTGAGTGCTTCTTATGAGGCACACTTTCCCTTGGAAGTTTTGCTGCCAAAGGCTGATGAAATACAGGTGTTGCATGTGCTACTTTTACCTACAGTTTGGACACTTGAGTTGCTATCCAGTCAGATAACAAAGGGAAGGGCATTTTACTCCCTGTTTTGTTCTCATCATCCTTTTTTTCCTAGTCTGTCTGTCACTGTTTTTTCCCGTCTCTTCCTTAGAGGAATGTGCTGTTTGAGTGAAAGAGCTGAATATCCATAGCCTACTGCATCTCTTGGACAGCAGAAAGCAAATGGTGACTTGGTTGATGTTGTCTTCAATCGTTTTTGCTCTAACTCCAGTTGAATGAGCAGATTTGATAAAGAACTGGTAGTACATAGTAGCATGGTGTATTTGCTCATACTTAGCCAGGCGTTGTGTGGTTGTATTGCAGAAGGCCTGCAATTCACATTGCACTTGGATCACTAACAGAGTGTCAAGAAGAAGCAAATAGAGCATCTAGGAAAAGGCCCTGAGAGATGACACAAGAAATTGGCCGTTTGAAGGCACGTCTGCTTGCAGTCTGATTCATAATGTAAAGACCAGAGAAGTGTTTTGACAGATGCTCTTTTGTTCTTTGCAGTTATACAAGCAGCTTCCATAATGGCACTAGCAGAAGAACTCTTTATGTTTAGATCTCTTCAGGCTTTCAGGATGAGGTTTTGAAAGATGCTAACATTCTTACTGGGGGTCTGATGGATTTTACATCTTTAATGTGTTGAATATTGTGTGAGGGAGAAAAAGAAAATATGTTTGCTGAATGAGAGTGGTCTGCTTCTCTTATGAGTGTCTTTCTGTTAAAAATGACCTAGAAGCCTTCTCTGCATGGATTATCTGAAGAGTGTGTAGAAGGCCGTAGAGTTAAATTATTGATTAAAGAAGATAATACTCATAATTTGAACCAGTTGTTTGAACATCCCAGTCTAAGTATGTGTACCTTATGCAAAAAGAGTATTCTGGACAGCAATATCTGTCTACATGCGGTGTCATAACTGATGCTTTGCACCAGAGCTGGCTGTGGCTGCCTTTTTTTAAGGTGGTGCAAGCTTATTGCTGCCTACAGGCTGCAGTAAGTTCTCAACTCTTAGTTTAATGGTTTCCGTGTGATTTGTTGTCTTCTAAAAGTACAGAAAACTTCTCAAATCTGAATGGCTGCCTTAAATGGTGTCTGAATTTAGATATTCCTTTATGGAAGGAAGACAGGTTTTGGTTACCTGGCTGCTTTCCCCTGGCACAGGGCAGGGCATCAGCTGCTACAAACAAAAGGGAAGAAAAAGTTTTGTTTGCAGAATTGTAGTTCTGGACTCGCCTCCTTCATTGACTAGCTTTGGTTTGACTGCAGACAGAAGAAGCTGCCTCTCCGTGATGCAGATGATGCAGAATGATGGCAGAAAGCACTCTGTGAGCAGGTGTTTTTAAAAGGCTGGTGTGGTTTCTTATCTGATCACAGAAGTGGACTTGGAACAGTTCTTCCAGCTGTTGCAGCTGGGTTTTTCTGTGAATTCTAAGTTTTTTAGAAACAGCTTAAGGGACCGACAGGATCAGTGCTGGAACATCTGATGGGTTTCTATGGATTTCCAGGAGGACTCTAGATGACTGATTCATACCTCAGTATTTATGCAAGAGTCTAAATGAAAGTGCCACATGTTGCACTTGCTGCAGTTATCCAGCAGCTCTCTTACCCCAAAATCTGCAGCAGTGATGCTGAGGTAGCCAAAAATCCCCTAGCAGGTCTACAAATGAGGGTCCCATCCATGATTCAGAGACTCCTTTCTGCTTACCTCTGAGAATAATCAAACAGTTGAGAAACTATTTAGGGATCTGAAGCAAAAGGCTTAATTCCAAAATGAGTCATGTCCCCTCTTAGTTAACCTTAGTTATGTGTCAGCTTTTGTGATCGGAAAAGCTCTGGTGTGGACCAGAATGCTTTTAAGGATATCTCAGCTATTTATATTAAGTTCCCACTGGTGCCTTTTCTCTATCTGTACTATTCTGGTCTCCTCTTCTTCTTTTGTCTTGGAGGGGTCATCTCTCATCATTGAGGAGGAGTCCTTTGCTGATTACCCCCCAGTCTTGAAAATAAAAGGAGCGTGATTAACCAGTCATAAAGCCAGAGCAAAGTGACACTTCTGTGTGACTAGCTGCCATAATTTCCTCCTTGTAGTCAGCAAATTAGCTCATGTCTCTTGACCTACAGAGGTCTGTGTACACACCGGAAGTCCCTGAGGTTTTTAGATTGGTCAGAATTGGTGCTTGTTCACATATTCACATTGACATTACATGTTTTATTGATGTACCCAGAAAGTGGTGGAGGGAGGCTAGAAAAATTTACAAGAACCCCTTGCTATCTAGAGGTAGTGGACCCTTGTGCTATCTGTCAGCATGATGAACGCCCTCCAAATCTAAAATTGGTAGTTTTATGGAAAAGTACAGGTGCCTGTCACTAGCCTGAAGGCAGGTCCTCAGATCTCATTCATTTCGCCTGAGGCATATTCTGGGACAATGGATGCCACTTGTGACTTTACAATTGTGTGTTCCATCACTGTGTGGTAGGGGTGGACATCTGCAGTCTCTGTGAAGAAGCAGTCAGACTTGTAAATTGCAGGGTCAGTTATAGGATATACCTTTCTGTGCACACTTAGCCCAACTGTAATAAAAGGTCTTGAAAGGAGGCAGTCCTGACTCTTCTTGATATGGTAGATTTTATGTGCTTAATCTTATTACCTGGCTTATTTTGAAGGCTTAGTGTTTTCCAGAGTAGACCTGTTTGCTCTTAAAACCAACAAAAATTATCAGGTCTCTCATTTGGACAGAGGCCAGAGCACTAACCCCAGGCTGTGACTGATGCATGTTGTGACAGTACACTTGTGCTTCCCTCAATATAAAAATAGTGTCAAATTGGGATTCTCACTCATCAGTGAAGTTGAAAGGCTTTCTTGATCTATGACCACAGTGAAGTGACTGTGGTGTCTCGGAACCCTTGTGAAAGAACCTGCTTATGCTGGCTTTTTAATCAGGATTAGGTACTTGTAATGGCATACAATAGATTCTGTTTGAGGGCTTCAGTAAATCTCTGCAAAATTTTGGAAGTCCAGGTTGGAGACCTCTTGTCATACCTGAGACTGAGAGATTATGTACCTTAAATTTTACCTAAAAAACACAGCTGTTCAAGTAGGTTCCTCAGCAGACTGTGGCTTTGACAGAGGGTGGCTTTTCATATCTAATCCTGTCCAAAGGCTTTCCACACAGAGCTCAAAGCTGGGGAAATGTTCTGAAACACCAAAAGGAGCATCTTCTACAGCTTCTACACTGCACTTCATCAGAGCTCAAGAAGGCCTTTTACATCCCTGGAGAGAGGTGTTTTTGAAAGTTTTAATTAGTATCTGGCTTTTAAGTGAGCTGGCAACTCAACTTAGAATCCATGAATTGAGAATGGAATAAACATTTGGATAGTAATTTGAAGGAGTAGAAATCATTGATTGCTAGCAATACCTGAAGCCATTGGATGTTATCAAATGTGTATCCATGTGTTTATCTATCCTCCATTCCCATCTCCTTGGAGCTCAATTTTCTAGGACTTCCGTAAGTAAAACAGACATGGAAGCTGTAATATCCACGCAAAAAGTGCTGGTTTGCAGATAGTATCTTGTTGATTCTGTAGAGCTGTGGGGGGTTCTCTGATAGGCCAGTCAAGGTGTTCAATTGCTTAGTGCCCTCTGTCTCCACAGCAGCTATTCCAAAAGCCCACCTGAGTCCCTTTGGGTCTCTGAAATACCCGCTTCGAAGGAAGTCTGTGCCCAAAATGCACGGGGCCTCTGGACCAGTCACAATGAGATGTTTCTTCCACTCATTTCCAGTTAGGCTCACCCCAGCTTCCACCAGGGTCAAATCTTGCGATCCACCTGTTATGCCAGCAATAGAAACAGATTCTGCTCCCACATGTTGCAATGGGATTACTGTACACTGTGCACCAGTGTCGACCAAGGCGTCATATTTTTGTGGTTCTGACATGCCAGGCCAACGAATCCACACAGTCCAAAAAACACGGTTTTC
>VZRO01007291.1:16114-53575 GCA_013397915.1 Daphoenositta chrysoptera | reverse complement strand
GGAAAAAGCCCCTTTCCCTTGATGCTGCCGGCTATTTGATGTTCTCTTCAGTCTGATGTAGGCTGCACTGGTTGCAGAAAGCTGGCATCGACTCCCACCGGCTCTGCGCGGGGTCACATGGAAGGGGGAAGAGAAGCCCCCCCAGTCCTAGAAGGCGCTCCGGTGGTCTCGGCTGTGCAGCAGGATGTGTCTTTGGCTGCCTCGGCTCTGGGGGGTTCTCCCGCAGCATTCCAGGGACTTGTGCCCTGGCGCCGGGGGAGGGGAGGCTCGGGCCGCTCTGAGAGTTGGAGCCCGGGCCCATTTTCCCCCCACTCCCCACAGGAGAGATGGATCCAAAAGGGAAGTTCTCGCGCCTCCAGCAGGTTTAAATATGCAAAATCGGAAAAGCGCAATTGGATTGAGAACCTGTCAATCAACTCAGCTCCAACCCACAACATGAGCAAAAGTACTTAAGGCTCAGGCCTGGTTAGACAACAAAACTCGGAAGCTCCAGTTATAATCAATCAACTCACTTTTGTCTTATAAATCAGAAAAGATGAAGCAAAAAGCTAGCTCTGGTTTTGGGTTTTTTTGCGTATGAGAGATTTAATTAAGATATTATCATGGTTCAGTCTTCCCTGGAGCAGAAATCCAATATTTGAAATTAATAACTGTAGCTTTTGATCATTACTAAAACTGAAGAGTCTTTGTTGAAAGTTATAAAGCAGGATACAAATTATATAGAAAATAAAATGTCAAAACATAGGCAGTGAAATAATTCTTAAGAACGATGTATATAAGTGTTCTAGCAGTTGAGACTATGGGCAATCCTCAAGTAATTCTATGAAATTTTAGTAACACTGTGAAGTATTCTTCTTCCTTCAGTAACACTTCCAAATCCATTTCAGCTTGCAAATTGCATCAAGAAACTTGATATACACTGAAAGTGAAGTGATACGTGATTTATTATGTAAGTAATACAGAACTTTTTAGAAATCTATTTCTCTTTTCAGGAACTGGATAATTCAGAGGAGAAGAGTGTGCTGGTTACAGCTCCAGGACCTACTGCAGCTTCAAAAAGTGTTGTGGAATTTGCCAGTTCTTCACCAGCTCCCAAAAAAGCCCGGGAGGATAACAGCCTTGTGCCTCTTATCATTCCTGTGTCTGTGCCAGTGAGAAAAATTGACTTGCAGAGCCTTGAAAAGGAAAAGTCTGAGGATGGAAAGCTCCAGAGAGGCCAAACAAACGATCGAGCTCCTTGTGAGCGGAAGCCTTCTGTGATAGTCACTCGGAGGCGATCTAATCGTAATACTAACATGGACAGCTCTAGTCAGGTATGGATGGACTAAGATACCAGAGATGAGCCAGATCTGTTAGATTTAATCACACAGGTTTTAGCCATGAACTTTCCCATTAAAGTAGTTTGATCTCAAGGCTTGAACTTGGAATGTACGTAGTCTGCCGATTTTTCTAATCATAATACTGCCATATATTTGGGCATTGCTGGCTTTTCATGACCTACAGCTAATGCTAGTACAGCCAAGCAATGCTTCACTAAATTCACTAAACAGTGAGTAAAGCGAATGGGCAGTAAGACTAGAATAATAGTCTGTGTAAAGAGTGCTTTCTTCATACATACATAGCTATTAATAAATTCTAAGTAGTGCACATATCTCTCAATGTGAATAAAATCCAAAGTGAAGATTTATTCTCATGAAATTGAAACCTTTTACTGAGTTCTGAAGGTCAGTACTTGATTGTTCCCCTGCAGTGTGGTAGTGATGAGTGGGTATGTAGATTTTTTTATTTTCCCTCTCTTCTATCCGGAAGTACAACGGAATGTTCAGATACCAGAGAAATGGCAGGGATTTGGGGAGATTTCTCTGCATTTAAATGCTTGACCATCTAATAAAATACTGTTACATTGTCTTCTGTTCTGTTACCACTATTCAGTGTCACGCTGTATCTGTATCAGGGTTCTGGTGTATCTGTACCAGGGTTCTGCTGTGCATTTTTGTTGTCTTTTAAAGCTGCCATGAAGGTTGGACCAGATGTACATGTAGTTCTTGTAAAATATAACTTCATAATCACATGAGCTAGAGCTTCTAGCTAATAGTTCCTGTGTCTAGTCCATCCCATTCCCTGTCTTCTTCCTCTCACTTTCCCCTTCTGCTAATTGATAAGACGTCCTCCAACTGTCATATCCAGATTTTGAGCTGCCTTGAAAAAACGTCATTTCACCGATGTTTTTAAACAACCTGAGGTTTTAAAACTAAATTAATTGTGTAATTTTTTTTTTCTAATAGCATGAAGATGCTGTTCCAAAGGATGAAGCAGAGGGCTTTGCCCGAAAACCAAAGCAGCGGCCAAGACCCGAGCCACTCTTCATACCACCAAAAGCTGGCACCTTTATTGCACCACCTGTTTATTCCAACATTACTCCATATCAGAGCCACTTACGGTCACCTGTCCGTCTGGCAGACCATCCTTCAGATAGGAACTTTGAGCTACCTCCTTACACTCCTCCACCAATCCTTAGTCCAGTGAGAGAAGGATCTGGGCTGTATTTTAACGCTATCCTTTCTTCAAGTGGTCATTCAGTTCCACCTCCAGTGACTCCCAAAAGTGGTCACAGAACTCTGCTTAGATCAAGTAAGTTTCACTTTAACCTTCCTTTCTTGCCTAAGTTAAAATTAGGTACTGCAGAGCATTTGGAGGAAGATCATGCCATTACGAGGTGTGGTTGTGTGAAACTGGGGATTCACGATTTTTTGGGGAGCTGGAACAGAGGAGATGCAATGTTGTTCCGTCTGGGCACGGATGTTAAGGTGCTTTCACAAGCAACCTGCAACACCCCCTGCTGACGTTCTTGGGAATGGAAAAGTTGGTTCCTCGCAGATTGTCAGTATCTTGAACTGAGGGGAGGCAGGCAATTTCCTGGTCACCTGAAACTCCGTTATTTAGCCTGGGGGTGCCTTTTTTGAGAGATGGGACAGCTCTGATTAGATTTGCAAGCTGTGTGAAAAGCAGATCTCAGATGTGAAGCTGAGCAGTTCTTTCTTCTTGTTGCAGATA
Organism: Daphoenositta chrysoptera; assembly: GCA_013397915.1. Lineage (NCBI taxonomy): Eukaryota > Metazoa > Chordata > Aves > Passeriformes > Daphoenositta > Daphoenositta chrysoptera. The sequence continues at coordinate 50,521 of VZRO01007291.1, read as the reverse complement.
GTTCGGAAGTAACCCCCCCAATTCTTACAGTAGTGGGGGAAGCCACCCCAGTCAGCATTGAACCGTAAGTAGCCATAGATTCATAGTCTCTTAGTAAAAGTGCTTCCTTCCTTCTTCCTAAACCTTCAAGCTGCTCCCTGCACAGCTGATGTATCTCTTAGAAGCAGTAAAACTATTCTTATTGGTGGTTCAAAATATAAGTTGTTTTGATTAAAAATTACTCCATACGATAAATAGTGCTTGTTTGGGCAAACATAATTCTGGTGATACTAACTGCTTTCTATTACTGCTTACGTGTCTCTGGGCTGAAATACTGTTAATTACCTAGAGGTGAATCTGTCCTGTGTTGTTGAGCACTTCTTTGTATGCTGTATGCTTGTTTCAGGGTGGGAAGATGATGCTCCTTTAGAGGAAGGACAGAATGTAGCATGGAAAATTGGAGTTAGCTCTCACATGGACTGGTCAGGTCACAGGTGTGTTGTAGCTGCAGCACAGCTGTGAACACCTTGCTCCCCCTTGGGCGAGCTCAGCCTGAAAGCTCTACAGCCTGTGGCATATGGGGTGTGTGCCCTGAGCTAATCAGCCTTGTTAGTCTTTAGCTGTCTGTGTGCTGGCAAACTTCAGACATATGTGGACACAGCAGCACTAGGGAGCACAGTCTGGAGATGGTGAAGCTGGAATTGTGAGCTTAGGCTTGGGTGCAGTCCCTCTAAACCTGAGCAGAGTTGCAAATGTCTCTGCACAGCCTTTGCAAACACTCTGGGAGTGTTATCAGTTCAAGCTCAGTGCTACAGAACTACAGCACTGTAGTTCCAGTTCATTATTATACCTAGTTAATGAACTTCTGCAAAATCTAGTCATGGAGATGCATGGCATGGAAGCACCCATGGCATAAAAACACCCACGTGGCTCTGCATCTGATTGTGCAGTCAGGAAACTCTGCTCTAACTCTGCAGCATATCCTGTAACATTTGAGATACTTAACTCAAACTTCCCCCAAATAAATACAAGGCTTCTTTTGCTTTTATCCAGAATGGTTTGTATTTTAAAAATGGACTGGAGCATTTGCTGACAATTTTATTTTTTCTCGCCCTTTTTTCATTCTGCCTTCCTGTTTGAAGCTCAGTTTTCCACACCTGTGGCAGCAGCCTGTCTTGAGCACGTGTTGCAATTGGGAATAAACATAGATTTTTTGTTACCTTTGCAAACCTTCTCTAGACTGAGCCTGTTCATTGAAATAAGTACATTCATTGTTGTATAAATTTATTTTGGATATTGTCTAATTCATCTTTCTCCTGTTGGTTCATTTCACATTAATCCAGGGGAACTTCTTGAACAGATATTTTTTGTGTCCCTCCCAGGTCTTGATCTTTGACCTCTCTATGGTGCAGTTGTCTTTGTTGTGTCTAATGGCTTAAATTGCTGAAGTTAATGACATAAAGTTAGTTGTGATTTTAGTTGTGTGTGAAGATTTTTTAATGCTGGGAATTTCAAACCATGGTAACTTAGTAGTGCAAGTTCATTTCCTTTTGCCAAAAGGGAGTTACATGCAGAGTTGTCTTACTGTCATCTGAAGTCTTGCTGAAAAGATGCTTATGCAGGTAGATAGCTTTTAAGTTTTAATCACAATAAATTAATAACCTGGTAGCATTCTATGTTTGGCAGCACTGCTGTGGTCAGTTATGTAGACATACCTTCCTTAAAGAAAATATGGCAGGAAGCACTTTTTTTTTTTAAAGAAAAAAGTTTAATTTGCTTTGTAGTCTTGTCAGAAGTTGACTCTAACTTGTCATTACCCAATATAGTGTTCTTAATTGCTTGTGTTTTGCCAAACCTTCTGTTAATGCTTCTCAAAAAGTTATTTAATTGCAGTGATTTGGAACAGGAAATGTGATAATGAAGCTTAATTCTTTGTGAGGTGGTACAATAGGCAGCTGTTGTCACAGATCCTTATGTCCTACTGGTTTTGTAGTTCAGTTGCATCAAAGTCCTGAAGTCACCCCTCAACTAGGCAGCCTTAAATATACCTGTGGGGCATCAGCTGTGAACTGCCATCCCAATTCACAGCCTCAGTTCTGGATTTTGTGCTTACAGGCAAGAGCTCTTGTACTGAAATCGGGGCTTCATCAGTAAGGGAACAGTGGAATAATATAACTTGAATGGATCTCTGGAGACCATCAGGTCCAAGTCCCTGCTCAGAACAGGTGAAATTTAGGTTACCCAGGTCAACTCTTGCAGTAGAATTCCAGTTTTGTTTGGGTGTTGCAGCTACAAAGTGTAATTCATAGTTTTTTCTAGCCCAGAGATGTCATATTCCAAGTTCAGTTTCAAAATGAAAAGCGACTTTCAAGAAGGCCCCCATTCTTTCCCTCCAAATTTTCCAGTTGTCTCTTTCCTTCTCAGAAGTGAGGTCAGAGGAGTCTGTGTCTTGAGACACAAAATCTCCTGCGTTTCCCAGTGCAGTTTTTACTGCAAAAACACCTTTTTACCTGTTTCCAGGTGACAACAAAGTATCAGTTTTGAGCAGTCATCCCTTCTAGGGCAGATTTTAATCCATAACCCTTTCCTCCTCTGTGAAACTGCATGCCATAACAGTAAGCAAGACTAATCACAGTGAGCATAAGACACCACATGAACATCACTCTGCAGTCCCTCTCAGCGTGCTGAAAGGAGGGCTGGCTTACCAGGGTGGTTGTTTTGCTTTGCTTTTTTAGCAAGGTCTTCTCTGTCTTGCATGAAATCTCTCGCTTTTTTGTTTTTAGTCTGGATTGTGCTTTTTCTGTCCAAGTTGAACAGGCCAAGTGAAGGAAAAATGGAAAACTATATAGTGTTATAAACAGACTTTTTAACCTGTAAAATACTCAAAATCAAACTTTAATGTTTTTTTGGGGTTCTTTGTTCTTCATGCATGTTGCACTTTACTATGCATTTGAAACGAAATTACTTTTGAGAAGCAGAACTGAAACAGTTACAACGAGGAGCATCAGAGATGCCACATTTTCAACTGCTTTAGTTCTTCCCTGCCCATGGCTGTGATTTGAGATGTGTGATGTCCCTATTGCTTTACCTTCAACAGGTATTGGAAATAGTGGTTTTGGGGAAAAAGACAAATAGTATATGGCAGCCTGCCTAGAAGTTCCCTGCTTACATCTGTCGTGCTTGATGTCATCTTGCCATCACCTGCTGAGAAGTTAGAATCAGTCTGTGCATCTAGCAGATTGTGAAGGGAGGAATCCAAAAGGAATCCCACCCCACTTGTGTGGAGCTGCTGCTGAATGGGTGATGAAGTTGGAACAAGTGTATAGGGTAGTTAACTTCTGTATTGATTTGTTTACACATGGACTGTAAACTGTTCCCCTTACGTAGATCTGGATTTGCTATAGATGGAAAAGAAATGGCTTGCAAAATCTCTTTGTTTGTGTGTTAGAAGTCAGTCATTTTTTTGAACACGGATTTTCCAACACATGACATCTTATGATGCGGGTGTTTCATAACAATGTCAAAATGAGGAATTGGGTGTAAAAGAGGGAATTAAGGTGTTTGCTTCTTCTCCTTTTATACCTGTTTCCTCCCCTTGATACCACAGTCTCTTAGGACTTCAAAACACCCTATTGAAACACTTGCTAGTATCTCACCTGATTTTTGTACCAGTTGTGTATTATTTCAAGGCCTCCCCACACCTCTTCCAAACTCCTTTTCATAATAGACATGCATGTGTCATTTCAGATGACGAGAAAAGTCTGGAGGCTGGCATTTTTCTGAAGTTTTTGTTATTATTCCTTGTTGCACTAGATCATGCTTTTTCTCTGGTTATTGTGCTGGGAGGGAGGCCCCAAGCCAAGACTTGAGAATTATAGCAAACCTTGCCCTGGGCAGGGAGTTTTGCTTTTTTCTAGTGAAGCAAGTCAAGAATTCTATCATCTTGTGGGGGCACTGCCTGATCTGCTCTTTCCAAGAAAGAGCTTCTTTCTCTATACTTTAGTATGTCAAGAGCTACCAGTGTGGTGCTAGTTGACTGACATCTGCATGAGGAACACTTTTGCATTAAGTATGTAGCAGAACAGTCTTTCAGTGGGGGTTCTTACCCATCTCTGTGCACAAAGTCATGTTTGCTAGTACACAGTAGAATCTCTGTGGATAGTCACTTGACTTAAAGCAAGTGTAGTGCTCTGTGGGTTGCATGTAGTGAAAAATCTGTCTGCTAATTCAGATGTAAAAGTACAAGATTGCTGCTAAAAAGACAGGATTTGGGTTTGGTGCAAAATGAGCAATACGGGTTTCATTGTCTTGTATTTTTGGTTTCAGTTGCTAGAAATAGTACCTAGAGAACACCAGCTTGTGTCAAGATCATAAAGGACCGAATTTTGATCCTGCTTTGAATGGGAAGTTGGACCAGATGGCAATGTTTAGGTTGAAACTTTTGGAAACTCTGGTTCAGTTGTTGGCTGACAAAATGTTAAAACAGGCTCACCTATCTTAAGCCTGAGGAGCAAGCTTGCTGTAAGAGGACCCTGTATGAGAGCCTCTCATAAAGTGATGATTATTGGAAGCTAATAACTGTTCTTTGAGCAGCTATTGCGGGATGCTAATTTAAATACAGTTTCAACCTGTGCTGATAAAACAATGGAAACTGGTAATGGATGTAAAATCTCTCAACTTCTGAGTTATTTATGTAACCTACAACACTGTTGGTGTTATATGCAAGAGCCTGCTGCACTTGTTTCTTCATTTGTTTCTTCATTAGTGTTTCTAGCAGAGATGGAGACTTTCTGGATATTGTAAAGATGGCCTGACTGTAACGTTTTTCCTTCTCTGTAGGCGAATAAATGTAGGAACTCGCTTCCAAGCAGAAATCCCATCACTCCAGGACAGATCTCTGGCAGAAGCTGATGAACATAAAGCAGAGCTGGTGTGGCAGCCATGGGGTGACTTGGAAACCAGCAAAGTCACCCAAGAGAATGGTAAGAAGGTGGAAGACTGGTAAATAGGACAGAGTTGTCACAGTGATTGTAGGGGTAACCACATATCTACTGTAGGCATAATTAAAAATCTTTCAGAGCTGCCAGTCAAGTGACACGTTTGAGTGGTCTTGAAAACAATTTCAGGAGCAAAACTTGTTTATTGAATTGCATGTATGGGGCAGGGGAAGGCTGGTAGGATTGGTTCTTTTAATTGTGAGAAAACTTGGGACCATTGTTTCTATCAGGCCAAGAGCAGCCTTTTGCTAAGTGAAGCTTCTTTGGTTTTGTTAACATTTGAAAGCCACATAGACTCAACTCCTGTGTTTTTGAGGGATGTTCTAGATGTAATAGTATTTTGAAGAAAGGAAGTTGTAGATGGAAGTCAGGATGAGGAAGCAGGAGTTGTGGCGGCTGCTAGCAGGCTTGGGAAGCTGTCTGCTTTTGTTGCGTGTGGGTTGTGGCCTGTATAAATCCTGAAGGGGAGAGGAAGTGGGCAAGCTTGGGAGAAATATTTCTAGTGAGAGAGAAAAAAGGGTTTTGTGAAATGGAAATTCACAATATAAGGGCGGATTCAAGAAATGTCTGAGGTGAAGGGGGGTGGGAAGACATAGGAGGGAAGAGATTTGCAAGAAACTCCATGTGTAAATAGTGCTGTACGACCTTGCAGTCTAATGAATTCTGGGCTCCAAATTTGACCCATATAAATTTGCAAGGACATTCAGCTTCTCTGAGTTTTACTTTCTGTTATGTCTAGTCCTCCTTCAAAAGAAGTAATTAATCATGCAAATCTTGTAGGAAACTTCATTTTAATATTTTCTGAATTTTTTTGGTACCCCTGCGGAAATAGTGGAAAACCTTCTAGCTGCTGCCTGTTCAAGCATTTTTCCTGGGGCTGGAACCAACCAGGAGCTGGCGTTGCATTTCTTACATGAAGAAAAGGGAAGCATTCTGGTGAGTCTGCCCAGCTGTTCACCTCAGTGTGGTCAAAGATGTTAAGGAAGGTCAGGTAACCTCTCATTCCTGAGAGGAGAGCCTTGCACTTTCCTTTCAGTGCATCTGGTTCCCACTGTTGGGTGTCCCTTGTATGTCCCTAAAGTGGGTTCTGACCGATGTACAGTGCCATGTGCACTTACTATCTTTTATATTTCCAACTTGGATGTGTTTGGCTTTTTAACAGACACACTGACAGTCTATCCGGGCAAGTGAGCCAAGACTGCTAAATGAATCTTAGATGTCTTCTGGGAAGATTACCATGTTGAAAGGAAAAATAAGAGGCTGGGGCTGATAGCTAAGTCAGAGTGCAGTGTCTTGTTCCTCTTTGTTTTGGTAGATCCATTTGACTTCTCTGGTCTCTGTCTATGGAACAGCTGTGCTGCTAATTTTATGTCAGTATTGTAAGACATGATACATTTTCATTATTGTCCTTTCACACCCGTGGGAGGTAGTATCAAAGAGCAGAGCAGAGCAAACAGCAAAGCTTTGTCATCCTTTTATAGTTCTATGACTGATTTAACCTGGCATAAATCAGTCCTGTGGTCAGGAGTATCTCACACTTTTGCTTGGCTGCTTGTTTCCCATCTCCTGGCGCTGACACTTGTGAGACTGCATGGACTTGCGTTGGAGAAGAGATCAAACAGAAGGTGGTTTTTGTGTGTATGTGTTAGGTTTCTGCCAGGCCATCGTTGTGAATGCTGTTGTTGGCGTTAGGGAGGAGCAGGACTGCCTCTGGCAGCAGGAGCTCATTGTTCAGGTGGTTTACACTGCCAGTGGAAGCACGATTCCATTGTCTCCTTCCTACAAAATTTGAAAGCGTTTCTGGTTTATATGGAAGCTAAAAAACAGCTTGAGAGGTGGGTTTTTGTGTGTGTAATCTTTCAGTCACATGACTGCTGTTTTATTTTGAAATACTGCTTAGTCAAGTGAGATCAGATTACGGTGACTGGGATGTGTAAGATGGGTATCATTTAGGGCAGCATTTTTGGATGTGTGTGTAATAGGCCTTTGGTTAATGTGATGCAAGGTCTCTTGTCTATGGAACTGGCTATCTTCCAATACCCTCGTGGTTGGGTTAATTCACAGATGTGAAGAGGTGCCCAGAAGGTACCACTTGCCCATGGTAACCAAGATTAGGTGGATAGTCAAGAATGTGATTTTTAAAGTTGTCCAAGTGGTAAACTGTGCTCTGGTTATTTTCTGTTAGCTTGCCACAGAAAGGAGAGGATTAACAATTGCCTGATCTTTGTTTTTAATACCCCAAACATTAAATTAATTATTTTACTTGTGTTTATCTAAGGGAGCTCTGACCAAACTGCTGTTGAAGAATCCAGTGCGACCACCTACCCACCCTTTGGCAGATTATCACTACACAGGTTTGTTAACCAGAACAACTCTGTGCTGCCTGCTTATCATACAGGAATTTTTCTATCCTTTTCTGATTTTTTGGGGTACTCTGTTACATGACAAGAAGATTAAAAGACCAACCCTCTCTCATAACTCAAATGATGGCTTGCCAGAAATTTTGCTTGTGCAGATTATGACACTTAAAACGTAAGAAACACTGTGTTCTTCTGAACATGTGCATGTGTTTTGGCATATGCATGAGTTCTGGTTTCCTTTATGGGGAAAAGGGAAGGCAGTCCTCTGCACTAAGCCACAGAGAATGCAGAAGGATAGTCAGTATGTACAAGAAAGGCTGTGGTAGCCTTAGAATCACAGCTTCTCTGGCATGATTTTCCAGGGTGGAGTTAAGCAGGGGTTTTATGGGAAATAGTTTCCAAGCTTGCTGAAGAAGCCTCAGCCAACTATAGATACCTGTCAGTGTTTCTGTAAAATTTAAATGCCTTTGTAGTCTTGCACCTAATTAGAAAATAGTCAGCTGTATGACACTGACTTCAGTGATCTAGGGTGACCCAAGCCACCTGAAAGACCTGATGTAAAGAAGTATAGAGATGTCTAATGGTGCCACAAAGCATAGAAATTACATTTCTTCATTATTACACATGCCTGCTGTAATTGTTGGCAAATATTACTTGAATACCATCTATAAGGAAGGAGGGGATTCAAAAATGTGTTTATTATTAGAGGAAAGGAATATTTGAGGAATACTGGAGATGCAGTAAATCTTCAAGTACAGATTGCTGCTGAAAGAAAAGATCCTGTTCTCCTGCCCCTCCATTTCCCTACTATAAAATCGTATGACTGGGCCACCACAAAGTGTGTCACTTCATCTTGCTTGGGCAACATCTTAGTTCATCTAATTGAGTGGTTTTTGCAAGCTGAGCTGAGTTAACTTGTGGTGATGAGCACTAGATCTAACACAAAGGAAGTGTTGAGAGGAGAGGTGAGGTGGAGTAGTAAAGGAGGAGTTAACAGCAGTCTGCAGTTGTGCTGTAGTAGGTTCAAGGAGAGACTGCACCCTTACATGTGTGTATTGGTCTTATTTAAGACAAACACGAAGAAAATGTATGTAGAAGAGTAAACATTTGCAATTGTGTGGGCTTCCATTACAACTTACTTTTACCTACAGGATCAGACAAGTGGAAAGTTGCCGAAAAAAAGCTATTCAACAAAGGCATTGCAATCTACAAGAAAGACTTTTTCTTGGTCCAAAAGCTTGTAAGTTACTCTTTTGTTTTTCATTACAGCAGTGATACATTTTTATATGTTTGTTGAACATTTAACAGAGGAAGTTCAATCTTGATTTTTCTGAAACCTTAGTTTTAAGCATTAGGTCCTGCACTCAGAAGATTTCAGAGAAATGTCAGCATCCAGCACAGCATAAAATCTCACCAGAAAGCTAGAACAATAATGTTTGTTTTGCTGTTGTTGTTTACTTAGCCCTGATACTTAAACTGCCTTAACTTTCATTAGTCCATGCTGCAGATATCTCCTCTGCAGAGCACATTTATAGAGCACTGGCAATGTTTGGCTTAGATGGCTTGTTGTAAAAACTAAAAAGAAACACATCTTTGCCACTGATGGAGAGGGCTAAAGAAGGATGTGTGAATGATGCATCCTTTAGATCTCTCTTTCCAGTTTTGTACAATGATAGTAAAATTGATCACTCCCATATTTTGATAAGGTATGGCATGTCAGCAAGGGGGAAATCACTGAAGGAGTGCAAAAGCAGGATCTGCATACATATTTACTGAATAAATTCCCCAAAGGCATTTAAGTTGCAAAAGCTCAGAAGCTAAGAATATATTCCAAAACTTTCAGAAAAATCACTGATACAGAATGTGTAGATGGTCACAAGTCTGTGCTGATAATTGTCTACCACCATATGCCTATGAAATGCACGTGGCCAAAACAGGAAAGGGCTGCAAACCTTCACTTCCATTTTTGGATTGGTATTCTGGTCTGGTCTTCTGTGAAGGGCTGCTGGAAAATAAAGCTCCCCCATAAAACTGAGAGGCTGCTGTCAAGCCTGATAGCTCGATTGGAACATTTCAGAGGCTAAGAGGTGCATTAAGCTTACAGAGTTCCAGGTTCTGTCACTTTTACATTAACCAGCTTTTCTTTGGAAAGTTCATCCTCTAGTTCTCAGTGAATAACAATGGCAGTAGGGGGTGGGCCGTGGGATGAGGCAGACAGGCGAATATGGCACAGAAAAGGAGACTTGAACAGCAGCTCTGGTGGAATAGAGACTGCTAAGGAAAGAAAATACGAAGTGTATTTATTGCACCCCTAGTAATTATTTATAAGTCTTCTTAAAATCATGTAATCCATTGGACTTTCATGTTTTTTTAAACAACAGATAAAAACCAAAACAGTGGCTCAGTGTGTGGAATTCTACTATACATACAAGAAACAGGTGAAAATTGGTCGGAATGGGACCTTAATCTTTGGGGACATTGATGGTGCTAATGAGAGATCTATGAAAGATGAAGCTGAAGTTGACATAAAGGTAAGTAATTTCCTAAATTTCTCTCACCTCTTTTGGGCTGTGGTTTTATGTCTTGTGCGTTGTCTCGTTTACTGGTCAAATCAAAAGCACAAGCAATCTGGCTTCTCCACAGGAGTCCAGACTCACAAACTTGTGTCACATAATGACATTTACTTACAGACATCAAAATTAACAGTTCCTTTATCTTCTGGTGAAGAGTTCCCATAGGTTTGCACGTGTTCTTCCTCTCAGAAGGGACATCTTCAGTGAGGAACAGGGGCATGTGGAGGAGGAGGAGGAAGAGGAGGAAGAAGAGGAGGCAGAGGAAGGGCTGGATGACAGAAAGAGGAGCGCAGATGCTCTGAAAGATGAACAGACACTACAAGATGGTGTAATAGTAAGTGCTGCATTGTGCATGTTGTGCTTTCTATGCCACCTTCACTCTGCAAATAGTTTAGAAAACAGGTGGGCAGTTCTGGATGCAAAGAGTTTCCATCTCTAGCTTTTTCTGGGGCAAGAGCTTGGGCTGAGGTAGCTCAGAGTGTTACTATCAACCAGACTGTGTGCTGTGATGGGAGAACTGGGATGTGTAAGGTGGAAAGTGCAATGTGTTCTTTGTTGCTGGTGCACACAGAGGGCCATAATGAAAAATGTCCTTAAAATAGCCTGAAGACTTTCTCATTAAATAAAACCTCTGTCTGGAATAAGTGAAGCACAGGAGCTCAACCACTGTATTCCTTCTGATGGTGGGTTTAAGTGTCACTTTGCCTCAACTCTTCTCCTCTTTGCAAAGGCCAACAACACCAATATGAGGAGTCAAGAGGCAGCTGTCATGAGCAGAATTGGGAGGAAGCCAAGGGAGACAACAGTGAAGCCTCGAAAGCCTATTACTGCTCCAGTGCAGAGGAAGAAGAGGAAACAGAAGATAAAATCAGATGCTACAAGTAAAACACAAAACACAGAAAACACATTTCCATGTAAAAAATGTGGCAGGTAAGACCAACTCTGCTTCCACCAATAGTCACAGAATCACAGTAGGGCATCTCCTGTGGAAGCTTCTTCTTAAATGAGCTTTCCATCTTTCTATTTAGGACATAGACACTGGCAATAATTTTAATGACATTGCCCCGCTAATACTTGAAAATTAAGGGTTGTTTTTCCTTAAATGGCATGAGACACCATCTGCATTTCAACTGTGTACAGTATTTGGTGTTAAGCTGCACTTTCAAGCAGCTGCTGTATTGACCCTCTGTAATGCTTACATTTTTGTAACAAGAAGTTTCTATATTTGCTAGATCACATATTAAGAACATGGTATAGACTTAAGAACAATGGTGTAGAAACACAAGACAAGATTATAGCAACAGCTATTACACCAGTAGGTACATAGTTCATCTGGTTAAATTTGCAGCTGTCTTTAGTGGATGTCAAATATATTTGTATTTCCTCACACAGTTTTAGTAGTTTTTGTAGGTTTGTTGCCAACCGAATCATGACTGTCAAGAAAATTCAGTTCCCTACATAAGTTGCTTACTCTTAAAACAAGTCTTGTAATACCAGTGGTTATGAAACACAAGACAAAGATAGCAAGCTAGGGGATGGCAAAAACATGCAGTCTCTGTCCAGTTACATCACCAGGGATGTAACAGATTGCTGTGATGCTGGAACTTTGCTGAAAGCACCCTGTCTCTGTGCCCACAGGGAGCACGTGGCATTGGAAAGGGTAGTGCTGTGCTTAGGACTTGGTCTTGGCTTCTGACACAGGACAAGCAGACAGGGATTCTTAATGGTGTCTGAACTTCTGAACTTCTTGTGGCATTTGATGCAAAGTCCAAATAGTTAATGGTGGAAGATGGAGGAATAGATCACAGAAATGTGAAGTCAGAAGGAAAAAGCTCAAGTGTTTTGAGCTGTGTGGGCAAGGCTCAGGAGTGGCATTGGGCCATCATTTGCCTCCATGCTTATGGTGGTGTTGCAGTACAGGGGTACACCTGAAAACCAGGGCCCTGTTGTGTTAAGCAGCATGTGCATAATTCAGATACTGCCCCTCTGAATTCAGAGCTGAATGAGAAATGGCCACAGTAAGAAATACAGCAAGTGGTTTGAGGGTGCTCAGGATCTCCTGCTAGCATTGCACCTCTTGCTGGCACACGCTGAGTGGCTTTTGCTGTAGATGCTCTGTCGCGGTGCCAGCGGGAGTTCTGGAGCTGAAGCTCACGAACTCGAGGCCGGAGCAGCAGAAGCTCTTTTGGAGAAGTGATGAAGGAGGCCATGGGAGGGGCCAGTGCTAATGTCCACGTGTGCCTTCCTCAGGGTGTTCTACAAGGTGAAGAGCCGCAGCGCCCACATGAAGAGCCATGCCGAGCAGGAGAAGAAGGCGGCGGCGCTGAAGCAGCAGGAGAAGGAGGCGGCGGCGGCGGCAGCCCGCAGCCAGGCCCGGCAGGAGGAGAGCAGTGACAGCGGCAGCAGCAGCAGCGCCAGCAGCAGCGCCAGCTCCGACGAGGACGGAGAAATATAGCAGCAGACCAGAACTGGAGGGAGTAGCAAGGCTGGACCCACCCTCCCTCTCGGCGGTCTCACGTTTTTTTGCTTGCACTTTTCTTACCTGAACCATCAGGTCTCGGTTTCAGTGCTGCCATTTCCTCATGCCACATGTTCCACTTCACCTTGCCAGTACTGACCAAGCCAGAATGGTGGATAACAAGATTTGTTTAAACTTGGATTTTTTTTTTAAGACTAATAAGATTTCTATTCTATTTATAATGATATCTGAGGTACATAATAGAACAATGTCACCTGCAGTGGAAGTAAGTTCTCTCAGGTCAGTCAGACCTTTCTTTTTGTTCTTGTCAGGAATCATGGTAGTGGGACTCTCGGATATAAAGGTTTCCAGACTGGAGCAAGAAAATTAAGCTCTACTCTGAGCTAAGTATATCCAGTTACTGTGACACTGGTGATTTCTAGTTGTTTCCTTTCTCAGCAAGTTCTTCTTCCTTTTATGCTTTCCTGCCTTTCTTTCTGAGCAGTTATTCAGGCAGACAACAAGTTTTGTGGAAAGATGGTGGTGTGCACTTTTGACCTCTGTTTCACAAAAACGAAAAGTGGGATAAGCAAGACAGTCTTCTTCCTTTTGAGAGGAAGTTTTATTTTTCAAATGGAAGCCTGAGGTCTTTTATCTTATGGCATTAAGAATGTAGTAATGGATATGGAAATATCCTGTGGGATTAGAGTAGCCACAAGCCTTGCAGCTTGTCTCATCTTGGAAAACAAAATAGTCAGCCTTTGATTAACTTAAAGAAGTCTGGGCTTCACAAGTGCAATTTGAAATGAAAACTGCTGGGTTTGAATTTACATAAATGGGAGCAAGTTTGTTTAGTGAAAATGAACCCAGATCTTCTTGTGTGCTGGACTGTGTGCACCTCAGAAATGGGAGGAACAGACTCATCTCCAGCAGTGATCCCTCTGTGAACGTTTTTACCTCTCAATACCCTCTTCTGTGTCTTGTAGCAGCCCTCATTTACTCCTTGAAATTGCCATCATCAAGCTTTTATGGTGGGGCCCTAGTTTCCCAGATAGTTGCTGTCAGACAGTATGTACATGCAGGAGAAGCTTGTCACCAGTTTGCACACCAGTGGCTGGGCAGTGCTGCCTGCTGGGTTGTCCTGCTATGAGCTGTGCTCTCTGCTGAAAGGCTGACTCTTCCTTCAGAACTGACACAAGCTAGTAGCCCAAAAAGTCTGGTCACCAAAAGCTGCTGGTGAAAGAGAGTTAAGGAGAAGTGGCCCAGGTGACAGATGTTAGATTCGCACAGGATTGTTGTGTACATCTTTATAGCCCACATTTATCATTATTTTGTAAGGATGCAGGGAATCCCTTGTGCTTCATGGGTAGCTGGTCCCAGCCCGTAGCCTGGCTGCCCAGCTCCCTCCCTCCCTCCAGTCCTTAGGAGCAGCACTAATCCCCAGCTTCTTGGGTGCTGGCACTGTGTCAGACCTGCACTGAAGGAGCTGATCACTCCTGCCTTCCCCAGCAAGGATCCAAGAGATGTTGTTGTATGTGAACTACAGAGTGTGCCTGACTGGCAGATTTTTTTTTAATCTTGACCCTTCCAGCTGCTAGATAAATTCCTGGTTAACTATGGAAAGAGGCTCTAACTCTAGCATGTCATCTTTCAGTCTTCTTGCCCTGTAGTTTTATGCAACCTTGATGGCTTCACTCTCTTGTTTGGGAGGCTCTGTATTGTACATTTGTTTTGACATATCTATGCCTTTGCATAGAATCCTTTTTCTGAATAGGAGAAAGAGTTAATACTCTTACAAAATCAGGAGGAATATCATTAAGGATTGCACTTTTTGCAAAGTTGACACTTTCACCTGTAAGTGTTCAATTTTCTGTCAAGATTGTAGTTTTCATTCCTGTCAAAACTGGGTTTTATTTCAGCGTTTGGATGACTGTTCCATGTTCCTGCCTGCATGGGTCTTGTTGACTAACCAGGCTGTGGAAGCAGATGGCACATCATGAACTGTTAAAATCATTCAAAAACTGCAAGGAACTAAAAGCTGCTTCTTTAAAAAGAAGGTTAAGCAAATCAGTCTTCCTATTAAGGGTTTCAGTGTTGATTGTTATCTTTTTTTTCTTTTATAAATTGGAGAAAATGCTTGTTTGCCATTATCGTAGGGCCCTTGGAGAGAACAGAAGCTTTAGCCACTGTGTCAGGAGGCACAGCAGGTAAAGCAACTGCAAGCATTATTTCAGTCTTCCAAAGGCCACATCTTTCACTGATTCTCCCTGTTTTAGGAAACTGATATAATTTTTCCTCTCGTCAAGGACAAGCCTTTGAGGTGCTGATTAGAACAAACCAGAGATTTTCTTTACTTGCATAAAAATGTTGTGTATATTATGTACTGATTCCAGTACTGGTTGTTCCTCTCCCACCCTGCTGCAGTGTAAGGTAGAAGAGAACAGGAAATCTGGACACAGTATGTCACTGGAAGAAAATCAGGAAAGGGCTTTTTCTGAGGATAACTTCTATAACAGCTGTGGGTTAGCAGGGCTGACCACAATCAGGTAAATGTGCCAAGTAAGTGGCATCAAGTTGGAATGTTTCTGAGCATATTTCCAAATTGCTAGTAGCCACCAGAAGACTTCTTTTCTGGTGTGGTAGTAAGGAAGACAGCTCCTCCAAGTGTCATCTTAGAAAACAAACAAGCAAACCAAGCCTGCTGCCCACTGGCTTATGGTAGGAGTTTGGAATTGATCCTGCATTTGAATTAGATCCTGCCTACTAGCAAAAGTTGGCAGAGAATTGGTTTTTCAAAAAAAGAACAAAACCAAAACCCAAACAACCAACTCCCAATTTCTGTGGACAAAGCATTTGAATGGAATTTGTCTAATCTGGAATAAATTATGCTCCTACTCTTAGTGGGGGAAAAATAACCTGAGTAGCTCTTTACTGCAGCACAGTGTTAATTTAAGTTTGTGTTATTCCAGTTAAGATTTAAAAATAGCCACCCCAAACAAATGAAATTCTTGTCAGTGTTCCGTTGATATGTCCCTTTTAAAACTCCATGCTCATTATTTTCCATCATTTAAAGGCCTGTTGATTGATCCCCGTTTAGTGTAAGGGCTTGCTGCTAATTTAGAAAACGGGCAGTAAAAAGTCACTAATTTGAACAAGATGTCTCTTTGCTTTAGCTCTTTTATATGGGAACAAAAAAAAAGATTTATAGACTGCAATTCTGTAAATGTGTACTAATGGATTTGCCTTTTACAGTGCAAGATCGGGCTTCAGGTGGTCATACACCCAGGAGTCAGATGGCTGTTTCAGAACTATTACCTACTTGAGTCTTGGTGCCAGCATTGGGCATCATGTAGATGCAGTGACAGGTCACGTTTTGCCCTGATCATACACTTCTGCCTGTGCTTCTGCCTGCCCTTTACGGATAGATTCAGTCTTTCAGGTTTGTGATTGCATGGGATAGCATCTGAGTCTTGTAAGACTGTGTGTGTATGTAATTACTAGATAGATGCATGCACTTGTGATGCATATCTGATATAGCTGCAGGTGTTTTGCAGTCTAGCTGCAAGAACCACTGCATTTTCATTTATTTGATGTTTGCTCATTTACTGATACAGGTGATGGTATCAGAGAGAACTTGTCTCTGTAAGTTGAAGGCCTACAGAATTTCACTCAGCTGTGCAGGACCGTGGCATTTTGCTGGCTAGAAACAGGTAGGGATGTAGCTGCTTATAGGCAGGGCAAAGATAGTAATTCAAAAGCTTAAAGGTAACTCATCTGTTAAACCCACTGTAGACAAAGTCCAAATTAACTAAAAATACTCTCTGATTTATCAAACTGAGGCTTTTGGTCATTCTTATCATTACAACAATCTTAGATTAAAATCAACATTCAAAAAAAGTGTTTCCATAACCACAAACGTGGTTTCTCACTCTCAGCAGTTACACTCTTCTTAATTCTCTTTCAGGCAGCAGACCAGAAGGTTCCTCCAGGTACAGACTGTATTTTAAAGAAATAGGAGTAGGAAGGACAATAGCCATAGGAGTCTTGTCTGCTTTCATACAGTGGCACATTTAGTCCAGTGCTTACCAGAAACATTATTCTAATCCACATTTTCCCACACAAACTTTCTCCCTGATTTATCTTCTGCTGTATGTCTGGAAGTTTATAAAGCTTTAAAGAGACAGAGAAGCAAGCCTACCAATCATGTTTGATTTTTTTTTTGGGGGGGGGGGGGGTGAGTTTCTATGTAAATTCGTTACTTGGGTTCAGCTGCTTTACTTTCCCTCCTTCTCTCCTGTGTGGTATGTTAAGACGACACAAACTTTGAATCCCAAGCTGTCTAAGGATCTTTCTTTCCAAGACTAAGATTCCACTGACAGCTGAGCCTAAAAAAAACCCTTAACTTCTCCAGATTAGAAGACAACATATATTTTTATAGAAATGTAATTGTGTATTTTAAAAAAGTTTCCTGCAGCTTCTCCACATGTATTTTTCCCCTTGTAGTTCAGATTTGATATAAACGTTTTTTTGTGTTCATTCTTTTTATGTTCTGTTTTTAAATTTGTAGTCAAAGCTTTGGTGTACTGTTCAGGAGCAGTCAGCCTTTGTAATTACTGTATAAATGCTTTATAATAAAGTATATTACTTTTATTTTAACAAGTGAGCAGACACTTCCTTTTGTGTGTCTGCTGCCTAGGGCACCTTTTAAAAGACTGTTACATGTTTAAAATGTACATATATAAATATATTTACCTGTTGCTGTACAGTTGTGATAGACTGGACTGAATTTATTTTTTGTGTGCTTTTTTATAAAATATTAATACACTAAAGGAAATCTTGCTGATGTGATTGTAATGTACTATGTAACTTATTTACTTAATATCCTCTATATATCTAAAAAACCTTTTATTAAATGAGGTTTAAAAAATAGTTTCTTAGCTGATGTTTTGATGGGGTGAGGGAGTGGCCGGGGGCGTGTGCGGGCTGTGGTGCACGGGAGGCTGTCACGGCTCCTTCTGGCTGGTCGGCTCTCTCTTGGTACTCGCCTGTGCTTTCCACAGCAGCCCTCGAGGCTGCTTCTCACCTCTCCCCAAGGCACGAGCCTGCCCTGTGTTTTATGTCTTAGCCCAAGAAAATAACTGGCACATGCAGCTGCAGGAGTCCAGAGAAATGCGCAGTTCCACTGCTTTACGGAAGTGCTGATGGGATGTGCGTCGAGCACCCTCCCAGAAAGCCAGAAACAACCTTGACAGTGTGCTAGGAATTCCTGGGGAATGCTTCTAGGTCTGCTGGGCTGTACGTAAGGCCCGTGGCATTCTGACACTACCTGAAACAACTACACAGACAGTGGGCAAAGCAAAGGCATCATGGAGTAACTCAGTACCTGAGGGGCCTGCATCAGATGAGAATTTCAGGATGGCTTCAGTTGTAGATCATATTGTATCACACTTTTCAATGACAAATTTTGAAAAAATTTTCAGTAAATACTGTCTTAAAGGCTTTTTCCTGTTACCTGAATCTAAGGGGGGTTTCTAACAGGTTTTGTTACACAGCATGTATTTTGTTTCTTCTGGCAGCAGCTGGATCTCTTGCTGTGGGTTTTAAATACGCTTCCATCCATCCTGAAAACATCTTCCTTCTGTTTTGGTACTTAACCTTTTAGTTAACTAGGCTACACAGGTGTTCTCACAGCTATGGGCGTGATGTCTGTAAAAGCTACAAATGCTACACGAAGCAGATGGCAGAAATGTGTATCAGTGTCTGACTGGTCTTCTGTGAGATTGCACCTAGGATTTAAGGCAGCACACCTGTTAACTTATGCTGACCTTTTCATTTCAATGTTCTTGGCAAAGCTGGCAGGAGAAAGATTCAGCCCAAGACATAAAAACACGAATTTTTTCAGCTAAGTGTAGAAGTCCTTGCTTTAGTTTAATCCTGTGCCTGTGGCAGTTGATCAGCAATAGTTTTTGGAGAAGAGTGGTATTTTGCTTGGTGTGCAGAAGAGACATAGAATACTGAAGCCTTCACTTGAGGTAACAGACCTCAAGGACTTAAAGGCTTTAAGTAATGCATTTGCCTCCTTGTCAAAGCCAGCTGTGCTGAAGTTTAGTCCTTTGCACTAAAACTGAGGTTGTGCAAACAAACCTTAGACAATGAAAAACCCACACATTTTGAGCATTTTGGGTTCTGTCTTTTTTTACTGCTGGATCTAAGCCCAAGCTTCTGGAAGTTATTTCAGCTACTGAAAGAAACCTTATAAAGCATTTTAGTGATCATTTTTGAGTTAGTGGTATTGTGAGGAATTCTGCAGTAACTCCCTATACGTTTTCTAAATACCATTACAACCATCACTGTAGGATGCTGCTCTTGTCATTACTGAGACCAACTGCTGTGGGGTAGAAAGTTTTCTTTATATCAGAGCTCTGAAATTACATTTCAGTGACATGGTCTACCAAAGGCCAGAGTTTCTTTTAGAGAAGCTTATGAATCAGTTAGCCTTCCCCTGCCTGGGTTCCATGGAACTGATTGTATATTACTGTTAACAGAATTTAAATTCAAAAGGAATTAGTAGTTTTGTACTGAAGAAGGACCAGCCATTTCTCTAACTTACTTGGATTTTTTTCCCCATATAGCAGTAGTAGACTTTTCTCTTAGGACTTAAGAACAAATTCCAACAACAAATGTCTTAAAAGATTGAAAAATACTTATGTATCAGATGACAACAAACAATATATCAGCATTTTTAAAGCCTTAAGTTATTTTCTATTCTAAAATATAGAGGCAATAAGGAACAGCATTTACATGCTATCATACTATAAATACATTGCTCCCTGAGCAGCTAGGAAAGTTTAATGAGAACAGAATTTAGTTTCCAAATACTCTTCACAAGCTGAACTATTTCATTACACATCAGCCAAAGACATTTGTATAAAATAAGGTTATATTATTTTTGAACAAGTTTCACAGAATAACATTTATAAACATAGGCCTAAATAATTTAAACACAGCAAATTTAACAGCTTTTCAC
Organism: Daphoenositta chrysoptera; assembly: GCA_013397915.1. Lineage (NCBI taxonomy): Eukaryota > Metazoa > Chordata > Aves > Passeriformes > Daphoenositta > Daphoenositta chrysoptera. Next base: position 31,127 of record VZRO01007291.1, on the reverse strand, counting down.
GCTACAAAATTATTGTATACAAAAGATAGCCAAAGGGGATGTTCAAAGTGCTCTCTTGCTTGAAGGTTTTTCTAGATGAGCCTACACCTGTGTCATCTGCTGGTTCTCAGGTCTCTTCTGTCATTTTTCCTCAGTTCTCAATAATCACTGCATACATCAGCTCTTTGAAGACAGGTGAGCGTGCCAACAAGCAAGCATAAACCTAGCTAGTTCCTACCACTAATTTAATTTTAGGATATTTCTCTAAGGAATAAAGTGGATGCTAGTCCTCTGTAATTTCACTGGGAAAAGCAGAATTCCACATGGCTTGCACATTTTACATGAGTGCTCTTTTCATTCATGAATAAGAGCATGCTTTACTACTTCACTGGACGTGGTGTGATAGAGAAGAGCAAAGTGTACAAGTGAAAGCCAGGCCTCCCAGCACCTCACTCCAATGTCCCTGTGGGTGCACAGGCCCAGTGTCACTGTCACCTTATACATGACATCGTGTAGCACCTCTCTATGTCTTCCACCACATCCAGTGCATAGTTTTAAAGTGCAAATTTAAAATTTTAGGGAAACTTCACTGGGGAGGAGAAAAAGTTTGGGGGTTTGGTTTGTTCTTGTGAGTAATCTTGGCTCATTAGGCAAAGCAAAGGTTAAGTGAAGCTTCCAGCTTTGAGACAAAGCATCTCCTGACAAATAAGAGCCACACTTCATTCTTTTCTTATGGTATTGTTTCAATGAGACTGACACATAGTTTTTATCAGAATGGTTTTAAATTATATGCTAAGACTGGATGCTCCCTTCCTTCAAGAATGATTTTTTCCCCCTTTTTTGGCGGTATTTGTAATGCAGCTCCCAAAGAAAAGAGCTAGAGAATTATGCTGTTTAATCTGTGGAAAGCACCAATGCCAGTGGGCCACACAATACACCCTGCTCTACCACCATCTGCAATAGTTTTTGGACTGATTCCCATAGGTGTAGCCTCTATTGATCACTTACAAGAGCCAGGAACTGCTCTCATCCCTCACAACTTGTCAGTGGAGCTGTGTTTTTTTTTCAATCATCACAACATAGCCAGAACACTTAAGTTTCTGTTTTGCTCTCAGAATGCCCCAAAATAGCCAAAGTGCAGAGTATTTGCTGTATCTAACACAACCTTCAGAAATATGACTTAGGCCATATTTAGATATTAAAGAATCATCCAGCAGGACCACCTGGCATTGGATTGTGCTCGTCACTCTGTCTCCTGTCACATTCACGTGTAGAGCTAACCCAGCCATACACACCACTCTTGCAGATGTGCTGGGAGAAGCCAGGTCCAGAGCTTCAACGTCTTTTCTTTGTGGCCAAGCACTAGGAGAAGAGCACCACATGGTCTATTCTGAAAATATCTCCAAACACCAAGATGAATTTGGCGTTTCCGCTCGTTGGGAACATTCAGGAGGCAGGTTTTGAGTCAGTCCAGCTCTGGCTCACGTTACCCACACTGTAACTACAGCTGTCAAGGGCACAGCCAATGCCCCGTGGGCCCCCCCAGCAGATGGGGCCAGTAGTGCCTGAGTGTGCCAGGGGCTCTCTACTGCCCAAGCACAGCCACCTTGCCAGGAGTGGCTGGCTGCAAGTGAACAGAGTGGCTTGGCTTCAAACAACGCCCGTAAGAAAGGGCTGCTGACTGCAGACACTCTCCTCCATGGTCCTTCTTGGTCAATGCTGCCTTTACTTATGATAAAGCTAGGAGAATACTTCTAAAGAAATAACAAATGAAAATGAAGTTGTCTAAATCCAGTCCACTAGTGAACTAAGAAACTAGCTTCTGGTAAAGAGAACAGCTGCCTGGAAATAGTTTGTGCTGGGTGAAGAATGTCCACAGTTTTTGCCATTGTGCTCTTGACCTTATTCTTAGTAACAGATCCAAATCAAACTCAAACCTCTTCAGCAATTGCCAATTTAAACTGGAATGCTTTAGAATTCCTCTAATAATTAATTCCTCTAATAATTCCTCTAACAATTAATAATTCCTCTAAGATTAGGTAGCAATATATTGAAGCTAAACTGTGATTGTCTTGTAATCAACTACTTCACGGTGTTCACTTAGAAACTGATTAGAAGAATCTTCTACTACAATTATACCTGAAGCTTGAGATCAGTACCACTGTTGACTGGACCAATTCTACCATTTTATCTCTGAGCTTGACTTCCAAGATTTCAACTCCTGCCACATCTTCACAAACAATTAAAAGTGGAATTCTGCCCCCATCCCGGGGCTGCCTGGGCTGGAACCAGCAGATACACTTGTTGCCACTTTAATTTAAACAAAGATGGTACCACAAATTAGAAGAAAAGCTTGATAAAAAACCAAAAAGGAACTGCAGAAAAATCTCAGGTGACTCTTCTTCAAAGAGAAGAAGAAAAACCGCACTATTGTCATCCCACAGTGCAATCAGGTATGTCTTCATCATTGTTTAATGCTTTTCACTAGAAATGGCCGCATAAGGGGGCTTTACTAAAACTTGTTACCCTGCAATATAGCACATTCAGCACCTCTTCAATACTTTTTTTACCAATGCCCACTTCCCATCTCATCTCATCTCATCTCATCTCATCTCATCTCATCTCATCTCATCTCATCTCATCTCATCTCACTCATCTCATCCCATCTCACCTTCCCGACTAACTACATGTACTTTCTCTCACTGCTTATACCTGTGCTTTCACAAAAAATTAGTATCCCCAAAACCAAAATTTTCTGTTGAGCCCAAGTCTTCTGTTTGCTGTGTGTTTCTGTTACTATCAGCCTACTTACTTGTAGGAAGATTCCAGAGCTGAGAAGGATTATATCCACCAGTGAACACAATCCAAAGCCAGAAACCTGCTGTAGGCTACATATTCCAATCTAAAGTAATTTCTTAGTAAGAGACAAAACCCAAAGTTAGCAGGTATTTTAGTCTTACTGAAACCATGCAAAGAATTCCCATTGCCTCCTAAAAATAAATAAATATATAAGTTATACATGGCCTTCTAAGCAAAGCAGTTGAGTTCCAATGTGAGAAGCCCATGTCAAGACTTAAGGCCAGGAACAAGCCGTCATCGGACCGATGCCTTTTTGTGCGTAGGTCTGCAACTACTGGGCCTGTTTGGCATAACACTTCAAGGAATGAAAAGGCAAACACATGTATTAAAAATGCTGAGAAAGTCCCATTACAAAATTAAATACAACAAAGCTTGTCAGGTGTCTCTAAACCACAACATTGTTCTTTTGGCCTCAGTGTTTCCAATTCAATGCTGGCCAGCAGCACCAAACAAGCTAAAATGGTTCTCTAAAAACCCAAGAGTGAACAACAAGCACCACTAATAAGGAATTAAAAATAGCTATGTATTAATTTAAATAAAGATCTCTTGCTAGCCAAACAGCAGGTAAACTCAGCTCCACTAGTCTCTACAGAAGGTGTTACAAGCTTGACAAAACCAGTGTGATCGATTTTTGGTAACTAATTCTCTGGGTGAGAGACTGTGGAGATAAGCTGGTCTTTTAAAAACTGCCCAAAGATTTTCTTCAAAACAAATACTTTCATAAAAGTTTATGTGCCAAGCTATCTGAAGTTACGTTAATAATTTAATACCAAACAAGAAAGTGTCATCAGTTTGCTCCTTCTGCGCCTTCCCCTCCTTCACCTCCTTCTTCCTCTTCTCCTTTAACAACTAAGGTACCTAGGAGAATAAAAAAAAAAAAGGGAAAAAAAAGAGGAAGACATAGTTAATGATGATCTACCTGAAAGCTTATCTGTCCTGTTGGAAACAGTCAAGATTTGTATTTCCTGCCTGTTTCTAACCAACATGAACTTCTGCATACCTGAACTGGTCTTAATTAGAAAAGCCTTCAACTGATGACCTCCTCTGTTGGATGTTTTTCCAACTTCTTGGGTAACAGGGAATAAAAAGGTACTCAAGCATGGTCTGCAAAGATCAGCCTCACTTGGTCTTTGGGAGATGCATCAAGTCAGTTCAACTGCTAACAACCAACCAGCACTCACCCTTCTCTTGTGGGCTCCTACTTTGTGCTGCCTTTTCCAGGACATACATGCCCAAATTTTAGTAAGTCTAACCTTATACCACCAAGGGTACTTTTTGCCCACAAATATGTGCCCTACTCAATTTTTTGTTTTATGTTCAAAACTTCTCCTACTACAACAGCAAATGGACCACTGTAGGCCATCCTTCCTAGCAGTGCAATTCTCTCATCAGGCTTCCACTTTCTAATATTTTTTTTTACTGCAGTTGATCTGGTTTCAGATAGAATCTGGTAATAGACTTCCCATCCACTGCTCCCAGTAATGAAGCTATCTCCTCTTGTTGACATCCCTACACTCTTCCCTTCCCTGCTGCTATTCTGACTCTGTTAGTGTTACCAGTCCTGCTCTCCCCTTCACTGCTTTAGTAAACAGGGGATAACAGTGAACATCTCCATTGACAGGAATTACCATATTTAAAAATAGATTTCAAAATTATCCCATTTTTAGTCACTAAACGGTTGGATATCTTTTCATATCAGTGTCTAAAATAGGAGAGGACAGATCACAAATTGAGGCTTACTGCAGTAATGGAGGGGGATATTCAGGCATTTAGGAAATTTGCATGGAGTTTTGAAAATTTGTCCTTGCATCAAAAATGAACCAGAGCATATCCCTGTCTATCCCCATTCTTTCATGTCACCTCTTTTGTTGGGGAAATTGTAATTCAACTTGGCAGATGAAAGCCTTGTTAACTTATTTAATGCTAAATCTTTCAGTTCCCTATTAAGTATTTGATAAAACTACTTAGGTAACTACAGAATAATGCCCAAATGTAGGTTGCAAGACCACTTGGATTTAACACTCCAAAATCCATCAAACACTGCAGCCAGGATCTCAGTAACTACTTCTGAATAACTCCAAAGAGGAGGGAGGAATATTCATTTCATGGGCACACAAATGAATCTCTGAGGTTATGATTCATTTCCCTGTGGTTGTCTTTCTATTAAGCTTTTAACTCACCCCAACTGCCTCATGCCCCAAACTCACCATCCAGCTTTTTCAGATTGGGTACCCGTTTGGTTGCTTCTTCAATCCAACTGTTCTGATCAGCAGCAAATTTCTCCTGTAGAGGATTGCCTACAAACACCAGCTCCTCTAGCAACGGCAGCTCTGCCAGTCTCACAAACTCTGCTGCAACCACAAAGGTGAAAACACCAACCAGTTGTGGAACATGGAAAGCACATCTGCACCACACATTCCTTTCAAACTCAGTGCAAACGTGAAGAGCATGGGATACAACAGGAGAGGGACTGCCTGGGCTCTAACTGGTATCAGGTTAAAGAACGGGGATGTGTTTTAAAAGAGGTTGGAGAAAGATGATTCAAAGCTTAATTAGACTTAGAAGTTAAATTCAATATTCTAACTAGTTTTACTCTCTTGCATGAGTGGATGTTTAGGGATTTTGCACATCTGCAGGCTTGTCAGTTAGAATCAAAGCTCCATGAGATACAGCACTATTTTTCACTTGGTGACTTAACTCATGCATTCACCATACTACAGGAGACATCTCTATGGAGTAGAGATCCATGGCTTACCCCAGTCTTTCACCAAATTATTTGACATATAAAGAATCTTCAGTTTCTTCATTACACGGATACCCCTCAGTTTCTCAATTAAGTTGTATGAGATCCACAGCTCCTCTAAAGTATCAGCAACTGCCTCCTGGAAAATGACAGGACTGCTCAGATAAGCAGAAGTACATCTTCCTTATTATTCATACTCTTTATTCACCTTCTACAGGTCACCTCAAGTGAGAAAATACTAAGGTATATTGGTCCTCATTTCCTTTTAAGCAGGTCCTGAATTATTATGCATGGCAAATGCTCATGGGAATTAAAAGCAAAATTATATATGCAAATATATGTAAGGAGGACAGAAATCGCTATATTAGAATAAAACAAGATGTAGGTGGCTGGAGTAGTTCTTAAGGCATAGGGGCAGAGGAGACAAATCTCCCTACTTGTGCACTGCAAGCATGTATGAAGAGAATGCAATTCAACAAGTGCTTTGGAAGGGATGTTATACAGTGTGATAGCATTATTTATTCTGGTCCATTCTGGTAGCTTGTACCTGCTGGCCAGAAATTGCATTCATAATTCTCTCAAAAGAGAGGATTTTTAAAACCAGTCATTACACACTAACCCTGCATTTCACACAAGAGATATGGCAACTCTGAAGGTGAAATAGCTTTGAAGAGAAACAGGATCTCTTGAGAAAGAAAATAATTTATATATTAATTTAAAAAATACAGATTGAAAAAAATATTCTTCTGGCCTGAATTCAAATGTGACAAAATTGATCCAATTGTTTCCTCAACAAATTTTGCCCTACTAGGTAGACTCAGTCCTGCCACCATCCTCTCTGAAGTCATACTGCTCCAGGTGCCAGTTAACATAAAAGGGACCGACTCTCAGGAGTGTGTGTTTATAGGACTGCCAATATTTGTATTAAAGAAGCATAGCCTAAGTATCTTCAGATAGAAAATTCCGCATGCAAAAAATGTGGAGGAATTGCATTCATGTAAAGCCAATGGATTTAAATTACTTTACAGATAGACGTCAGTTTTCAAATAAAAGTTCTGATCATCTTTATTAAAGACAACAAAATCTCTCTTTCAAAAATTCTTCTGTGTAGTAAATTAGTGTAGCAGAATTTCCAAACATGAAGAGAATTTGAACCAGAAAAAAAGTGAATGATTATCTGAAAATTCAGAAGCAATGTGTAAAAGTGAACAGATGATAGCAAAAGGAGAATATAAAAGCTTAGTGCCTAATGTTTTATTCAATTAATTTTATTAAATTCAGCAAAGACTTGTATGAACACAGGGGAATTACCCCACATTCTGTTTTGCTAGTGAAGGATTGATACTTAAAAGCACATACCAATCCATTCAAGTTCTTTATGTTATTTCTTCCCAAAGACAGAATCCTCAAATTTTCTGCAATAAATTTAAAAAAAAATCTTGTTAATAAACAGGGTTTTTTTTAAATAAGAAGATGCTGTAAGTCAGGTAAAACACCATATTCTGCTTCCAAACTGCACTCTGAACAGGCTGCCTTAAGAAAGAACGACCAAACAGAAACAAAACCTCCTGACCTAAACAGATCAGCAGGAAAGGATGCAGGGGAAAGCTCTGAAATACGCTCCTGAATACAAAGCTGCTCATATGTCGGTTACCTAGTTGAAATTCAGTCTTGATAAATACTGAATAAAAATTCTTATTTCACCTTGCACCTGAACTCTAACTGCTGACTTGCTTCTTTCGGTCTTACATAATTCATATCCCTTTTTCTCCAGGCAAAAGTGGTTCTGATCTTATTTTAAGGCAGTAGATGTGGTTTCTATACTAGAGGCAGCATATAAAGCTGCCTTAGAGATGCCTGATGAGAGACATTCAACTTAGTTCAAGTTTTTCTGGCTTTAGCATCAAATACTTGGTATAGACTGGATGTTTTGAATTTACATTAACATAAATATTTAGGATACTTTAAAGGCTTTTAATGTTTAATCACACAAAAAAGTTTAATTGGTTTCACTTCTATATATAACTGTTTAATTATTTTTTCTAGTGATAGTTACTTAACTGAAGTATTAGAGAACAGTTATTTGGAAAGACTACTGGAATATTTTTTCCCTGACTACTATTTCCAAATCTTTTGAAGTTTGTGCTTATTATGAAAAGAAATAAATTAATCAAGCTCTTTGACAGATCTCTTGGAGAGGACAAGATTGGAGAGGAGAGAACAGTTGGAGAGGACAAGATTCCAGGTTCCTTATCTATCCAGCTGACATTTTAATGGGAACAGAAAAGCCTGGAAGCTCCACTTCAAAACCTGCAGCACTTTTCCAGCCTCTTGCCATAGTCAAAGTCTTGAGGACAGACCATTAAGATTTCTGTTCTGAAGTCAGTAACCCAAGAGTTTCAAAGACAGCTGTCCAAGAAAGAGAAACTCTACTTCTAGACAGGTGGCACATCCATTTATAAAGTATGAACAAAATGAAACCAAGTATATCCAATCCTCTGCAAAGTGGAATGACATTTTTCCATCCAGGTCTACAACACTCCAACCTCACTGCAACCAATGATGCATTTGCAGGGTTGTTGAACTGCAGACTGTTTCCATCTGGAGCATGGAAAATGGTCATGACATCACTCTGGAACTGATTAGGTGTTGAATACCACAGCAAGGCCCACTGGAGGGTACTGAAGTGCTTACTGAGTGGAATTTTTTGTTTGTTGCACTGTGAGACAACTGTCAAGGCTAGTGCAGGGATACCTGCTTCAATACACCACTGCCACTCAGCATGCATTCTCCACTAAGACTGACCATTTTAAAGGTCACTTGTAATGTTCTACGAGGAGGGAGTAAAAAAGGATAATAATAGGTATAAATAAGGCTGGACACATGTAACAAATGATGATATATATCCTAACCAGGCAACTAGAAAACAAACACAATGGACAGCTGGCTTGTCACTTACTTAGGTTGTTCAAGTTGGCGATTCTATCAATGCAGTTTGTAGACAGCGATAGTTTCCTTTAAAAGCAAGAATAATCAATTCACAGTATATAAGGGATATATCACTACATTGGAAGAGTTCCACGTCCAAACACCACTGTATTAGAAATAATTTTATGTTCTTGTCTCATTAGATGGTGAACTAACTGGATGTCTAAACAGACTCAAAATATCCTCAAACCATCAAGATTTCTTCAACTTTATTTAGCTTCAGGGAAAGTACCATGGGTTACTTACATGACATACTGGATTATCTTTTGATGCCTAGCTTTATCAAATGCATGGATGTTTATTTCTGAAATTACTCTAATCTCTTTCTGAAAGTCCTGCTCAAATCACCTCTTTTTTTTCCATGAATTTTGGAGTGGATCATAAATGTGCCAGTTAGCTGATAGACTCCAAGCACAGATCTGTACTTATATACTGATAAACAGTATATAATTTTTCTGGGGACAAATATTAATACAGAATCTATCCTAACATCTTCTGAGTTAAGTTACAGGGGTCTTTGAATTAAAAAGGGCAACTATGTGTTGAAAGAAAAGCTCAGTTAAGGAAAAGAAGAGAAAGCTGCTGCTTTGAAGACCACTGACTTGACATTGACTTTGAAGACTATTTACTACTTGAACACAGTAAATACATATTTGCAGTGGACAGCAGGAAAACTGAAACAAAGAGAGGAGAATATTTTGTTTCCAACTTGTTTTACATTGAACTTACTCGCAGTTAACAAGAGCAGAAAGAGCACCATCCATCTTCTCCACAGGAGGAACCTGCCCATACAGTTTCACTTCTTTTGCCTCTGAAGCCTTCTGGCCACTTTTTTCTTCCTAAAGAAAAGAGAAGGTGAGGAAGAGACTCACTGCTACATGCAATTACCAAAAACTACTATACTAAAAAAATTACTCTAAAAGTGATTACTGTAGAAGTAACTCCAATATACTACTGGAAAGAGAAAGCATTTTGAGTACTGTTACCAAGATTCCTGCTGGTGTAGCATGAAAAGAGTAGGGCTAGCTTATTTTCAAGATATCAAAAGAACTTATACATTAGATATGCTGGTTTTTAAAAGTTGTGTAACACTTGAGCAATGTAATCAATGAGTCGTCTGCCATAAAGAATGGAGAATAGATGGAAGGCTAAATTCTGAATTAAGGTATTTCCATGGAGACTGACATAGAGAAACCTCAACTAGGGCCAATCTATAGCAGAAGAAGATTTTAAAAGTTCTGACAGAAAAGTTTCCTTCCTCCTTCACCCAGAAATCTCAGAACTCATGCCTAACTCAGAACACAAACTGAACACAGGGGAGTGTCTTTTGGGGGAGAACCTCAACAGATTCACAGTGTTAAAAACCCTCCCCCTCCACCCCCCAAAAAAATTCTAATTAGCCATTAAGAAAGAGTGGGGGAAGATGTCACGCTTTAGAGAATACAGCAAAAGACAAATTTCCTATTTGCAACCTAGACTGATAATTCAGAGCCTTAGAAAAATGGACATAACTTCAGAATTTAGGTTTATTAAAAATATAGTCCATCAAAGTTTTTGAATTCTGAAGTGATGGCAATTATTGACTAAACACTTGGAACAAGTATCTATTTAGAGATCAGCAGCAGTTTTGACAGCTGCCTCCCTGACAGCACAAAGGGAGCATTTTGTCAGTTCACTCAGTGTTCAGTGCAAGGACTGGAGGTCCATTAACAAAGGAGAAATCTTGGCGCTTTCAAAACAAGGACTCTTGTTTTCTCCCCCATTTCATGTCTCTACTGAAAAGAGAGATGGCTGAGTGTGCCCCCCCCGGTTTATACGGCTACTTTGTAATTAAATTAATCATATCCCGTAAGTCTTTTAGTATCCCACAGCAGAACATCAGGTTTTGATAACATTATTTTTCCTCTTATGCACTCAAAATACTTCCAAAAACTTAATTTAATTTTTAAAAAAATGTTGTCTTGTACATTTATTTATATTCCAGTTTCTCTCCAAATTCAGTGTGACAGTATTTTTACTCATAATTAGCAATTTAGCAGATAAACATGTCAGATGTTTTGCTGGAATATGGCTACACGTGTTCAAACAAAGTAAATATATAGATGTGAAACTTCCATTTTCTTTTCTAAGAACAGCACTGTATCTATTTGTATTTACACTCAGTTTGTAATCTATCAGTTTACAACAACAAATAAAAATACATTTTTCCTTAAAAACATGAAAGGGAGAGAGCTTCCAACACAGACTGTGGCCAGCAGTGAGCACCTGCAGGAAAAAAATTCATCCTGATTGAAGTGCAGAAGTACCTCTGTAAGCAGCTGCATAACCACAATATGCCACAGAGAAAGTATAGATAGAACGGACACTTTTCTTTTGAGAACAGGTTACATGTTTGCCAAGCTGAAGCTGCTTTGATTTCAATTTGCTTTGATTTAACTAATGTTACCCTGACTGTAGGGCATAAGGTAAAACCTTATGCCAAAGGGAAGCAAAACATTTGGAATGCAACACCACACCAAATCCAATTGTACAAGTCACACGGACCCAGATTAGGAAGAGTAAAAGGAAGATTTAGACCCACCCCCAATACTTTGAACAGAAAAGCAAATTCAGCACTTCATGCCTAACTTTGATGGAAACTCACTGACACAGGCTGACTCTGTCTAAGAGACATGACAGAGGAGCAAATGAAAAATAAATCTGTCATAGGAAACAGGGAGCTGAAGTTCTGGAAGGCAGAAAGGGTGAGGGAGAAAAAGGAAACTTTTTAAATACACAGTTCATACCTCTAGTACTGCTAATATCTGCAAGTTGTTGCATTCTAGTTCTTACTAGGAGAGCAGGAGTGAAGTTTGTGAAATATACCAACATAACTGGAAAACCCCTGAAATACTGAACGTACTCAACAATGATAAAACTCAAAATGGAAGCAATCTTCAGTTACAGGCAAGTACCTTGAGCATCTGGCTTTCAAATGTACCTGTTCACGCTCTCACATCCAGATCTTCTAGAGACCAAAACATTTATAAATCCTTGCTCTGGCCAGAATTAGCAGGGAAGTGCATGTACACCAAATAGCACATCTGTGCTTTCATCTAAAATTCAGAGACTGGGGAAAGATTTTCACTGGATTTACTGGACAGTGAATCTGACGCTACAGCATCCTACCTCATCATTTGAAATTACATCTGCATCTTTGCCAACACACAGCTTTCTGGAACACCAGGTCAGCCACCACCAGACAAATGAGCTTCTGTATTAACACAGTTACTTTAAGAAGAAAGAAAGACCAAAAAAAAAAAAAAAAACCTTTTCTGGGTTAAGCTTTGCACAGTATGAGGAACCATATGTCAAAAGACATGTAGAAGTTTCCTGAATTCAGTATGGTGAGAATTTCATACTTGTTTATTCTGTGGGATGGACTGCACTTAGGTAAAGTGAACAGAGCATAATTAAAACAAAATACATCCCCAACTTTGAATCTCTTTGTGGCTTCAGGCCAATGCATATTCAGCAGAACAAGACAGGAGGGCTAAAGAGACTAATCTTTACCTGTTGTATCAATTTAACAGGAACATATAGAAAGTCCAACAGAGTGTACTACACAACAACAGTAATCATCATTTTACTTTGTGAAACTTCTTAAAGCAGATGTTTCAAACAAACATATTTCTTACAATGTTTGAAAAACAAATTTAGCTGAATATAGTCAAACCCTATGCCACTAGACACTGTTCTAGTACTTACCCATCTGGCTAGAGCTTCTTTGATGGTTGTTGCTTTTGCCTAAAAATGAAAGAAATGTAAGTGAATATTCATTGACATTTTAAGTGGCTTGTTCACTGCAAATCTATTTCATCTCCCTTACTTCTCCCTATCCTGCTTGTTTGTCCCCCTTCCACCACTTTCCTGTATTATCATGGGTCAGCCAAGCCAAAGAAGTCGGAAACCCTCAGTATCCCATAATCTTCTTTTCTGGGGTAGTTTGCTGCATTTTCAGAAGCAAGCATGCTTAATGTCAGGACATTATCTTCCTGATCTTATTCTCTGTCCCATGGGACATTGCTTATTAGCTTTTATGGTGAAATTCAATTCAAAGGCATAAGAAGTTACTGCACTGAAAATTGTGGTCTAATGCTCTTAAACCCTCCCTCACACTTTCTATTGCACATCAGCAACTTCCTGTCTGAAAGCAAGTCTGTGACCAGACAATGATACAGCCTCTTAGAACTCACTGAAGAAAATGAGGTACATCTTGCCACAACTCAAGAGCAATCTGGATTGTATGTATCTGGGGGTTCTTTCCAATTGTTTTGCATTGAGTTACACCATGCAATGTGAAAACATGTATTATTCAGTTTGGAAGAACCTGAGAGCTGCTTTTGAAGGCTTTTTAAAGACTGACCCACTGACCAACTTTCTGTAGTCACTAACTCAAACTTTTCTGCCTCACATCAGAGTCTTAGTGAAACCACATAAAGATATCCAAAACACTAGTATATAAACAACATGTTTAATGCTTCTCTAAATATTAAACATATTCCAATATGTCTTTTGGACTAAAAAAGTTTCAGAGATCAATCTTTTACAAACACTGATCAACAGCCTTCTTTCTACAAATACAGGAGGACTCTAGTTTTGGCATCTCTGTTGCTCTCAAGTGTAGCAGTACATGTGGCTAAAAGCAGCCTTTAAGGTAATGAGATATATAACCCCCCCACACTATAAAAGTTAAAACCAGCAAAGTAACTTCCACCAAAAATCTTACAGGCAGCCACCTAAGTCACAAAGCTTTAGTGTTGGGAACTTTACTCTGGACCATGGGAAACTCTGGTGCCAGCAGTAAAAGGCAACAGCCGAGGCCGCTGCATATAAAAAATGGCCACAGCCTCTGAACACCCAGCAACAGCCTAAGAGCCAGCAACATCAGGGAGCCTGAGCGTGCATCTCAAACATCAACATGCACCTCCATTTAGACATCCTCAGATGTCGCAGCTGTTTCTGCCCATTGACAGGCATTCATTTCTATCTGGTCTATACCAAGTGATAGCTAGCTCTAAGTCCCATCGGACATGACCTGCAAACTTGTGCCACATCAGAAGCTCCCCAGTGTCTGCCAAAGATGAACATCTGCATGACCTCCTCTGGTTCAGAAGATCACATCCCTAAGTTCCCACTACAACAGCCTCATTCAAGCCTATTAACAGCTACCACTGTGCCAGCAAAAGCAGCTGTCTTCCAGTTAACTGGGGGTTTTTGGGCAGGAACTTCATTGCCTTTTTCATAGTTATGGCAGCCAGTCACCACAGCACTTGGGTATGTGATCTCAGTCACTCATGTTGAAGGCAGAAATGCATTTATAAGACCTGTGCCTGCTGTTGTTTCAAAGTCATGCTTAAAAACAGTTTGGATTTAAAAGCTACTGATCCATATGAGCACAAGGAGCAGCTTCTTCCCTGACCTCTGTTGACTTATCTCTGCCGTTTTGATGGAAACACGGACATCAGCACAGCAGGTTATCTGGAGAGCACATATCAGGGACTTCATTTTCTTTGAGGTGCATTTGAAATTTCTGTAGGTAAATCAGAGTATCTTCTGCCACAGAAGGTTACTTAAGGGAAACTTCTCTCCAATAAGCTTATCTGCAGGGTTCTTATATCTGCTTATTGAACATTTTCTACAGGTACTTAGACTAAAGAGTCATAATACTTCAAATACTCAAAATGCCAAGGTGACCAATGGTCACCATCAACATGACAGGAACAAGAAACAGAATCTCTTAAAGGGAAAAAATAACCACACCTGTACTAGTAACAGTTGTAACAAAAGATGTATTTTTCCCCCCCCAAACACGGCAGTTGGACACAGAGTATTTCCAAAATTTAGACCCCCCCAGGAAACAGCAAAATAGCGACACTTCGCCTTTATTTACAGGCATTAATTTGTATGTTAAATAGATGAAATCGGATTTGCACAGCAACGGATACCAAGCTAATCGCCGTAGTGATCGCTGATACTGCCGCCTTAAAACCACGCACTAACGGAGGTTTGTGAGACTCCCCTCTTCCCTCGCGTATCCCCGAAACCCCCCTTTCCCAAGGCACAGCAGCAGGCCACCGTCCCCGCTCAGCCGCCGCCCCGACCCCGCGCTGCCTCCCGGACGGCTCTCGGCGAGCCCGGGCTGCTCGGCGGGGCCCGGCCCGCGGAGGGCTCCGCGCCGCCCCTCAGGGCCACCGCCGGCCGGGGCCCGCTCAGACCCCGGCCCCAGCCCCGGCGCCGCCCCGGCCGCAGGACTCACCATGGTGCCGTTGCTACCGCGAACGCTGCGGTTGCTACGGGCGCGGGGAACGCCCCGCCCGGAACTCGCGTAGGGCGGCCCGCGGCGCCTTGTGGGACGTGGCGGGGCTGGCGGGGGCTCGGGCGGCGCCGGCCCGGGTGCCGCGC
>VZRO01007291.1:0-15662 GCA_013397915.1 Daphoenositta chrysoptera | reverse complement strand
CCACGGGCAGCTGCGAGGGCCCCCAGCTGTGGCCGCTGCAGCTCATCCAGCCCCCGAGCACTCGTCTTAATGGAGTGTGATGGGAGTTCGGCCTGGCAAAGAATTACTGTGGCCGGCTCCCGCCTCCTCAGTACAGGAGGAGCTACTGGAGAGGGTCCAGTGGAGGGCCACGAAGATGACCAGGGGTCTGGAGCCTCCTCCTTGTGAGGAGAGACTGCGGGACCTTGGCCTTTCATCTATGGAAGAGGAGATCTCACCAATACATGCAAATATCTCAAAGGTGGGTGCCAAGAGGATGGTGCCAGACTCTTTTCAGGGGTGCCCAGTGACAGGACAAGGAGAAATGGCCATAAGCTGGAACGCGAGATGTTCCACCTCAACATGAAGAAGAACCTCTTTACATTGCGGGTGGCAGAGCACTGGAATAGGCTGCCCAGGGCGGCCACGGAGTCTCCCTCTGGAGACAGTCCAAATCCACCTGGACACATTCCTGTGTAACTTGCTCTAGGTGACCCTGCCTTAGTAGAGGGATTGGACTAGGTCAGCTTCAGAGGTCTCTTCCAACCCTAACAATCCTGTGAATGTAAACCAATATAAATAATGTGGCTGTAACTAAGGCCATAATCAGGCACTCAGTTTAATGTGCAATTCAGGAAATAGCTACACATTCTTCCCAGTGCCTACAATGCATCTCGAGTCCCCAGGTAGCATTGTAAATATACAAAATGCTAGTGCAAAAGTTGTCTGGTTTTCAGCAGGTCCTTCTATTAATTATTTTGTCCAGGAAGCTCTGACTCATTCACAAACAGCTCTTCACAGTAAAATTACATTCTTTTTATTTTTCCCCCTTTTTAAACAAAGTATCATTCACTTTCTAAACAAATAGGTAACATCAAATTCGTATACATGGTTGCTTTTTAACAAAGGAAGTGTTTTACTTCTCTTTCAAATTGCATATATCTGACACAATCTAACACTGAATTATTTTAAAAGCTTGTGCTTTAGAAATTAGGTCTGAGAACTCTTAACCTACCTGGTTTTTGTTTTATTTACAACTTAACATTTTCTTTCTGAACCTCCAGATTGCAATCTTGCATACCAATGCATATGCTGAGGTAGGACTGCAGTGTGGAGACGCAGGTATTGGCACTGGGAGAGTGACAGAACAGGAATAGGGGAAGTGCTGCTCTTGCACAATTAATAACAGCTCCAACTACTGAAGAGGCACAGGATGAGGCAGACCGACAAACAGGAACCTTCAGACAACCCTTTCTTCTACACTTGCCACTTGGAATGAGTTTGGAAAAAAAGGCAGGGTGCCAGGTATGGGTGACACCAAGGAGCACATCGCAGCAGGCTCTGGTCCTGGACTTCTGGGGCTGCTCATGTTAGCAGATGTTCAAGCACCAGACATGACTTGGCAAAAGCCTCTTCAGCTGGTGAGGGAGTTTAGAGACCAGGCATGAAGTGATCTTGTGGGGAGTTAGCAGGATGGAGCTTCTCTTGTAAAGAATGGATGGATTAATTGTTCAGTTGGTGTTGATTGTGTGTGAAAAACATGTGACTTTAATCAAATGATAAGGAATAATAAGAGTTGCAGAAAGCTAAGAGACTGAGCAGCAGCATAGTGACAGTTAACTGGAGAGAGAAGATCCCTGAGAGCAAAGCAAAATTGAGTACCACTAATGAAAGTTTTGTATCTTCCTGGGCAGCTCTCAAAGTGGTCTGACAAAATGAATTTGGAAGGATAAATTTTGTTGATGGAGGCCTTCATTAAACCGGCCTTCAGCACTGACACCATTTCAGCAAGACCCTCTTGAGAGGTCAACTCATTTGAGAAGTTGTTTCTTTCTACCTGAATGGTGGGGAAAAAGAAGGCACTAGCCAAAAATTAACTTGGATGAAAAAAGAAGAAAAATCTCAGGCAGTCATGGATAAGCTATCCTAGATTTGGCTTTGGGTGCCTTTTTTTTTTTTTGGAGGGCATTGTTATTTTCGTATGATTCTCAGTTAATCACCACTGTAAGGTGACAGCTTTTTACAGTCAGTTTAAATCTACAGGCTAGGTTTTCTGTCTCCCAACTCTGTTTCCTCCCTAAGAACAGCTGTCAGCATCTGTTGACATCATTACTAAAGAGTTCCACAAGTAATTAATCCCTGACTTAATGGCTGCATTTAGACATGCTCTAACCTATCCAACAGCATCTTAATACCCTGAGTGTCAAATGCCAATCCAAGACATTACAGGAACAGACAGGTACATCCCCAATACAAGACAGTGCTAGTCCAGCCCTTCTCCTTGGATGACAAGGAGAAGTGCTCTTCATTTTCCCATTCAGCACATAGTTCTTGTTGGAAAGAAACAGACTGTGTCACCAGAAGACCACAATGAGTAAGTATATGAGCCTCATTTCAAGTAGGTATCTCCAGCTTCATGTAAATGGAAAACATTTCCGACGTGTATATGGCTGTACCCATGGGAGTTCTGGCCTAAGGTAGCTTGGGACTCCAGGCCAGTCATTCCTGATTTGGATGTCCACGTTTATCATCGGCCATTGCCGAGGTGTGATCCTGTCTCTCACTGCTGAGGGTGCAGGCTGCCTGTTCACATTCTCTGAGTTGTGAGTACTGCAAGCAAGGAAGTACCTACTACTCTCTTCAGGTACTTGTTTCTTCATATCATGACCACTTTGAGCTGTCAAATTTGTACCATAGTGCAGCCTGCTGATTGTTTCACATCTCCTCTCTTTACCTGGTTAACTTAGGCTGCTCCAAATAAATCCCTTTCCTTTTGGATTTATGCTTGTAACTAAGTAATCATTTGGTTATTTTCATA
The DNA here is from genome assembly GCA_013397915.1 of Daphoenositta chrysoptera. Lineage (NCBI taxonomy): Eukaryota > Metazoa > Chordata > Aves > Passeriformes > Daphoenositta > Daphoenositta chrysoptera. Next base: position 12,826 of record VZRO01007291.1, on the reverse strand, counting down.
TTTCAAGGCTTGTCTCAGTCAATCCCTTCAATTCACCAGTCATCACCTGTCATTTTGGTGGCTCAAGTTCAGTCCTTGCAGGTCTGCAACAGCTTGCATGTGCTTAAGTGTTCATCCCAAATGCAAGTGCAGAAACTCCTGAATTTTTCCCCAGGAGTGTTCCTGTGCGTGGGCATGTGCTTTGCTGTCCCCACCCCCCAGAACAGGCACCCCCAAAACACGATCCATAGCTACCTGACAAAATGGAGTAGAAGGAGGATCAATTCGGTGACCTGCTCCTGGGTAACTCAGGAGTTCAAAGTTCTCTTTCCCATGCTGGCGCAGACGCCCGATTGCCAGCTCAGCATATAAGGAGCTCTTCCACATCCGATCATCTTCCCCTACCACTAAGAGAAAGTGACCTTCTGCTTTTTCAATGGGGATCACGCAAGCAGAATTAGCAGGATTCGTTGGGTCATCCAGAGCTTCAAAAATGTCAAATACACCAGTGTCAGAGACACTGACTTTGTTCATATCAAAACGCAGCCCGGGCAGAGTCATCTCACCATAATGGAGGTCTGCAACTGTGTTTGAACTACAGCCGGAGACAGAGACAGCAGCCACTACTTCTGGCAGGAAGGTGATCATGGAGAGTGCTAATTCTGCCCCTTTCCCAGTCCCAATCACTCCAACTCCTGGTCCTTTCACCTTCAGATAAGATAGGGGGTGGAGAAGAGAGGAAGAAAGGAATAAAGGAAGCATGCATTATATTGGGATTAGCCATTAAATGACTTTGGAGTTGTTTTATTAAAAAAAAAAGGTTAGGTTAATTATTGATGTGACCTGTTGGAAAGCGACAGTCTGGACCCAGACTCCTCCTTCCATTTACAGTCTTATTTTCCAGAGACACCAAGAGATACCAAAGCCCACAAAAAATGCACAGACAAGCACAAGACATACCATCACTCGATCCTTACCTGGTCCCTACTGCATATGTTAATGCAAATTTTTTCTCATTTTCCTAAAACAGGTAGCAGGAAATTCAAGCACAGTCTACTGTTTTATATGTCTCAGGAAAATAAAGTAACCTCACAAATTATGTCTGAAGGATTAGCTAAGTAGCATTTGTCTTGTCTTTTTCTAGCCTGGAAAGTACAACTGAAAGCCACATCTCACATCATCAAATCCATCCTCTCAACTACTGTTTGTTGAGCAGTGTCATATCATCCTCTCTTAAAACTAATTGCTGTCATGTAAAAAAGAAACCCCAAACAAACCAACTTTTTTATCACCACTGGTCTGTTTGGAGGACACTCCAGCATTCACTATCCTATTGATCAGCAATCTGCTAGCGCCAGCATTAATTTATTTAACAGACAGTTTGTGCTGGAAGAAATTCACTCTCCCCAGTCATATCCATACACCACTATTGGGCCTAAACTTGCCCAGCAGAAACTGATACTCAAATATTTTAAAAAATCACCACCACCACCATTTAGCCATAACTACTGGATCCTCCCTAGTCCCAAGAGATCTCTCATTACACTCACCTTTGGGTGACGCTGTAGGAACCTTGCTGCCTCCTCAAAGTACTCAAGTTTTAATTCTTTCATGACTCTAGGAAGATCTTCAAAGTCAAAATATGGCAGAGAAAGAGCAGCAAAACCATGGGTAGCCAGGAGACTAGATCTAAATTCAATCAAGCCTCCTTCATCACCATACATGTCAATCACTCCTGGAAAGGGGCCATCCCCTGTATTAAAGAGAAGGGGTACAGAGGAAAAGTTATCAAAAAGGACACTAAAAACTATCTGGTGAAGAGTGAACAACAAAATACAGAATGCTTAAGACATTTGCTACTAATAGTCATTACTTTTCCATTTGCACAGCAGAGATTTAGGAAAACCAGTGCTGTATCCCACTTCAGCTATTGCAAACTAAGAATAGGTCCTTACATTCCTGTAAAAATATGGGAAGCTAGAGGTTTAGCTTCTTTAAAAAAAACCCAAAAAACAACTGTTCTAAGTGTATTTTTCAATGGCCTTAACCTCCTGCCCTCAGACCAATCATACACCAAGTCAGCTATTTTCCCACAAAGTCACATCTTAATTAGCAAAGTGCAAGCTCATGAGTAATGAGGCAAGAGCACTGAGCCCTTGAAGTAAATTCTACAAAACTTACGTAAACTCTGGAATAAACTGCATTGAGCAAAGCACAACAAAGATAACCCATTGTTAAAATCCACTGGATTTATCAGCTCTATCTCAACATCAGCACTGTAAGACTTGGCAGGAGAACTGCTCCTGCAGATGTGGCAAGATAGAAGGTAGAACTGAGAGCTGTATGGGTGCGGCTGTGTGTGTGTGACTGATGTACAGATAAACATGCACACACCTGTGTACAGTCTGTCCCACCAAACTACAGAAATAATCAGAACCACGATTTTAATCAGCCACGCTTTTGCAGCCAAGGTCGTGTTGTAACATGTTTGTATGCCAAGCCAGGAGATCTTAGGCTAAAAGGCTAAAGATGCTACTTAGTGGAGCTTTAAAGACCCCAGGCAAGCAATTTTTTTTTCCCATGGTCACCAGATGTCATCTCTGATGTGCCCCGATCCAGCTCACTGCCACCATCTCAGCACAGAGATGGTGCAAGAGTGTGTTAACTCTCTGACAATACTTGTATGTATGTGCTAAAGGAAAGGTCTCTGGCATTTCAACACACTTGAGAAACGAAAGTTTTGTATAAGACGTGCTAAAGGTCTTAAGTGGAAAGCTAAATTAAAGCAGTAAGAAGTCAGAAAGGGACTGAAACATGCTTTTGGGTTCTTACTCTTTCAGTTCTGATCTTTTTTTCCATTGAAGTTCAATACTCTACTTGAGAGAAAAATATGTCAGGATAAATTTATTATAATGCCATGATCAGCAGTAACCTTTAGTTGGCAGCAGCCAGCCTAGATGGCAAAAAAATATGTATTCATTCATCACCCCTACCTGGAAAGCTTTCTAGCAAGAGCATGGAATCAGAACACAGTCATCCATGAATGTGTTTCTCTCTCATGAAGACAACCTTTAACTTGCACAAGGATCCTGGACTGCCTCTCTGAGTGCCTACATGTGCCCAAGTATATGGTTCCTGCAGAGCTCACTAAAAAGCAGAATAAAATAGGCTAGACAACTTTACTAACATTTAAAAACAAACAAACCTCCACATCTGTAACTCTTATGCCTGAATTAAGAAATCACTTTCATATTAAAATTACGGCATTAGCCCACTCATGTCTTCTAACTTTTAGTGAGAATGGTTCACATTTAAGATTCCTATCTTACAAATATTAACATTTTTTTGTCCCTGGAGCAAAGAAGGGTATGGTAGTAATTCTGTAACTGGATCCTCCATCATGAAGGATGCCAATATCATTTAAGCAATTATTCCAGGCTTTTCCACACTATTACAATGCCAGACTTTCTAAAAGGGAAAATGCAGTTTCATCTTGCAGATCTCTGGATTCCCACTGAGCTCAGCAGAAATCAAACTCATCCTCTAAGGCAGGACAAATCAAAACAATGTCTCAGGGATGGAAAATCCAGCATGCTGACTAAACATCTGAAATTCAAAGTTCAATCTCTGTTGTTTTTTTCTTCAGTGGACTTTGGATCCGTATCTAAATGGATAAAAAAATCATTGGTTTGGAAATCATTCAATGAAAATACTTAAATATTTAATAACTGTAGTGATACTTACAGGAGTTGCTGAACGAAGTAGTTTTAAATTAGAGGTAATGTGGAGGGCAGTTCCAGTACCACAACACTCAGGGAACTACAAGAAGTTTAACTCATAATGGCTCAAGTGTACAAACACAATTACTGGTGTAAGGTTTTGTTTCCAACACTACTCACATACCATCAGAATATCACACCTGATAAAGCACAACCATCTCATAGGCAGAACAGGCAGAACTTGCTCATAAATCTCTTTTGTCTTTATGCCACAAAAATAACCTAACTACTAACTTAGCTTTGGCTCCAGTGTAACAGAGGAGGAATACATGTATTTCCTAGAATCTCTTCTGCTACTTTGCTTCCTGGCTTGTGTTTCACAGAGAAGAAAAATACCTTTTTAATTCAATCCTGCTTAGAGTAAAATCCTTGGGAGATTCAGCACAGGCTCACACAATGAAGCGCATCAGCTTTTCTGGATGTTAGATTCTGGTACTCCAGAGAAAACATCAAACCTACCGAAAAACCCCAGGCCGCGCCCAGCACTGAAATAAACTCTACAACCCCTGTTCTCCTTTAGCTCCGGCCCGTCCCGCAAGAGCCGCCTGCCCGTGCCCGCCCTGCTCGGTGCAGCCGAGAAGGACCAGGCGGGGCGGCCCCGCATAAGCCGGGCCCTGTCGCGACAAGCACTTGAGGTATCTTCAAAGGGTTCAGGGCCACCTGTCTACAGGGCGGCGTTCGGCTGGTTGGGAATGCGGATTCCCCGGGCGATAACCTCTGCAGGCGTTTGTTTTACGAGACTTTCCTTGCTCTGGTCAAAGAAGCCGGGGTTCCCACCGGCCCCAGGGCGAAGGTCTCGGGGCAGGGCACTCACCCGGCGGCAGGAAAAGGGAGCCCCTTACGACTCCTTCCTTCAGCCGGATCCTCCGCACGCCGGGGGCCGTGAACAACCTCTGCACCTCGGCCTTGGCCACCACGGGCCCGGGCATGGCGCCGGGCGGGCTGTGGCCCTGGTGGACCAACACCTCCACCTTCATCGGGGCGCCGGTGCTGCGGGGAACGAGCCGCTGGTACGGCTTCTCCATGCCGGCGGGGGAGAGGCTCCAAAAGAGCCCCATGGGCTCCACGCCGGTGTAGTCCCCGCCGTGGGAGGCGTCCGTGCCCAGGTGCAGCTCCCCGCGGCTGTCCGCCCGGTAGTGCGCGCACGACTGGAAGAGGCAGCCGCGGTCATCGGCCGCCACCGCCCGCAGGGTCACCGGCTGCCCCGGGCTCAGCCCCGCCACCCGCGTCTCCACCCGCTCGTCGGCCGGCCCGGNGCCCCCCAGCCCCGGAAAGGCCGCCAGCCCCGGGCCGCTCCCGCCTCCCCCAAACCATCCAACCGACTGGAGCAGCGAGCCGTGGGCAGCGGTTAAAGTTTCACTTTAATCCATTACAAGCACAGTGGATGCAATACGCACCAACGGGCCTGACGCACGGGCAGCAGCCGCGGCTGCATGCGGGCTGCAGGCCCTGGCGGGTGCGTGTTCGGACACACAGTGCAAATCCGCCGGCAATACCCAGCGCCTTTTCTTTCAACCCCACGCTTGGGTGCCAAACGTTACTGACGATCCCCGGCGGGGCCGAGCGCTCACCCCGCTCCGAGGGCAGCGGGCGTGCAGCCGGAGCCCCGCTCCGCCTCAGCAGGCCGGCCGCCTCACCGCCCCCTCCAGCCCGCCTCAGGCCGCACGGCGCTCGGCCCCGCGGAGCCACCGTGCCAGCCCCGCAGCCGGGCTGTTCTCAGCAGCCCTTACGAGCAGGCAGCTGAGAAGGCATTTGGGGAATGTACAGGCAGGGAGCTCCGACAGTGCTGCGGACCTCCACAGCGGTACCCAGCGATGCTGAAGAGACACCCGTGCGCCGCTCCGGATGACCACTAATAGGACACGTTCTGTTGTTTCTTCAGGCTTACGAACTTCCACAGACTGTTTAAATGTCTCATTTCTACTGCATGCGCTCAGAATGTCACATCAAGCTATGGGCTGTTTGTTGCCTATAAATGTGAAGTATTATATGAAGTATTACCTGAGGGTGCTGGCACAGTATTGCTGCTTTTGTAAGTGAAATATTCGATATTGTTAAGGCAAATGCATTTTACTGGTGTGGGGGAGGAGCAAAGGGGAGGGAGAAGTGCGCAGGGAGAACAGAAAGATTACTGGAGACAGGAAGAGAGAACTGCTGCTTCCAGAAAAACTGGAATACTGGAACTAGAACACAAAGCCGGGTAATGGCATACGTTTCCTCTGAGAAGGCCAAGGCACATTTTCATCCCATTTCTCAAGCTTGGATGAGTTACCTACCAATTCAATTCACACTCAAAGCACACACAGCCTTACCAACATCTGTTTTCCACAGCTTGTAACCCCCTACTACACAAAACAAGAGGCCAACACCTCTAACCAAGATTGTAAGAGGGTGTAAAAAGGAAGCAGGTTTCTTGCTTTCACCCACCATCATCCTCCAAGAAACCTAATAGCTTATTCTCTGATGTTCCTTGTTCTCATTCTGTGCCATTTAACAAAACAAACTTGAAACACCAGCATCTTCATCTGTAAAGTAACCTAATTCATATCAGAGCTTACTGGATGTTCCAGATGGCTTGCCTGTGAGGTGTTTATGAAAGAAAGCTTGGATCTGCTGCCAAGCATCTATCTGTGCCTTGCAGTGTGCCTTGGGCTCCCCTCCCCACATCACAGGCTTGCCAAATAGCAGGTGCATTGAGGCTGCACACATGGGGAAAAAGGGAGGTTCAATGTAGTGCCCTGCTCCAGGATAACAGACTATCTCAGGCTTTTCCTTCCCATGAGCTTGCAAACGTTTGCTTCCCTCAACTGCAAAGAATTCACTTTTCCAGTTATGATCATCCTGGCCAACAATGAACAAGAAGCAACACTCAGCCTTCTCCAAAGGGATAAAGCTTTGCCGGTCAGGCCCTTCTAGTGGGTTGTTCAATGCATCAATGATATCAGCAATCCCGGACTTGCCGACCTTGACGCGTTTTGGATTGATACCAAGGGGTGGAATGGTGATGTCCTTGTAGCGGAGCACTGCACCCACATTTGCCACCGAGCCGTTGATAAGGGCAGTGGCTGTGATGCCCTTTAGGAAGGAGGCCATGGAGACGCATAGGTCACCTCCCTTTGAGTGTCCAAGCAAACCAATTCCTGGACCTTTAACCTGGAGGTGAGAGAAGAGAAACACCAAGCAATGAACCATGGCATGCCACTTTTTAAAAATGTTGCCACGTTTGCAGCTGTGTCTGTCCCAGATTTGGACCCCAAGTATAGGCATCGGAGGTCCTGTGTGCAGGGCCCATGTCTGAGGGATCCTGGGCACTGTTCTGTGCTTCATTTATGATCCTAAGCCCTCCTGAGACTGTAGCATCATCCTAATAAAGCTACAAGGTTCAGTGCTGAAGCAGAGAGTACAGCTGTGCTTGCAAATGTGCAGTCCCAGATGCATTTTATTCATTATGCAGCTGAGAGAGGAAGAGGGGAGCAGGGGATGCCTCCTCTACAATTGCTTTCTTTCAGTGCAAAATGCACAAAGTCAGCAATGACTATGATATTGTCATCACCTACGTTAATGTATTTCTTATATTCAAGGTTCCCCTATTAAGAAGCTAATGTGGAGTAGCAGGCTCCACATGAGCTGCTCTCCTCCTGCTTGTCTAGAATGCTTGGTGTCTAACACACAGGAATAGTCTGAGGTAGCTTACTCTTTATCTTAAAAATACAACCTATTAACACATTTTTTCTAAAAGAATTGTACAGTCCTCTGGAGTCAATCTAGAATAGGTTACCTTCATTTTCTTTTACACAAGGTAAATTAACTACAATAGGAAAGTTAAATGACCTTACTGGGTGCTGAAATCCTCTAAGGATACTGGAAGAGGGTTAGCTAATACCACAACTGCTTGAATATCCAAAGACTCTCAGGGGCAAATAGGCTCTGAGACAATATCAAAATTTAATACCTTCTGTATCTTACCACCAGTGTAATAGGCTTCAAACCCACTGACTCTGAAACACGGGAAGGAGGAAATCAGAAAATATGGCTGAAACTTTGCAACACATTAAAAACACGGTGAGAATAGCAGTGGAAATGTTAATGGGAGGCAGTGGTATTGTCCTGCTCTCAGGGAAAAAAACTCAAAACCCACAGGGGGAAGCAATTTTCAGATTTTTTTAGGCAGAGAGGTCGCATGAGCAGTTAAGGTTAAGGTGACTGAAAAGCAGCCAAGACCTTTAACAACTACTCATCTTTCAGAGGTTGAAGAAGGTATTTATTTTCATTCTCCACAGAAACTAAGTGTTGGTTTGTGCAGTTCTAGCTACTGTCATGCACAGCTACTTATAAGTAGATGCAGAACCGAGCAGGGTTCTCTTCCAAGAGGTGCTGAATTAGAAGGATACCTAAGTGCACAACTAGCTGCTAAAACCCACGCTTACCAAATACCAACATTTGGAGTGATTTTAACAACTTAGAAAATACACAGCAACAAATGTGTGTTGGTGGAATTCCTTGAGTTGCCTTGGTTTCCCTGAGACCTGGATCACAGAAAGTTGTCATGTGCTCCACAGCCAAAAAGGACTTTTAGTTCTGAAGGACATTCTACAGAGCATAAATCTAAAATCCCCACTGGAAGTCCCGTAAGCCTCCAGGCAACTAGCACCCTAGTTATGACACTGGGTTGAATGGAGTAGGAATTACCTATGAGTCACTGTTTCACCTGGCCAGTTCAAAAGAAAGAGTTGGAATAATCTGCCAGAGAGCCATGGTAATGGGAGTTCAAGATATAAAACAAATTAATTACAGCCAACTCAACAGTGATGCTATTTTAAGTACAGCAGCTCTGCCCCATCTGCAGTCTGACAGGACCTAACTAATGAGAGTTCACTGTAGTGAGAGTCAATGAACAAACCAACCTGGCTGTGTTGTAACATATAGTTTACAGCTTCTTCAAAATATTCCAGGTGGAATTCCTTCATCTCTTTGGGGAGATCTTCATAGCTGTAGAAAGCCAGAGCAAGCACAGCAAAGCCATAGTTGGCCAGCAGGCAGGCCCTGTATTCAGGGAGTCCTCCTCCAGTTCCATACAAGTCAATAATTCCTGGAAAGGGGCCATTTCCTGAGAGAAACCACATAACAGGACACATTAACCCACAATTTTTAATTTGTATTCCAAATCCATAGGCCTGGGAATGTGTCTTTAAAAAAAAAAAGAAAAAAAAATAGAGCAGCAGAATGATATTAAGGGTCCTAAATTACTGTTTTAATGAAATGGCTACATTGCTTCAAGATCAAACAAACTAGCACAAATTAGCAGGCCTGCTAATGTTTTAGATAATATCAGGGAACAGGCAGCTGGAAGAGATCTTTTGACAGTCACTAGTTCTCTGTATCATGTAAATTCACTGCAAATGTATCAAGCTCTGCTTCAAAAATACCCAGAAGGCTTCTCCTTAGTGCATTTCTCAGAAGGCTGATTTAAAAAATCTCATCTTCTGATGGTTCCAGCTTCTCAATTTCAGTGTAAATGTACCCTAGTCATTTATTCTGGGATTAAGAGAAGACAGTGTTTGAAATCAGCCTTGCTTACCTGGTAGGGGAAGCATTAGATTAGATTCATCAGAGGACAGGGTTCTTACTCTCGGTCCAGAGCTGAGAGGGATTGCTGCAAACTGCTAACAAAGTATGGAAAGGAGGAGGCCAAGAGGGAGACTTCCATTCCTGCTCAGGAGGGAGGGTGAGCCTTCCCTCCAGTGTCTGCAGACTAACGTCAAACATAGGCAACAAGCAAGAACTAGAAATTCACCTCCAGCCCCAAAGAGACAGATGAAGTCAGAGCAGCCAGAGCCCAGGGCACTGTCTGGGACAGCATGTGAGATTTTAGCACTGTCATGGAAGAGTTACCTGGGACAGACAGACAGGGAAGAAAGGGGAAAGGGGAAGGCACGTGATACATAGAAGAGCTCCTTGAGTGGGGTTCCAGAGACATGCTTGGTGAAAACCTCTGTATCACAGGGGGAAGGAAAGGTGGGATGTGATGGGGGTGTGGCTACTACAGAACCAAGGGAATGCAAGAGATGAGGTTTCCTACAGACAACTAGCAGAAATCTGGACATCTGCTGGAAGGACAGCACAGCATTTGTCAGGCAATCTGAAAATCTCACAGACCCTTTTCATTATTTTCTGACAAAAGTACTGCCAGGGCATGTCTGTCCAATGCTTTCCCTGACCTTCTGCTCACAAACAGGGAAGAACTGGGGACAAATGTGGCAGCAAAAGGCAACTTGGGCTACAGCAATTAGGACAAGTTCAGGATCTGTGGAGAGGCTGGAAAGGGAAGCAACAGGCTTAAACTCTACGGTTTAGGACAGCAATCTTCCACTTAGTCGAAAGAATTACCATCTGAATTTCCTGCAAAACAGCCAGGTAGAGGAAAGGTACCGTGAAGACTGGCTGACTCCACCTCCCGTGGCATTTGGGAACAAAAAGTGTACTGTGATCAATGCCTTCGTGTCCAGTAGAAGTCAATTAAACAAACACACATGTGCTTCACCACATGCAGCTGCTCTGTGTGAGGAGTACGGCCAGCAGATCAAAGCTGGTTGGGCTGATCAGGCCACTCCTTGAGGAGTGTCCAGTGCCTGCTGGCGAGACTCGGCTCCCCCTTGTCCTCTGCCTGGTACGGGGCTCCAGGGGAGCCGGGAGGCGGTCTGGCTCCGGGCCTGGGAGAGCGGGACCGAAAGTAGCGGCAGCATCGCGGGCGAAGGAGCCCGGCACGGCCGGTACTCACCGGGGGGCAGGAAAAGCGTCGCCCGGATCCTCCCCTCTCGCACCGGGACTCTCCGCACCCCGTCCCGCAGGAACGCCCGCTCGTGCTGCGCCTGGGCCAGGAGCCGCCCGGGGCGCTCCCCGTGGCCTTCAAACACCTCCAGCTGCAGGAGGAAAGGGCTCTGCACGTCCCGCTTCACCAGCCGCCAAAAAGGCTTCTGGGGCTGCAAAGCCCAGAGCAGCCCCATGGGCTCCAGGCCGGAGAAGCTGCCTCCCGGCAGCGCAGGGCAGCGGGCGAGGTCCAGCTCCCCGTCGTCCCCCGCCTGGTAGCGGGCACTGGCCTGGAAGAGCTGTCCCGTCTCGTCGCGCAAGGACGTCCGCAGCGTGACCTGCTGCCGCGGGCCGAGGCCCTGCACGGCGATGGCCAGCGGCTCATCGAAGAGGCTGCGGGCGGCGGGCGACAGGCGGATGGAGGGGGCCATGGAGGAGAGTCCCTGGGCGGGGGCTGTCCCATTAAGGGTCCTAAATTACTGGCTCCGTGGGGCGGCGGGCGCGGGGCCGGGCCAGGGCAGCCGCCTCTGCCAGGAGCGGGAGCTGGCCCGGCACAGGCGGCAGGCACTGACCTGCCACATGGCTCCACGTCGCTCCCCTTCTGGGGGCGGATCGTGGAGCAGATCCTGGCGAAACCAGGGCCGGGCTCGGGCCCAAAGCGCCGCTGGCATGCCCCGGCGGGGAGGAGCTGGGAGCGGGGCGGCAGCTCCCTTGTCCCGCCCGCCCGCTTCCCTTCTGCCCGCCTGCCTGCCCATTTCCCTGCCTTCGCGGTTCCCTGCCTGCCTGCCTCTTCTTCTCTTCTGTCTTCTCCCCGCTGCCTTCCCCAGCTGTGGAAGGGTTCTTCCAAAGGCTGCCGAGTCCTCGAAACCCGTCTGGGCCTCGGCGAGTTCGCCGGTGTCCCCAGGAGCTCTCCCGGGCCCGGCGGTGGCTGCGGGCAGGGGACGTGTGGAGAGGACGAGCAGATATGTTGACGAGCCACCGAGCAGAATCGCAGTCGGAATTCACTGGACAGGGAAGGGCCGGTATGGGACAGACCGCACAGAGATGCGACAGCTCTGCACAGCAGGGCCAAGCTGTGCTGTGCCGCTCAGCCAAGGGACCGCAGCGAGGGCCAGCCCCGGCCGCGGTGGGGAGAAGCCACACCAGCACTAGTTCGCCATTGCTTCTTGTCTCCTTGTCGGCTCTGCTTCTCGGTTGATTATCCCAAGGCATAGGGAAGATGGGTTATGTCTCTGCACAGCCAGGCGTATTGGGAAGGATGGTCAGGGTGGTCAGGGATGGAGGAGCAGTAAGGGAGGAGCAGTTTCACAAGACTCTTTAGGTAGGTCAGGAAACATCTGGCTCTTCTAATAATGGATTGTGCAAGGATTTAAAAAAGAAGGTAATTCAGTCCATCTTACACAGAGATGGATCTTCTGATCCAAAAGGAACTGCAGAGGGAGAGCCGTCTCCTTAAACTCCCAGACTCTTCCTGGGAGATGCAGGTAGGGGTGCCTCATGCTCCAACCTCCTCATGTCTGACTTAGAGATGTGAAACAGATGGAAGCATCTAAGGGAATCCCGAGCATTGTCCTAGTTGGAAATATTAAGTGGTCAGAGATATTGGGCAGAGTCTCAGCAGTCTTGCATTCACCATGGAGATTACCCTTTCTCTCCAAACAGGTGAGGTGCTCTGTCATCTAGCATTTGGGTGTGTTGTCTGGTGTCACAGCACTGAATGTGTGGCAACTACTCCAGCTGTTGAGAACAACACTCCTTGGCTTACACCCCTGTATTTGATCATGGGCTTGACCACATGCAGGAGCAGATGCTAAGGGAAAGGGTCCTGGAAGCTTCAGCAACATTCCTTCTCCTCCATGCTTGGTGATGCATGAGCAGGGGAAGAGAGTGAAGGTAAGGGAGCTATGTGTCCATCTTCTATGATCTCCTGTTCCCACCTGGGCAGCCTTTGATCCCAAGTCCCAAACTTCCACCCTGGGATGGGAAAGTAGTCAAGTTGCAAACCCTGCTTCTAACCAAAGCACAAATGACTCCAAGACTTTCAAGTCTCAGTCTCTTTATTACAATTCTCATCACAATAACAAAGATTAAAATATTCCACATCATGTGGGAGAAGATCAAAATGGCTTTAAATCCAACAAAAAGTTCTTTTCTGTGATATCTTGGGGCCAGAAGTATCCACAAGCCAGAGCATTTCCTTCTGAAGGGAAGATGGAAAGAAGGCAGAGAAGGCAAATGACCTTTCCCAAGGCTTAACCAGA
>VZRO01007285.1:0-59474 GCA_013397915.1 Daphoenositta chrysoptera | reverse complement strand
GCAGAGGGGCTGAAGCCCCTCAGGGTCCCTCTGGAAGTGAGGGGAAGGCTCTTCCCAAGCCATGAAGTGATGCCTCAGGTTTTAACATTTATATTTTTCAAATCCTGTATTGCCCAGTGTGTGACTCTGAAATTTCTGTACCCTGCTGACTTCAGCTCTCTGGACATAACAAACCTCTCTGGGTTTGCTCTCCAAGGACACCCAGGCTGTCCTGGGCCTGAATACGTGTAAACCAACATCTTGGAAGGGGGGTGAGCTCAGGGAAATTACATCATTAACTGAAGCTTTAATTGCAGAACTAACCCTGATATGCAAATGAACAAAACCTATAAAAGTGTGAAGAACTTGTGATTTGGGGTTTGGATTTTGTTTTTTTTTTTGGATGCAGCCTTTGGCTCCCAGGGTGCACCTTTGAAGGCCTTTCAAATAAATACCCACCTTTATTCCCTTATTCCTGTCCAGTCTCTGTTTCTAGGGAGCCTCTCAAGGCACCAGAAGCAGCTGCACCCCCAGCTCCTCACACTGGCACAGGATGCTGTTTGTTTCCGTGACCCCACAGAAATTCCATTTCCATGTTGAAATCATGTGAAAATGCAACAGAAATTGCCTTTACTCTGGTATTTGCTCTCTGTTAGTTAAATTATGGGTAAGCTTTTAGCAATAACAATACCAATGGCTACATTTGCTGCATCTTGAACATTCATCTGCTGGAGAGATTTTCTGCTTAACACATTAAAAGTGGGTAAAGAAATAATTTATTTTATTTAATTCTAAAAAATCCTGTGTTTCACTTAAGGGAATTAGTGCCTTAAGCAATAAACACAAGTATGCAATAAATGGCATATGTGGGATCTATTAACCCAAGTTCTTGACTCTGCCATCTGAATAATCCCCTTTTAGAGTTTCATTTTGAAAAGTTTCTATGTAAATGACTACTCAGAGAGTTTATTTATTAAAAAAAAAGAAATTCAAATAGATCGGACAGCATTGGGGTTTTGTGATGTTGTTGGTCTAAATTTTGATCCCCTCCAAGTTCATTTTCCTACCCTCAGAAAAATTATTGGCAGTGTGAGATTGTGTCTTGAATTGTCAGATAAAGTAGGAACATGCTCGAAGCTCCTGCATGGTCTATTTCTAGTTTATATGGACAAGGCAGCTCAAAAGTGTTTCTAACTCACCTTTCCTGTGTTTCTGCCATAAGTTTTGCAAAAATGATTTATTTTGTACATTTAATACATCCAGACAGAGATGATATTTCCCATTATTGAACTGCAGCCATGGCTTACAGTGATCAGGACAACACTCATCTTCATTAAAATAAGAATAAATTGAACCCTAAACATTAAATATTTTACTACTTTTCCTGTATCTTTTATAACTCTCGTAATAAAATGTAATACAAGACATCTTAATATAAGTTTAAAAGTGATTATGTCAAACATTCCTTAGCTAAGAGCATCCTCAGTTATACACAGAAAAGGAATTGTTTGGGTTTGTCCTTTTCTTCCCTTAAATGCCTTAATGGATAAGAAAGTATTTTTCAGCACTCCACAAAAGAAAAAAAAATCAAATGAGCAGGGATTATAGCAACAAGCATCAATGTTAATTCAGAAATGGATTAACAATTACAGATTTGAAGTACATTAGCATTGATCCCCAGCATGAAATAGTTGTGATCAATAAGCTAATCTGTAAATTTGATTAATTGAGTAAATCCTGTTTACTAAAGTATTCCATAAGCATAATTTACAAATAGAAGAAGGTGAAAATGCTGCTTTTAGCAACAAAACCAAATTTAAGAGCTGTCATATCAATGGAAAATCCTTTCATTCCAAATTGTTCTGCCACAAGGATACCAAAACTTCAGCAGTTTCACAATAAACAAACCAAAAAATTCTCTGGATACAACAGAAATGTGGCTGACACTGAGGGAAATTAAAAATATGGAACAGGGCAACAACCTCTTATGATTTTGGAGTTTAGTTTTTTCCCCTAAGAGTTTGTCCATCCACCAAGCTGCACTGCTGGACAGGAAAGGGAAATAGGAAAAATTGCTGGAAATACATCCTCAGACCTATTTAAGTCTATTTATTCTAGGAATTGTATCAAGACAACTCCACTGGTTAAAAAAAAATAAATCCTAGCCCTGACTGACAGCTTTAAATAGGGCAAAACTGGTTATATCAAACCGTGGTGTTAAATGGGAGACTTGAAACTGTGTCAGTAAGTGCTGCTAATTAACAATAATTGACGAATGGAAATAACAGAGAGTGAAATACTGTATTTAATTTTTTTAAAAAAGGAGATTTAATGAAGAATTAATTTTATTTTCTAGCTGTAGGTAACAACATTGTGCTGAGTTAAAAGGATGCAAAATTTTATTTTTATCTGCAATTTCTAAATTTTGTGGTGAAAGTTTAAATGGTCCCACTTCAGAAATTATGGAATAATGGTCTTAATGAAGGCAGCTAAGAGAATGGCACCAATGTAAGGAAATTTAGAATAACTCAATGTACTTCACACAGAAATGCAGAAATATTTAAATTCCTTTGTTCTGGGAGAAAGCCCCGCTTGATTTTTCTATGCAATCATTTCCACAAACCCCCAAATCATGGAAGTGACAGGCCTTGAGGCACAACAGATCCCACACTATGAAAATCCAGCAAAAAAATTCCTGTCACGACATTTGAGATGCACAAACACAAGGAAAACCAGGAATATGTGGAAAAATGATTCTTTGGCATTTGCTTCATAAAAAGAAACCAGTTTGACCAGCAAAGCTTAACAGGAACTGATGTAAATAAATACAATATTCAGCTCTAACTCAATGTACAGGTTCCCCTAAAAGACAGCTGAAGTTTTCCAAAAAATTAGGGATATTCCAGCAGCCACCTGTACTCAGGGAAGTCACTGAGTCAACCCCATCTGGTTTCAGAAGTGGATCTTTCTTCCAAGCAACTTTAAAAACATTTAATTTATTTAACCAAATGTTGGTGTTAATTTTTAAAGCTGTGCAGAAAATCCTCATCGCTGGCACATTTAATTTTCACTGTGATTCACCAAGCTGGAAGTTTTACAGGTTTCTCACAGATTTCTGCTAAAAACTGGAATTGAATCTTACCTTAACTCTTGCTCTGAAATAAAATCTCCCCAAATCTCTGACAGAACAGAAAATATTTTTCCGTCACACATTTCCTCCCAGCCAAAGCAGAACATGTGAGAATAACTAAGAGTTAGTGAGAGCAGCAGAGGTCAGAACTCCAGAAATGATGGGGATTTTTACACATTGCAAGAGCTGTTTGCTCACACAAGTGCAATTTCAGGGAAATTTGCAAGTCAGCTGCAATCAGGAATATTTTGTCAAGGTATATAATGAATGCTACTGTTTTCCATACATGAAACCATGAAATTCTAGACACTCAGGGAGACTTTCTACTCTCTGCACTCAAAATTGCTGCTTATTCCCTCTACAGCATTTCCTTTTTTTTTTTCCTTAAAAAAGCAGCATATAAATTTAAAAAAAAAACTTAATTACCTCCTAAAATAGCAAAAGCTGTCTGAAGCCATAACACAAATATATTCCTTATTGATGTACTTCATCGTCTCCCAGCTTTTTAAAATAATATTTAAGCTCATGTTTGACTCTGGAGGAAAAGAAAGTTCATGTTATTAGTTGATGTCACCTGATTTGATGTATTTGTAAATCCATAAAGGCAACTTGGTTCCAATGGGAATTTAATATCTCAGAATCAAATAAGTGTCCAGTGCTCAACATTTTTCTTATCACACAAATAAGAACGGGAACAGCTTTGAATCTGGCCTAACCTTATTTGGCTGTTCCTTATTGCAAAAAAAAAAAATAAAAATCCTAAATAAAATCCTAAATAAAATAATGAATTTGATGTTTATAGTTTAACAGTTTGGGGGAATTTTTTGTGCCACAGGGAGCTGAGCATTAAGACTTGGTATTGGAAATATAAATTATCAATAACACTGTTGCAGTAAAGGAAACCTGTAAATAATCTCGTCTGAAAAAGCAACCAAAACTGTCCTTGTCCCATATTATTTCAAATTTAACAGGTCCCTGTTTCTGGTATTTTTCTGGCAACAGCCTTATTTTTGAACATTAAAATAACTCTTACACTCTTTATTATTCTAAATAATTTTAAAACTCTCAAACCTGCATCCAATAATTTTTTTCCTTCAAGTAACAAACAGGTTAAATTCATCTTCAGTGCCCAGAGAAGCCAGAGAAGAAGAAAAAAAAAGTATATTTAAATATATATATAAAGTACATATATATATATATAATTTTTAAAAATATACATTAAATTAATATAGGTATTTTATATAAAATAACATATAAAATATATTTTATATTAAAAATATAAAATATATATATTTATATTAATCTATAAAATATGATGACTCTGGCAGGATCTTTAGTGACCTACACGATGCTCACAGTGATGTTCTCACTGTTTCTCATCTGTACAAAAAGGTGCCTGAGAGCATCAATAATTTTAAATTACTTATCAGTAATCTAAAAAAATAAAAGTTTAAATATAAAAAAAATCTGATTCTCCTTCAGGACTAATGGAGGGGAAAGTGAATGGAAGCATATTTGACCTAAAGGACATCTACAGTGTCTTATGTTTAAGAAAAAATGTGAAATTGTTGAATTAGAATTTGGCTCACCCATGGAGTGTGATCACTTGTTGATGGTGTTTATCAAATGAGTTTAATGTTCAGAAATATATTCCCTTAAAATGAAAAAAAAATCCAAGCAGAGAAGAATTTACTCCGTGAATGTTTCCCTTTGGCATCAGCACAGCCCAAGTTTCCATTTATCGATGGCTTTGTGCAAACCCAGCAAGGAAACATTTGATAAATCTTTGTGGAATTCCAGAGAATATTTCCGTGTGTTGTCCCCGGTTTAGAAGCTGATGATCTTCGCAGAAAACTGACATTTAAAATGAGTTTCATTATGAATTCACAGGTGCCAAATACACTCAAATGCAAAATATCAGCTGCAAACCAGTTTCCCAATAATTCCTGTGAGTGAGTCTGAATTTATTGAGGATTTATCCCCTGGGAAAGGCTACACCTGAAAGTGAAGCAGCACTTTGCAAAACCACACTGAATTCAGACTTAAAAAAAATCCTTGGAGTTTTCACAACAGAAATATTTCCAGTCTTATTTTAGGTATAAACATGATTTACTTGACAATTTGGATTAAATTTAGATTAGCCCAGTAAAAACCAGAAGGCTGAAAAAAACAGCAAGTAAAAAAGTGTGGCTTTTTCCACTGAAACAATGAAAAAAAAATGTTTTAAAAGCTGAACTGCACATTTTTACCTGGAGAGTACTGACCTGACTGCTTACTTTGAAAAGATATTTTAATTAGGAAGGAGAGACACTGGAAATGACTTAACGGAGTAAAAAAAGTAAAAAATCAGCTGCTTTTCATCATGATATTCTCTATTTTTACATTTGTCTATATAAGTAATGAAAAAATGTCTCTTGCAATAAATCAAATCTATTTCTATTTGGCATCTTCAGAGAAAACCTGTTTCCTTACTACCCACATGATTTCAGGGGCACATAAGGAATAGGAAAGAAGCTGGTTTGCATTTTGTGCTTGGAAGGAAAAGGGCACTTGAGAGGTGATTCAAGTTCTTTAAAGAAGTAATGGTACCTCTGCACAGTCATCACAGCAACTGAACTGAGGGAATTCTTTTTGTGGAAAATGAGCTTCTGTAAAAAACAACACACAGCAGAACGTTCTTGAGAATAAGTAACACATTTTTGTGCTCTCATCTTAATTTGTTACAAGGACAAAGACTTGAGGGAAGGGAAGATGCACAAAGTTCCTTTAATTCGTTTTTTTCCAATCCAGAAACCCAAGGGGAAAAGTGAGGGACTCTCATTAATGGCAGCCCTGGATATTCCTTGGATGGAAAAGGCAATCCCAGACTCTTTTCTACATCTGAGAGGAATTGCCCAGAGCAGCTGTGGCTGCCCCTGGATCCCTGCAGTGCCCAAGGCCAGGCTGGACACTGGGGCTGGGAGCAGCCTGGGACAGTGGAAGGTGTCCCTGCCATGGCAGGGGTGGAATGAGATGATTTTTAAGGTCCCTTCCCACCCCAATCATTCCATGATTCCATGAAATGTGAGTCAGACTCGTGCCCTGGAGAGTTTGATAACGTGAATCCAAGCACTAATTTAACATTTCAGGTAGCAAATGTCTGTAATAACACAGTCCTGCACCTCAAGTTGTATTCCACATTAACTGTAGCACCATCAGAACCCCTTTTCCTAAAATTCCCCCCTCCCTCACCCTCTGGAAGCACTGCACCTACAGCATTGTCCAAAGGATGGGGCTAAAATCCATTTATTTACACAAACTCCGACTGATGCATAACACAGCATTCATTTCCCACCTTGGAAAGGACACAGGGGATGATTGTGGAAAGCTCCTGTGCTTTGGAGAGGCTGCTCTGGCATCTGGCAGAACATTCCCAACAGGATTCCTCTCTTAGGAAAAGGGGCTATTCCCCTGTCAGTGCCTTATCTCCAAAGAAATCCGGTTGGAAACCGAGCGGAAAATTCACCGGCAGCTTTGCACAGCCCTCCCCCTCCCCCAGCTGCATTTTCCATATTCCATTTTACAAAGCAGGAGTCAAAGAATAACTCCCAAATTGCAGTTTATTTAAAAAGAATAAAGCTCTGAAAGCTGGCAGAGCTGAGCCTTCCCCTGCCCACTGTCAGCAGGGCTGTGTAAACTCAGCAAGCAGACAGGTTTTTGTGTTCTCAACAAATGGAAACTATGTCCCATAAAAGAACTTTAATGGGCAAATGACACTGGGTTTTTATTTTTTCCCTGCAGCAGCAGCAGGGTTTGAGATTTTCTTCCTTTCATTTTGCCTTTTTTTCCACTCGGAACACGCATTCTATCATGAACCTGAGCAGCACAAATGGACAAACCCCATCAAAAGTTTCAGCTGCACACAGTATTTCATATTATTTGGTGATGTATCACTGCTGCAAAGCTTTTTTTTTTTTAAGACTTCACAGGGAAAAAAAAACTCTTTACATTCGGTGGAAAAACTTTCCCCCTCACAAAAGAGATGTTGTAGAATTTATGAAAACAAAAGTGCCAATAAGATTTTACTTTAATACCCGAGGGAGAAACACGATCATCTGCACCAATAAGAAAAAGATGCCTGCACGAGGTGCTCTACTAATTACAGCTGCTTTGGTGGGCAATATCTCTGGTGAAACAGATGTTAGGGACCTATTAACAAAAGTTTTTCAAACATCTGCTTACAATTTTAAGGCAATTGTAAATACAGCACAGAAGGTCAATTGGGCTCATTAAGGTCTATGTGCAAATCTACTGCTGCAGGTTTCTTTTTAGCTAATACTGACTTTTTTTAACACAGGAAATAGAGTTTAATAGCAACTTGTGTCAATTTTGATTGTGATTTCATACAACAACAAACAACAATCGTATGCCCTGTGCTTCACCAAATAACCCATTTTCCTTCCTCTTTTTCCTCTCTACCTACAGCACACTGCCACGGTTCCATGAGGTAAAGGAAAGGTTATAAATTGGGCAATTACAAAGAAATGATTGATTTTACTTTTAAACACCAATTATGGATCCTGATAGGAAATCTTCAGTTGTTGAACCAAAGAAAAATGAGTTTTGATTACAACGCATGGTTGAGAGATGAAAATTATTCTTTCAAGTGTCAGAACAAAACACAGATGTTCAGTAGGTCTGAAACACTGGAAATCATGGAGTGGTTTGGGTTGGAAGGGACCTGAAAGATCATCCAGTGCCATGGGCAGGGACACCTTCCACTGTCCCAGGCTGCTCCCAGCCCCAGTGTCCAGCCTGGCCTTGGGCACTGCCAGGGATCCAGGGGCAGCCACAGCTGCTCTGGGCACCCTGTGCCAGGGCCTGCCCACCCTCCCAGGGAACAATTCCTTCCCAATATCCCATCCAGCCCTGCCCTCTTTCAGTTTAAAGCACTCTTCATCAGCCTTCCCCAAACTGGAACCATCCAGCAACAATATTCTGATGAACTGCTCCAAACAAAATCCCCTGATCCTGGGCCCAGCAACACCTCTCAGGACCTGCAATGCTTCTACTGCAGATTTTAATTAGCTCTCCAAAATTCCAAAATACCAACCTGAGCTGGAGTTTTCAAGACTGGTTCTTCTAGAAGCCCTGCAGTGAAATTGAACCAACCAGGGGACAGAGTGGGTGCCCCACCCCTGGCAGTGCCCAAGGCCAGGCTGGACACTGGGGCTTGGAGCAGCCTGGGACAGTGGAAGGTGTCCCTGCCCATGGCAGGGGTGGCACTGGATGAGTTTTAAAGTCCCTTCCAACCCAAACCATTCCATGATTTTATGATTCTGCATTAAACCAGATTTGTATTAATCAGACCCTCTGTGCAAAGGGCCCAGCCGTGAGTAACCTGCAGCTCAACAGATTCCTGAACCACTTCCTTGACATTTCCAAGAACCCATCTTCCACCTTGACATTCCCAAGAACCCATCTTCCACCTTTAAATTCCCAAGAACCCATCTTCCCCCTTGACATTTCCAAAAACCAATCTTCCATCTTTACATTCCCGGGAACCCATCTTCCACCTTTACATTCCCAAGAACCCATCTTCCCCCTTGACATTCCAAAGAACCCATCTTCCACCTTTACATTCCCAAGAACCCATCTGCCACCTTGACATTCCCAAGAATGCATCTTCCACCTTTACACTCCCAAGAACCCATCTTCCACCTTTATATTCCCAAGAACCCATCTTCCATCTTTAAATTCCCAAGAACCCATCTTCTACCTTTATATTCCCAAGAACCCATCTTCCATCTTTAAATTCCCAAGAACCCATCTTCCACCTTTACATTCCAAAGAACCCATCTTCCCCCTTGACATTTCCAAGAACCAATCTTCCATCTTTACATTCCCGGGAACCCATCTTCCACCTTTACATTCCCAAGAACCCATCTTCCCCCTTGACATTCCCAAGAACCCATCTTCCACCCCGAACCATACTGGTTATACTCTTTGTAATACACAAGCCTGAAAGATTTAACATTCAGAATGTATTTATGAAAAGCAGAAGGAAAAATGCTGTGATGTTGAGAAATTCACAGGATTAAAATCACAGCCTTCATCCTTACAATAAAGTTCATAAATGTGATGGCAAATGCTGATCTATTAAAAATCAAAATTAATGATTTGGGAAAAAAATATTTATGAGCAATTTAAGAATCACTAATTTAAGAATCTATCACTACCTGTTAGAATTCACTACAAGAAAATTAAGGATTCTACAGCATTTAAAGCTTCTGAATATCGTGGCTTGCACCAAATGTGAAAAAGATTCTACTTTAAGCAATTTTTCTGCACATTTTAAAGAAAATCCATCTTAGGAAATAAACACTAAACAGCACCTTCTACTATAAGGGGCAGTAACCAGTTGAAATTATTTAAAATGAATTCAGTATCACAGAGGTGAAAGTGTAAAACTTGTAAAAAGTGCTTTATTTCTACAACCTTGAAGCTGTGTTCATATAGATCTGAAAAAGTCATATGAGTCCTCCTTGTCCAAACAACAGCTAAATCTGAAAGCAAACATCAGAGCTTGCAGAAAACATTCCCATCAATAAAGACTTGTCTTTGCCCAGCTTGGCCCAGAATTGCCTGCTTTAAAAACTTAGCACCCAATCCATCTTCTCTCTCACTAGAAAGGATATTTTCAATGTCCTTATGACATTTTTTCCAAGCTATTTTTCCTTCAGCCAGCAATTAGAAGAGTCTAACTGGACTGTGGATTTCTTTATTTCTTGTAAAGGAAGTTGGTAGCTTCATTTTGTAGGGCTGAGGAGTCTGGAGATTACCACAGATAATCTGTAAATGGAACTTCTTGATTCATGTGGGTTTTATCTTCAAGTTAAACTCAGCTGAGCAGAGTATCATTAATTGAGATTGAATAGGTACTAGAATTAACATTATTCTTTGTTTTTTAAAAACCTACAACTTCACTGTGGCAATTCCAGAGACTCCAGGTCCATTCAGTACCAGAAAGAGAAAAGATTGGTGACATAAACTACTCCATCTCCAACCTTCCCCTCAGAATTTAAACCATTTATGGCTCAAAACTGATTTAATTGGTCTAACCTGCTTTTACTGAACTGATTTGGGTATTTTTCTTGCCTGAGGAAGTGAGAAGAGAGGAAAAGGAGTAATATTTCATCATGAAAACAGAACTAG
Organism: Daphoenositta chrysoptera; assembly: GCA_013397915.1. NCBI lineage: Eukaryota > Metazoa > Chordata > Aves > Passeriformes > Daphoenositta > Daphoenositta chrysoptera. The sequence goes on along the minus strand of VZRO01007285.1, from coordinate 49,171 downwards.
GAGCACCTCCACATAAGGACTTAGGAGAGAAGTAAAACTATCATTACCACTTCCACCAACTTTTAAAATTTCCCATTTCAATCCTGATTCAGCTTCACTTATGCAGCTTAAATCGGGATGCCAAAGGAGGACAAGCCCTTACGTTTTATTAGGAGCTAAATGAAAAACGTGTCCCTTCCTTACACCACTTATATTCCTTGGATATTACTCAGTACCAGTTAATTAAAAAAAAGCATTTACCTCCAAATCAAATCCCAGAAATCCCAAAGAAACTGGGTGTGGGAAATGCAAGGATCTACCCAGAAAAAAACCCAGCACAAAGGTAACACTGATGATGAAAGGATTTGCTTCAGCCGAGCAGGACATAAAAGATGAAGTCCTACAAAGACCATTAAGTATTCACCAGCTCACTGCAAATTACACTAAACACTTGGTGAAGAAATACTTGGCAGATGTCAGCAATAAGGAAGCCAAACATGTTCCTTACATTGAAGGATAATGTAACTACAGAGAGGGTTTGTTTTGGAACCATTTCCACAGCACAAAAATAATCTGGCCTCGTCTCCTGGCAAGGCTGGGTTTACCAAGGAAGGAACAAGAGAGAGCCATGACTACTGATGTGACAAATCCACATTTCTGCCATTTACATACTCAGTACCACTCCTGAAACAAGAGATCGCACACGAATTTGGATAATAAAACATTAAGTTCTAAGAGAGACCGCAGCAGATCTTTGAAAACTCAAATATTTATGTAACCTCTTGTTTTCACAAGTGTTGTATAAACACCACTGCAGACACACAACCACTTTCTGCAGTTAAAATCTTCCATCTTTTGGACTCTGCTATTCCACTATCATCTTCTGCTGTCTGAAACTGCATTCCCAAGTGGGATTTACAAAGTTAAAGCAGGACCTAACCCCGGGAAATCTGGGGGATTATCTCCCCCTCTCAATCTCCAAGTTTTTGCAGACCCACACACGTTCACCCCCCAGTCATGAGAAAGGGTGATTGGACATTTAATGTTATAATTAATGTACTGTTAGGTTCCACGTGAGGAAAACTGGGCTTAAAGATGAGACAGAAATATACCCTTGGCCAGGTAGATGTAGCATTTCCTCATGTTGGCATTTTTGATGAGGAGTCTTTTGATTTGCTCTTCTCTTGTTGTTATATATGTTTTTTCCCCTTCCCTCCTCTCAGCAAGGCACCATTTATATCAGCACACATTTAATAGGAACTAAATCAACAGATTTTAAAACAGAGCATTCATCATAAAGCCGTAATACAGATTTGCTCTGCTTCAAATTCTTGAAATAAACGCCTGAATTTTTAAATGAAGTTGTCCGGTGCTGTCACCCACACAGCCACCAGGTTTCATGCAGCTTACTGAGACATGGAGTGAAAATGCTACTGACTTTTATTATTTTTACCATTTGAAAACAGCATGGCTCCAATCCAAGTAAAAGAAATCATCTCGACAGCTCTGCTCCTCTGGTAATTACATGGTTGTAAGAGCAGCAGCTTCTTGAATAAAACTTCACAACGAGGAGTTATCTGGAACTAATGCAAGTAAGGCAAATTTCTACTGTTATTTAGAAGCACAGGATGGTTGGAAAGGACTTAAAGCCCATCCAGTGCCACCCCTGCCATGGGCAGGGACACCTTCCCCTGTCCCAGGCTGCTCCCAGCCCCAGTGTCCAGCCTGGCCTTGGGCACTGCCAGGGATCCAGGGGCAGCCACAGCTGCTCTGGGCACCCTGTGCCAGGGCCTGCCCACCCTCCCAGGGAACAATTCCTGCCCAATATCCCATCCAGCCCTGCCCTCTGGCACTGGGAAGCCACTTCTCCTTGGCCCATCACTCCAGTTCCTGATGAATTGTCCCTCCCCAGCTTCCCTGTAGCCCCTTCAGGCACTGGAAAGCTGCTCTGAGGTGTCCACACCTTTTCTTCTCCAATATGCAAACCTTTGCACCCACTCACAGACAGGGGAGACAAACAGCAGCTAAAACTGTAGTGCTCGAAAAATCACAGACATTTGTGAATGATGGAAAAAAAGGAAAAGAATATCAGGCTTTTCCCCCTCATTCTCCTGTCCCTGTAGGGCAGAGTCCTCCACTCTCACCTTAATTTGTACTCAAGTTCTAGTTCAAATTTCCCTGGACAAACTCATCTGCGAACAAGATAACTGAATTTACCTCAGCTGAAAGTTTTACTCTGGCTGAGGCTGACCAAAATCAAGGCACTGAAAGTCTCTGTACTATCAGGTGACTCCCAGCCAGGTACCCAGATTCAGAAGCTTGTGCAAAGACAGAATCTCAGAAATATTAAGGCTGGAAAGGACCTTCAGGGTCACCCAGTCCAACCTGTGACTGTTCAAACAACTGAAGAGAAAATACAGCCCAGGAATCTCCACTGGGAAAGAGTCAGCAACATCTTCCAAGCAGGAATCAGCTTTCCCTGAGCAACACACTTCATTTAAGATGACGAAGAAAGAGTTTTAACTCCTTCCACCAGCTGTCCTTTGTGCCTTTTGAAATGCCTGACCTCCTCCTGTGGCAGGGCAGCTGAATTTCTCAGAATTTTCTCTTCTCAGACACAACTCAACTCCATCAGTATTTATCCACAGAAAAGGCACACTGGCTGTATCTGACATTAAAAACACTTTCTGTTCAGCTAGCTGTGTTTTCCCAGAGAATTAAACCAGTGGTTCCCTTGGAAATATTTTTACTGGGAAGTGCTTCAAAATGGTGGCCCTCACGTGTGACATTCACTCCTACAAAAATGACATTGTTCACGTCATATTAAATAAACAAGAGCTGTCACACAACGACCTTTAAATGGTGTATCAAGGGCAGCAGTGCCTGGGAAGGAAAGGTTCCATCCCTCCCAAAACAAGGCAAGGAACCACCCTCAGGAAGCAGCACTTGCACGGCGGGTTTCAGCCATCCAGCCCCAAACCACAGCGAGGAAATATTGTTTCCCTGCAGGAATTCTTTCCCAAGGCCTCTTCTGAAGCACTTCACGCCTCCATAATCCTGCCAGAAGTGCTTGGCAGGGGCTGGAACACAAACATAAGGAATGGCAGCCACTGGGGGCTCTGAAACGTGGGCCTCTGGAGATTCCTGCTCAATTATCCAGCAGTTTCCTACGTGTAGGGATGTGTCCAAGTGGGAGCTCCACTTGCCACGGGTGCAGTAGCCACTGGCTCTATCCCTAATTCTAGGCAATGCTGCTATTTGGGCACATTAAGTCAAAAAATAAGCATTTCAGGCACCATTTCTTGATGCCCACAGAGTTTCCTGGAGGACCTGTCACCTTTTCCCTCAGGAGAATGTTCATGGTGTTGTCCTGCCCAGCTTGAGGGATTTAGGGGATAATTCCTGACCAAACTTTTCAAGCTGGTGAAACCAGACCTAACAATGTTCTGTGCTTTAAAAAGATGCTGGGAATGACCAAAGGCACCCACAGGACACCTGAGGAAAGCTTCATTTGTTGCTGCCTGCAGAAGCAGTTCCAGCAGCAGCAGTTTTGTGTGGAATTAAATTAGAACCTGTTACCAGAAAACCCACTCCAATTAGGAGGGGACTGGGTCAAAGGCTGCAATTTGTATGCCTGGCTCAGCTTCCAAGGCTTTCTTCTTGCTCAGGACACAAATATTCCATTTCTATCAACAGTACCACGATGTTTTTGCAGTCACTGAAGTGCAAATCATCAAAATCTCCTACAATACAAATCAAAAAAATCCTCTCTGTGCTACTTTGTAGAATCCACAGTGCTGAAGGGTGTGTGAAGTACAGATTCGACTAAGAAAAACTCACTGTCACCCATTTTTCACCATCCTCCATAGTTATTCCCTTGACATTCACATCAACTTTTGTTTTCCTCAGGATCCACGTCTGTTCCTCACGGAACTCCTGTTCTACATGTGCAGCACCACAACATAAATACAATTTAAAGATGTTCCCTGTCCCTTACACTCAACTATAAAAGGATGCACCTCTGGCTTTCTCCCTCTATCCTGTCTCTGTGAGATGATACCATTCAAGAAATTACTTTTTTTTCCCCCAAACATTTATTCTGGGCCTTATTTTGCAGCTTTTATTCATCATCCTATAGCAAATAGCATAAAATCCCCTATGGAGAAGACAACTCATGTGATCTCCCTCAGGATCTAAGAAGCAAAATTCATTTTAGTTAGTTTTTACCTACTTTTGAAAATGAAATCTAACCATTCTAAGCCTCCTAAGTGCTGAAATAAAATGTTATTTTGGTAATTCCTTAAAGTGTGTTCTGTCAACACAATAAGCAAGAGCTCCCACAAAAAAATTCCATTTTTGCCTATCATCAACCTTGTTGAACCGATAATGCAGGGAGTTATGGGAACTAAAGGATGAGGAAAAAAGTACATTTTAATTTTCTCAAATAAAGAAATCAGAGTACAGGTTTTTTTATCAACTTAGTCCTGTAAATGTATGAAAGGGATGCCTTAAGACACCACAAAACTACCTCATAAGACTCAATTTTATCATATAAAGGAATAGAGGTAGATACTTCCTTTCAGAAGTCTTCGCCTCCTTAAGTTTATAAGTTTTAGTTATAAGTTTTAAGTTCTTAAGTTTAAGTTCTTAGTTTTAAGTTCTTAAAACTCTCAACTAGAACTACATTTCTATATCCAAGTGCACCTGAGCACATTCTAAACCCTTCTGGATAGGTGTATTTGTCAATAATATAATACCTACAAAATAAAAATAAATACTTCTGTTCTGGAAGTGAAGTTATGAAGCACGTGGAGAAGGAAGAAGGAATTACTCAAGAAAACTCAGGCAGGATTGCTAAATTCCCACATTAGGGAAAATATACTTTCAGTTAGAGCCTGCAGTTTTGACTTGAATACTTAGAGCCTGTTTGAAACTATTATAAATTGACAGAAATAACAAACTTGGAAAATGGCATAAATATGACAGGCAATTTTAAGCCCCACTCCTATACCAAAATCTACTTTTTTAGTATCCTTAAAACCACACAAAGCCCTCCACAAAAACTGATGTGAGTAAATATTCAAAGAAAACATGAGCAAATGAATCTTGAAGCAGCAGCAGGAATATTGCAGGGAAAATATTACACCAAGTACTTCATGGCCAGTGCTATTTCTGGCCTTCATTTAGGAGCCCACTTTTATCTAGAATTGTTTAAAAAGAAGGTTTTAAACTATGATCTGTAGTTAGATGGGGGGAAAAAAATAGGGGAATGGGTAAGGCAAGGGGATTTTAATTTCAGAAACAAACCAAAAAATGCAAAGGAAGGACAGGATGAGGACATTTGTTGTTTTTAGGGGACCAGATAATTTGTCATAGAGTCACACAAGGTGTGTAAGGCCAACAAACAGCAGCCTGGAGCTTTGAATAATCAAAATAAAGGACATGGAAATAGTGAAGAGCAAAATAAACACAAATATACCAGAATTTCTTGCAGGTAGTGATAAAATTTGGAGGTGATAGAGGTGAACAAGCAAAAGAGATTTTTTTTTTCCACTGTGGATTGTACTCACCAACTGTGGTCTGGCAGCAGAGAAGCAGCCCAGAGAAAATGGGAAATTTAAGGAAACAGGTTCCAGGCAGCAGGTTTTAACAAAAACCCGACAGTTCTGTACCCATGATTGTGGATTGGCTGAATCTGAAGGAGAAAACTCTGGAGCAGAAGCAAATAAGGTACCCTGAGAATTTATTGATTGTGCTTGAAACACAAACCCTCAGGGAGAGCATCTGCCCCACGGCTGGGGCTCCACTACAGGCCTGGGGGAGTCAGGGTGGACCCAAAACCAGCTCCCATTTTCCAAACCAAAAAACCCAAACCAAACCCAGCTGAGCTGGCTGGCCAGCAGTGCAGACACCCCCACATCCCATCAGCACCACCAGCAGCTTTCCACCCTCCAGAACACAGAATAAAAACCCCACATGTAAATGGGACTGGTGCTGGGAGAGCTGAACCCCTCTGGGCTGGGTGCAGAAACCCAGGCACCACAGCACACACCCCAATAATCACCTGCTCAGGGAAAACCACATCTTGGGATCATATTCCCACCCCTCCTGGAATGAGCTGGGTCCAAGCTGCTGAGCTGAGGTGGTGAATGTGTTTGGAAAACTGAAAACCAGAAGGAAGCACCTCAGCTTTACTGGAACACATAAAACTGCAAACACGGAGTAGGCAAATGCTTCTGCCTGGCAGCACTTTCCCTGGGTGACCTTAATACCACACAGTAAAAAAAAAAGGCCTTCAGAAAGAGTGGAGCACATGACAGATTGAAAACAAAACAATTAGTCGGTGATTTAAAAAAAAAAATTAAAGGATATTTTGTAATACACAACCTTAATGAAGGTTTTTAAATAATTATGTGGTCAAAGTTTGTACAGACAGTCAAAACTTGATTTTTTTTTTTTTTTTTATTTGGTGTTTACTGATTTTGTTAAATAAAGGAAAAACCATGCTGGTTTGCTGGAGAGCAGTTCAGTTGTGTCCCCCAGCCCTGTGCTGGATGTGACAGCCAGCAAGGATGGATGAGCATTCCCAGCTCACAAAACTGCCTGGCATCTCCTCTGGGAAGTCCACAGCAGGGAGCCTGGAGCACTGTGGTACAAAAAACACCCCAATTTTATCTCCAACCAAATTCATCTGTGAAGTCTCCCATGCCACCACAGGGTACAGATAAACACAGGCATAAAAAACTCATCTGAATCATCTCACAGCACAAGAAAAATGCAAAAGGAATTAGAGCACAGTTGGACTCTTGGTGTTATTATTTTATATTTTACTCATCTCTGATCTAATCCCTTGTAATCTAAATTTAGTTTAGGCTTTCCTTGTATAGTAACCATCACTGTAAAAAAAATTAATCCCTATTTCCAAGAAGGTTTTGCTGGATATTAGATAAATGTAGATGTAGCCAAATAATGAAGAGAACTTGGTTCTGGATCCGGTGTTCACAATTCTTTTTTTTAACACTATTTGAAGGTATTTTTGCAAAGAACTGGATGAAGTGTGTGTTTAAAACACTGGAAGAAGGAGGATTTAAATAAAAAACCTACACAGCACTCTATTTCTAGAAAGCCTTCCTGACATGAGTGAAGAGAACAGTTAAATAAAAGGAAAACTGGCATCCAGAATGTTGGAAAATCTTGGGTTACCACACTTTACGAGCCATGGCTAATCTGCATGTGGCACATCTGGCACGAGAGATGGGATACACAACAGGCAGAGAGGTGCAGGCAAGAAAAGTTTTAATATAAACACCTCAGCACTTCGGAGGGATGGAAGGAGAGATGGAGGGATGGAGGGATGGAAGGGAGGGAGGAAGGAAGGAAGGAAGAAAGAAGGAAGAAAGGAGGGAAGGAAGGAAGGAAGGAAGGCACTCATCTACTGCTGCACTCCAGCACTTAGGAACTGTCACTCCCTAGCTGGGATTTTGGGTTCCAAATCCCAAACATTCCTTCTCACTTGGGTCATGCTCACAATATTTCTCTGCTTAGCTTGGCAAAGGATCAAAATAGAGCGTTTTCACCCTCCTTAACCTCTGCTGTTGGCACACCAGTTTGTTAAGCTCAGGCCTCACAGAAAATTACCATTTCCCCTCCAAACCAATGTAATTCTGTTGTCATCAACACCCCGTGGTACAGCCCCAGCCAACTGGAGAATATTCCCTTTTTCCCCACAGGGAAAGGGCTGCAGTTTCCATCCAGCTGCTCCCCAATTCCTAGTGAGAGATAATTAATCAATTAATAACTTTATCTGTTCTGATGTCCACTGAGTGCTGAAACCTCCACACAGTGCATGAGATAAATAACAGCATATTTGGTAGGATCCTAATATTCCAATTATCTGCACTCCCAAACACTCCTACATGAACTCCTCTGTCCTTGCCACGTTGGAATAAGAACCAGGGGAGTCTGGAGGAGCCTCACACCTCCAGGCAGGAGCTGATGATGACCTGCAGACATCCTGAATGGAACAGGATCTGCTTAGGGATGGATCTGCACTCTGTAAAATCAGAAAATTCCCATTTTTCTCCCACACAATTCCCTTTCCCTTCCATCCTCCTCCCAAAAATTGGATTAAAACTCTTCAGAGTGAATGGTTTCTCTGTTCCTTTCACTCTCTGTTTTCCACAAAATTCTGGGTTGAATTTCTGGTGAGTCAATCAGCACTGAGTGTATAATGTTTTACAGCTCTTCTTGCAGACACCCCAAGAAGGCATTTCTGTACCACTTCTTGTCTACTCCTATTTCTGCATAAAACACAAGGGAACAAAAAACCCCATAAACTGCTATTTCTGCAACCCATAGCTGAAAAAACGTTTTTTTCTGGTATATACCAAGCCAAGATCTGAGTTTCTAATTGAAATAAGATTGATTTCTGCTAATTTATTGGTTTTTACCTATCAGCCAGCATCTATCAGAACTATTTTAACAAGAAATTAATTTTTTTTTAAAAGAAAGACTCAAATTCTGCAATTTCTAGTTTTAATAATTGGCACTAATGAAGTACACTGTAGCAACAAGGAGTTACACCTTATCCACCTCAAACATGAAATCAAACAAAACCCCCAAATAACTAAAAACAACTCAAAAAAAAAAAAAAGGAAATAAAAATGACTGATAGCAGCAAAACATTGAAAATGTGTGAGGAAAATACTTGGAATAGAAATAGAAATAAATATAATATAATGCAATATAATATAAGCAGAAATCTTTTTTGTTGTCCCCAAAAGCTAAACATTAATTTGCAAACCTTGTCTAGAATAGAAATTAAGAAATAGAGTGAATTTGTCCCATCCCTGGCAGTGCCCAAGGCCAGGCTGGACATTGGGGCTTGGAGCAGCCTGGGACAGTGGAAGGTGTCCCTGCCATGGCAGGGGTGGCACTGGATGGGCTTTAAGGTCCCTCCCAACCCAAACCATTCCATAATTTTATAATTCTATAATTCTATGATTCTAAGTCCAAACTGAGTGGGAGCACAGTGCTGATATTAAGAAAAAGAAGAAGATAGATTAAAATAAAAACAAGACAGGCAAACCAGCTGCAGTCACAGCCTGGCCCTGAATTTCCAACACCTTCACACTCAAAGCCCTTCAGTGCTTCCCTACCACAAGAAAACCCCAAATATCCACTCTCAGCTGCTTTTCAAACCCTTGGCAAAAGGTGGCTGTTCTGTTTTTCAAACAGATGGATACTTAAACATTCCTCAAGCATCACTCCTTGCTAACCTGCCATGGTCTGCTAACTTTAAATGACTCCCTATCACATGAATTCTTCATGACATCAACCCCCACAGCAGAGCTGAAATGTGCATTAGAGCAGGTGGCCACCAGCAATTCCTTTTATCTCTCACATCTGGCACCACGCTCCATGCAGAGTTTATACATTATCTGCTGCTAATAAATCATAAAATCATAGAATCATGGAATGGTTTGGGTTGGAAGGGACCTTCAGGATCATCTGAACTCCGAAGCTTTTCTATTGTCACTTAACAGATGCAATTTAGTGAATATTTTTTATCCAAAAGGTACGATGTAATATGTTGAAAACTGTATTTTTAAAAGCATGAAATATAAGCAGATTCAGATTAGGTATTTAAATATTATTATGGCTGTAGGAAAGACTAAAAGGATGATTAAAAATGGACCAGCAGAGCAGGACATCATCATTTGCAGACTCAGTTATGACCACAAGCAAAGTTATTATTTAGTGTCAACAAAATAAAAGTGCTCCCCTTTCCTCACACTCCCCAGCTCCCAATTAAAACAAAACAATTAGGAACGGAGTCACCACATGCTTAACTGGAATTCTTGCCAGTCTTTAACTTCAGAAAAATCCAGCCTAAACACAGAGTAAATTATATTTCAGTTGACAATCTGCCAATGGAACAGGGGAGTTTTGGGCTTTTGATCATTAATTGGTTTGATAAGAGCTTTGGTAATGATTTTCCCCCAATTAATACTGCAATCTCCCCACATCCCACTTATTTTACATTAAGCTTGGAGTATTTGCTTAAGAATAATCAGTAAAAATTTGTTTCCCTTGAATTTTTATTTCCTCCTTCCTGTGTTTCAGCTCCATCTCCCTACTTTTCTTCATCCTCCAGTTTTCTCTTCATCATCCCTCTTCATCTTCCTCAGTGGATGGGCAGCCTGATGATCCATTTGAACACAAATCCAATTTAAAATGTCCATGGGACACTTTATAGCTGCATCCCACAACTCCTTAATGGAACATGCCATGAAAACTTTGTGTTTGCCAAGAATCCTGTAAAACACTTCTGGGTTTTGGGGCTTTTTTTGAGGTAAGATAATATCATCAATAAAAACAGTGTAAAAATAGTCAGTTCAAGTTTACAAAAAAACTCTGGACGTTCATCTACGTTTAAAAGTTCAGCAACAAGAACAATGCCAGTAAATTTCTGGAGAGCAACATGAGGTACAGGATTTTATAGCAATCCTGGGGGTCACAAAGCTGCAGTGGGGGAACCTCACTTTTTTTTACACACCGTTCTCCAGGCCATGACATTTCAGGCTAAATGATATGAGGTGTGATAAATGCAAGCCCTCGTTTGAATACAAACAGATTCTTAAAATATTTTAACTAGGACTATAAGTGAAAATAAATTAGGCCAGTGGGATTTAGGGCAAGAATTCAGATTCTGTGGGATTTTCTAAGTTTACTGCTTAAGTTGGAAATTACACAAGCTTCCAAAGTTTTTGACTCTGGAAACAAGCAATTCAAATTAATTCTGAAATTAAGTCATTCTCTTCTGACTGGCAGCAGAAGAATAAACAAAAATCAGTGTCCTTATTCTCAACCACACCAGAACAGGTGCTGTGTGAACTTCCCCAGACAGAGGTGCTTTAAGTTTCCCAGCTGCTACTTTGCTTCCATAGTAAACCCAACCTCTCTTTTTTCTTTTACTTTTGTGTTTTAATCTAACAAAGGCAAAGAGATGGAGATGTGCAAAATGGAAACTGGAAACTGCGATCTAACTTTGAATTTCTAAAAATTTGTGATTCCCTTTTCCATCTGTAGTCACAACAAGAGCCTGAAATCTCCAGGGAATCATTTGGATTTTGTGCAACTGCATTTGGTTGTAGTTCAGCCTTTGGATCTTTCATAGAAGCCCAGAATGGTTTGGGCTGGAAGGGACCTGAAAGCTCATCCCATCCCACCCTTGCCATGGCAGGGACACCTTCCCCTGTCCCAGGCTGCTCCCAGCCCCAGTGTCCAGCCTGGCCTTGGGCACTGCCAGGGATCCAGGGGCAGCCACAGCTGCTCTGGGCACCCTGTGCCAGGGCCTGCCCACCCTCCCAGGGAACAATTCCTTCCCAATATCCCACCCAGCCCTGCCCTCCTTTAGCTTAAGGCCACTCCCTCTTGTCCTGTCCCCCCATCCCTTGTGAAAAGTCCCTCTCCAAAAGCCTCTGTCCATAATGTGGGCAGCAATCTTTTAATCAAACACATCATCCAATCACTTGGATGCCTAACTGTTATTCTATCTGAATGCAACTGTTTCGATGTATTCCTTTATTAGTCTGATGATTATAACAACTATAATGAAGAGGTTTGGGGGGAGAATGCAAATCCAGGATTTGTCCAAGGTCCAAGCTACTCCTTGAGGTTAATTAGGGAGTGGGGAAGTTGATTCATCTGATCATGTTATTAGTGGTGAGGCCCTGGCACAGGGTGCCCAGAGCAGCTGTGGCTGCCCCTGGATCCCTGGCAGTGCCCAAGGCCAGGCTGGACACTGGGGCTTGGAGCAGCCTGGGACAGTGGAAGGTGTCCCTGCCCATGGCAGGGAGTGGAACTGGATGATCTTTCAGGTCCCTTCTAACCCAAACCATTCCATGTTTCTGTGATTAATAACATACCTAGTTTTTCTATGCCATGCCCTCCCCTTTTTAAGTCTATACACTGTCCTACACTGATTTATGCCTGGTTTTGAGGTTTTAAAATTATTTTTAGAAGCATATGACTTTATTTAAGACTATATTCTGATCTGAGCTCATGCAAACAGGCAGTAAGTTGGCTTTTTGATGAACACAAGGATATCTTTCTCAATGAAGTACAAATATTAATCCCTGAGTACTTCTAGGCAGTTTAAGCTTAGGCAACATTTCCTTTTCCTAAATAAAAGTTACAATTCAAGAGCAAAATTGACAGCCATGGAATTAGCAAACCAATAGCAATAATATACACATAGTATATTGCATTTAATATTACATATAACAAGATATCATATTTGTTATGACATATTGTATTCTGTTACATGTATCATATGCTTCAAGTTAATCCTCCTCTTCAAAATGCTGCGATGATTTGAAACTTCAGCGTTCAATTTTGGCACTTTATTACCAAGTTCTTATTATTTAAAATGTGGGCATGAAAACAGCACCGTGTAAAACAAACCAGCAAAATGTGAATGAAACCCTGCCACGACCATTCTTCACTCTTGGTTTAACTGTGCAGCCTTCCAAGGTTTCCTCTCAAATTGAAGGAATGATTCTTTCCCTCAAATTTAAGAAACGATTCCCCTCAGATTTAAGGAACAATTCCCGTCAGATTTAAGGAATGATTCCCCTCAGAATTAAAGAACTATTCCCCTCAAATTTAAGGAATGATTTCCATCAGATTTAAGAAACTATTTCCCTCAGATTTAAGGAACAATTTCCCTCAGATTTAAGGAAGGATTCCTCTCAGATTGAAGGAACGATTCCCCTCAGATTTAAGGAATGATTCATTCCTCTCAGGTTTAAGGAATGATTCCCCTCAGATTTAAAGAATGATTCCTTCCCCTCAGATATAAGGACGGATTCCCCTCAGATTTAAGGAACTATTCCACTCAAATTTAAGGAAAGATTCCCGTCAGATTGAAGGAACAGTTCCCCTCAGATATAAGGAAGGATTCCTCTCAGTTTTAAAGAATGATTCCCCTCAGACTGAAGGAGTGATTCCCCTCAGGTTGAAGGAACAATTCCCCTCAGATTTAAGGAACGATTCCCGTCAGATTTAAGGAAGGATTCCCATCAGATTGAAGGAACAATTCTCCTCAGATTGAAGGAAGGATTCTCCTCAGATTTAAGGAAGGATTTCCATCAGATTTAAGGAAGGATTCCCATCAGATTGAAGGAACAATTCTCGTCAGATTGAAGGAAGGATTCTCCTCAGATTTAAGGAAGGATTTCCATCAGATTTAAGGAAGGATTCCCATCAGATTGAAGGAATGACTCCCCTCAGATTGAAGGAATGACTCCCCTCAGATTTAAGGAATTACTCCCCTTAGATTTACGGAATGACTCCCCTCAGATTTAAGGAATGACTCCCCTCAGATTTAAGGGTGCTTTGAGGCTGTGTTTGTGTCCCTGTGATAACGGGGATTGTTCAGGAACTTCCAGCAGCAGGGAAATCCAATCTCCTATCAGAGTTCAACACGGGTTAATTGCTCTGCAAAACGGGTATCTTTTTTTTATGACTCAATTCCCATTGGGAATGCCAAACCTCCCTCTGCACTGCAAGCGGGGGGCCCACTCCGTTAACAGGAAGAAAATCCACTAATTTTACACAATAAAAAAAGAAAGAAGGGCACATTTTGCCTTCAATTCCATGGAAAATCAGGCACACAAGGTGCGTGACAGGAAAATAGGGACCTGATTGTTCGGTGCCCTCAGGAATGGTGCACAACAGGTGGAAAGAAAATCAGGGAAAATCGACACAAAGGAGATGACAAATCCCAATAGAGAAATCTTTCAGCAAGCGTGTCATGGAAAATGGTATGGCAGGGAAGAGTCTGGGAATGGCACAGGACCAAATCAGTGCCAAAAACTTCCGAATTCCTCCCTTTTTACAGGCGAGGCAGGGAACAGACTCTTGGCTGTGTCACAGGAATTCCTGCGTGACCTTTTTTACCAGGCTGAGCTTCCTCCTGCACTGGCTGGTGCAAATCACTAGCCATAAATGAATGGCAGAATAAAGTATGAAATATTATACATTTAAAACGAAATTAGCAAAAAAACCTACTGTTGAACTTAATTTGATTTGATTTAAGGAAAACAAACCTTACTCTGTTATTTGAGCTGGTCTTTAGCACCAAAGGAAGGCACAAAATACTGAATATAATAAACACCCTTACGGAAGTACAGAAGCAGCTATTTAATGCACCAACTTTTTTTTGTTTTGAGGATAAAAAGTCCTTCAACCATATAAATAAATTAAGAAATGGAAGTTTAAAAGTTAGTAATGAAAGTCATATAAATAATGAAGGAATATGATATACATATATATACATATATATATAATCCTATATCTAAAAAGCAGGTCTATTGCTCTTAGTATCTAACTTTGGATTTTAAGTAAGACATTAATCAAGCAAAGCATTCCTATCCCATCCTACAGTTTAATAAAATAATGGGATCTGAGCTTTTAAAGGCAGTATGAACTACTGTAATCTCGATATCCAAACTGAAAAAATATTTTTGGGCTATGCTGCTGAGTATAGAATATGTAGTGTTTAAATGCATCTAACCTATGGAACAGCACATGGTTTTAAAATTTCCTATTTCCTGAGAGAAAGGCATCTTTCCTGCAAGGAAGAATCCTTCATGCACCCCATGGTATTTTCCAGCTCCTCAACCAAAATTCCTGAGGGAGGAGGGTGTAGGGGGTTAATTTATACAAACTGGTAATGTGGATGATAAAATACTCATTTTTAGCAAGCTAATAACGTACTAGGAGAGTCTCACCATGCTAAAATACAAAGATTATCATGGAATCATGGAATGGGTTGGCTGGGAGGGGGCCTTAAAGCCCATCCAGTGCCACCCGTGCCATGGCAGGGACACCTCCCACTGTCCCAGGCTGCTCCCAGCCCCAGTGTCCAGCCTGTTCTTGGGCACTGCCAGGGATCCAGGGGCAGCCACAGCTGCTCTGGGCCCCCTGTGCCAGGGCCTGCCCACCCTCCCAGGAAGAATGGTGGGTCCAGCTGCTGATGGAATGAGAAGCAGCACGGGGCCTTGGTGACATATTTTGCAAAGGCTACACTAAATGCCAAGTTTCTACCTTGATGTGACATTTCAACCCATTCCCCACAATTTCCCTGATTTTTGTTCAATTTTTAAAAAACACAGTTTCAGTGGAGAATAAGGGGGATCACCAAGGTGCAAGGGAAAACTAAGCCCAGAGTAAAACATTGCAAAAAAACCAAATTAAAACTCCCCCAGTCCATAACAGAGTTTGTCAGTCTCAGCTTGTTTGCCCCTGAAGGGCCATTCGAATCTCCTTCAATTACACACTGTTTTTCCTTAACTCAGACCTGCATTAGCATCACCCATATTTCAATTCAACTAAACCAAGAGTTTTCAAATAAAATGAGTCTTCATGCCCACTTCCTAAAATTAGAGCTGTAGTTCAATTTTTCAACATTCAACAATATGAATCCAGAAAAGTAAAAGGGCACCAACAAAGGAAAATATTTTCTTCTGCAAAGCTTTAAGCTGTTTGGAAATTGTTTATTCTCAATTGACACTTTATTTAAATATCCTATTCAGCAGTTATGAAAGGAACCCCAGCCCACATTTCACTTCCACTAAAATTCACCACTTTTGTGTCAAACTTTCCCTAACAATGGCACTTTGTGCTTCTTAAATATTGGGGAAAAGGGTTCCACAATGGTGTTTCATACAGAATATATCCCATGCTGCCTTAGTCATGTGTAAATCAAATTTTCTGCCAACTAAAATATTGAAACAGGATCTGAGATAAAGTATAAAACTGAAATTTATATCTAATTAATTTAATTTTAATGAAATTCTCATGTAACCAAGCCAATTAGGGTATGCAGAAATATTAGAAATAGAAATATTTCTTTGTTAATCCCAACTCTTACGGACGTAATAAGTGTGTCTCTATAATGTAACACTTGTACCCCTACACCAGATGCAGCCTCAAAAACAATGGTTTCATTTTAAAACCTGCCCTCCCAGGGATGCTCTGAGGATACACAGAAAGTGACTCTGTTTCTGGCAGGGTTCACCTGGTCAGCTGGCATCAGGATAAACATCCAGGAGGAAAAGGTTTCTGAAACTCACAGAAGGAATTTCCTTCTAGAGAAAAAAACAAGGTTCTAAAGTTTAGGGGAGGATTTGAAATTTCAGTTTGAGGAAATAAAAATTGCAATGCTTTAAAAAACAGCCTGAAAGGACTTTTAACATGAAATCACGGAAGGAATACTGATCATTTAAAACAACATATGACCTTTTAAGGAATTTTTATTTGACAACTAAGCCAATGCCATTTGATTTTGGGTGCCTACATGTGAATTCCCACTTTGCTGTGACCTCAGGACACACAAATGCAGCCCGGGGACAGTACAGTGAGCACCAAACACCCCAACAACCACCAGGCCCTGCCATCTGGAGAGCTAATGAACAATCAAGGGATCCCAAATTAAACGACACAGCTTTCCCTTAGAATCTTTAGGACAACACTGTCAAGTCCAATCTATTCCCTCAGCCTCCAGAATCAATTTTTCAAACTTTATGACAGGTCTAATAGTTCCCACCTGTTCCTCCTGCCTGACTTTTGACTGGCACGTTCCCAGCCAGGGTGGAAATGCAGACAAAGGCCCCTATTAGGCTCCGGCTGTTTCTCCACTCTGAGGTTGCTCAGCCATTAAATTAATTCCAGCCCCCTTCTCCCCCTTCCATCTCTTCATTTTTGGGGGGTATGGAGGTTTGGGGAAGTGGAAAAGGGAGACACAAGTTTGGCATCCAGTTGGTGGGAGAGGTACGAGAGAATCTGAAGTCACAAAAGTTAAATGCTGATTTTTTTTTTAATAATCTACTAATGAAACAAGTTACTTTATGACAAACCCCAGTCATTAAGCTCTTGAGGTGTCTTTATCATATTTTTAACCATCACAACTTGGTAAAATTTGGAAGAGAGTCTAAGAGAACCCATCATGCAATGCCTGATTACATAAAGAAAGTGTTGCAATGTTTTTCTGGGAATCCTGAAGGATCAATAAGTAACTATTTTTTCTTCAAGCAAAGGAAATTGTTTTCCCTGAGATATGTTTTCCTTTCATTCCGAACTGGCAATTAGACATAAGCACCACACACATATCCTATCAAATTTATATTGGTTCCTTTGGAAGCAGCTTAAAATCCCTCAACAAAAATTACCTAATTTTTGCATCGATTTCTAGTGATTTATGAAATTATATCATTTAAATATTAAGGTTCTTTACTGAATTGCAAATCATAAGGATTATATTATTCTATTATCCAGGACAACAAAGTACTTACAGCATCAACCATAATACTTAAGACAAATATTTTAACTTAATAAAACAAAGGTCTTTTTCTAAGTTAAATTTATCTAAGATATATTATTAATAAACCAGTAATTCAAATTATGATCTGCCTAGGATCATCTTCCTACCGTAAATCACATGGAGTCAGGACTTGTAGTTTACAATTTACCTGGAAATAAACTATTTAAGCCTCATCATGATGGGGGAGATTTTGAAGACCTACATCTGTAAGCACTTCATTGTATTTGGATTACTTAAAATAAAAATACAACCTTTAAACATATCTGAAAAACCAAGACCACTTCTCTTACCTCCCTTGCCTTGAAAATTAATCACTCATAAATTGGTCAGATTCTATTTAGCTTGATCCAAATCAAATCACAAAACTCTGAATTAAACACTTCATTCTACTGAGATGTTGGAACAAAAGTTACTGAGAACCAAAACCAACTGGGAGGGAGGAAATCTCTTCATCTATTAAATTATCACCAATTTCTTCACAGTCCTTTCAACTCTGTGGGCTGAACATGCTGTGACTACTGAAAATGAAGAAGCAAATGCCATAAATAACTGTATTTCTTTAAAATAACTCTTCGTGGCCTCTTATCAAACTAGCAAGTCTCTATCTCTCCAAAAGTCAGTGCAAAATCAGCTGCAGGATGGAAATCTGGGGGAGAGGATTGGCAAAATTAGACAGCAACATTTTTTTAATGTGTGGGTGTTTGTACATGCAGGGAATAGTCTGGAAATGAAATTTGTGTTTGTCCCTAAATTGCAATGTTCTAGCAAAAATTACCATTTGTAATTCTGTCACTGTGTCAACTTCAAAACTAGAAAGTGGTTTAATTAAACACTGTTACAATGCACCCATGTGCACAGGCTTTGTGTGCACATACTCTAAACAAATCACCTTTATTACTTGCAAGAATAAATATTCAGGTAACTTTTCTCGATCTCCCAATTTAGGCTCCCAGGCTGAGAACTGAAGCCATTATTGTCTGTTAACTCATCAGTGACAGTAACACTCCAGACAATTTAATCTTGATTAAAGAAACAAATCCCAAATGCAATTCCTGAGGTTATTTTCCACCTGTAAAATTCATCTGAATAAATTAACCCTGATATTCAAAAGTAGCTGCCACAAGAATTTACAGCTGCAAGTAGGAACAGGCTTAGAATTTCTGTCCTGAAGAGCAACAACTTCCCAAAGACAGTTTTTTCCATCAAATTTCCACTAAACACAACAGTACAGCCTCTGTACACAGACTCCAAGCTGAGATTTAGTAACTGTGATTTTCCTATCACTTAATCCCATTTAAACTCTCATGAACAACCTTCTCAAAGGTATCCCACAGCTTATTCACAAAGGTTATCTGTGTGATGATGAAAGAACCTCTACCAGAACCCCAATCCATGTTTTAAAAACCCAAACCAAGCACTAAAGGGCATTTTAGTGAAATATTCAGCAAAAGAAATGAGAGAAAATAGGAATGCTAAAATTAGGTGCACAATCTGCTTGGTATCACTCTTCTCAAGTAACAGGCTTAGAAAATAACTTGCACTAGAGAATGTATTTAATCTCCTAAATATTAATATTAAATTTCCTTATGGTGATGTTCAGAGGAATAAAGATTAAACTCCACTACCAAGCAAAAAGTTGTCCCACTCAGCTTTTCCCACCCTTTATAGCTCAGCATTTTATATATTATCAATTAATATCCTGTGAACACAAAGTTCCCTGTTTTGTGTCCAGTTTCCTTCTGAACATTGTGTGTCACCACAATTACCAATTCCCAATCAGAAGGTTAATTAAGGATGCCCGGGATCCCCATCTTACCCATCCAGAAGATTCATGGTGCTGGTGGTCACCTCAGAGAAGAGAAGGATCTTTCCCAGCTTCTTGGTTTGGAGATGCTGCTGATAGGTCTTCAGGCTGAAATGTTCTGAGGAGAAACTTCCCATCTCCGTGACCACGGGCATCAGGGACGGAGTCACTTCCACTTTGGACTCCCAGGATGAGACAAATTTCAGAGAGACCTTGCTGGATGCCCTCAATCCCTCAGCATCCACATTTCCCTCCAGCCATTTCAGGAAAGCAAGGTGGATTTCCTGCAGGCAAGGGCGATAAAATAAGAAATACAGATCAGCCCATGTGAAGACACACAATTCTTCCAAAACAATTTTTATTCAAGCAATCATCTGCTTCAAAACAGCAAAATTAATTCAGTTTTCTCTTCACAAAATAAGTTCTGCTGCTTGTCCTAGTCCAGCCTGGCCTGACTACTTGGCCCTGCCCTCCTTGACTTGTGAGCACGTTCCTTTGAGGATTAATAAAGCTTAATTTTTCTCTGTAGCAGGGTTTGCAGTGGTCTTCCTACACCCTGAAGCATGGAGTGCACGCACTGAGCTGCATCATGCAGGTTTCTCAACGTGCTGAGATCCTCTGCTGGAAGAAGCCCTTTAGGCCATCACTAAGACTCAATTTAAAGGTTGAACCAGCAGCTAAAAAAACCATTTACTGATTTCTCAGTGGAATATCTGCTAAAATGGCTCATGCCTTCAGCTAAGGGATGATTTACTACTATTAGTACCCATGTGGGGACACCCTGAAACAACTGCTCCACATTCAGCCTTTCTGGAGATAACTAATTCTGCTTTGAGAGGTTTGATATTAAATGTTTGCCATGTCTTTAGGAACAGCCACAAACACAGATTCTGGGACTTTTTGCTCAGTGTGCAGTTTAAATTTTGGAGAGTTGAAGCTGTCTTTTACGTGATAAATGAAACCACAAAAAATTGTGGTTTCAATTCGACTGGAAATAAGGCACTCGTGATTCTTGCCCCCAGATTTCCAAGAGGAAGAGATCTGATTTTTAAATAAAAAGGTTCTAAGCAAGCACATGCCCCTCATTCCCATCACTGCTGTATCTGGGAACTGGAATACATTTCCCATGTGAGTGCTGAAGGCAGGACTAAGCTCTCCTGCCCTTGAACAAGACATCTCTGAGCTCCAGCCCAACTCTTCAAAACCCACACACCACAAATGAAGAGCAAACTTCCCAGAAATAGCTCTCTCTCCAAGGAATGACTCCTCTTTTCCACATCCCACTGTTTTACCTGAAGAAGGAACGAGAGAAGTGCTCCTGTTCCTAACACCTTCCTCTGGATTTTCCACCCCCAGAAATGGCATTTTCTCAGATTTCACCGACCTTGCTGCCTGTGCTGAGTGGCAGCAGAGGGGCTGCTCTGCAGCTCTGCAGCACCAGTGGCAGAGCAGGACACAAAATAAGGAATAACTTTCCCCAAATTCCATCAGGCACTCGCTTCTGCACCCCAGAACAACCTAAGAGAGACTCAGCAGCTAAATTTTAGTTACAGAAAAATTACTTCTCATTTCTTGCTTTCCTAAAGCTCCCTCTGAATATTTTCTGTCTTAACTTCTTGGCTAAAATATGCTTTAAATATTTCCTTTCCCCTCTTTTTTATGTTTTGCTATGCATCATAAATGATGATGTGATGATGATTAAAGGTTTTGTGAGCATTTCTTTGACTTGCACCTTCGCTCAGTGTAACACCAGAGCTCTGACAGACTAAATAAATTCCTTACACATTATCCTACTTGTTTTACATACCCACAGTAACTGATTGGCTGTAACTGATATTTAGAAAAATTACAGCTTTCATTTCTGTCAGGGAGAACATGGAAAAACTCTGCTTAATCAGAAAGTTTTTGCCTATTGCTTTCCAAACCCAGAAATTCACTCAGCAGCACTGGGTGTGCAAGTCCTACACACACAGACATAATTTTAACTCACCTAAGGATGGGTTTACAGTCTTACAGAAATTAAGTTACAAAATAAAGGTGATTAAAGTGTGATGACATTGTAAATAAATCATGAAAGTGCCTGAGGCTGTGTCAGAAATTCTAGTGTGTTTTTGCCACAGAATATTTTCTGAAAGAACAAAGTAACACCTATTTCCGTGTGATGTTCCGTTATTGTAAATATGCCACACAATTCCAACCTTTTACTCTCCTGAGTGTATTATTTCAAGTGATTTTTCCCCATAGATTTTAGGCAAACGACTTGATTTCATTGCTTTTAACACACACTGAACCATTTAAGAATTCTTGTATGTGTATAATTCTCAAGTTAATTTTCCCCCATAACATCCATGTGCTTATTGAGCTGATCAAAAAGATAAACACATAATCAAGGATGGGGATTTTTACAAATTCCTAGGAAAATATGGGTTTACATGTTTAACCAAGTTTCAAGTGCTGGTCACAGTGGAAAAATTAATTTTTACTGTAAGAACTTTCTTCACACAAAGTTCCAGGAACAGGGATGCTGAACCAATGCCTTGTGATCTCCACAATTATACTGGCACAGCAAAAGTAACATTATTATAAAAAATAAATAAANTATTATGTATATTATAAATAAAAAATAGATTATAAAGAAAAATTATTAAAAATAAAATCTGAAATAAATAAAAATGACATTATTATTGTTATTATTATTACGATTATTATTATTACAATTAAATAAACTTAAATATTAAGTCAGGGTTAATTTCTGATTCCAGTCCATCAAAAAGGAATAGAATTGTGTCAGAACTGTGCGGTTTAACCCGAGGATCCAGCTGGGATTCCCAGCCTCTCCTATTCCAGCAGCATCCACCGTTCTGCAGCAGCCTCTGGTGGCCACTGACACGAGAAGTGTTGGCTCAGGAACCTCCTGGGCACCTCTGGGAGCAGCCCAGGCATCTACACGAGGGCAGGGCACACCCAAACTGCCGGCCACGCCTTTCCCTGGCCCTGATGGAAATCCTGGAAGATGCTGCTCCAGCCTTTAATGGATTGTGGAATCCCAGAAGCTGCAGCTCCTCCGTGTTCAGGCTCTGACAGGATCTGCAGCTACTCACACACACAGTCATGGAAAATCTGCATTTCCCAACCTACCAGCAGCATCCTTTGTGGATTTCATAACTGAACTCGTTGTAGGATGGCACAAATAAATTCTGAAATGGATATTCATCAGGTTTGGGCAGGAGAACTGGAGCCAAGCTAAATTAAATATCATAGTGATGCCATGTTGATTTTTTGCCTTTTCTTTTATACCCCTTTTCTATACTTTTTCTATATTCTTCGTGCTTCTAGCCCACATTCTCAGACCTAATATTTTGTTAATCCAAGAGACCAAACACCTTGGGAGCCCCAAGGGCCTCTCCAGAACACATCCTGTACCCTGAGCTGGGCCCAGCCAGGGGAAGGTTCCTGGGGTTCCCTGGAGCCTCTCCCTGGGGAATCTTTGCTGGATGTGCTCATTTGTGAGGCCCAGGATGTGATCCCGAGTGCCCGTGGGTGGCATTCCGTGTGCTCTGGGGCATTGCCCCTGGCTGTGCTGCACCTGAGGGGCTGCAATAAATACCCAGGGAAAAACCCTTTTTCTGCTCTAACCGTGCTTGGCTCTTCGTTTTAGGACCAGGGAAAGGCATCAATAGAAGCAGAGAATCCCAGGATGGTGTGGGTTGCAAGAGATTTTAAAGATTATCCCATTCCCACCCCCATGGGCAGGGACACATTCCACTGTCCCAGGGTGCTCCAAGCCCTGTCCAACCTGGCCTTGGACACTTCCAAGGATGGGGAATCCTCCTCCAGGGCCTCCCCATCCACACAGGGAACAATTTCTTCCTAATCTCTAATTTAATCCTGTTCTCCTTCATCTTAAACCATTATTTTCAATAAACTGTGGGGCTTTTCTTCTAATCACACTTTCCTCATGTACATTCCCAAATGCAAAGATACTCCCTTCTTTCTCCAACTAAGAATTAAATTTGACATCCCAACCAAACAACTTGGTGACAAAAAACCTAGTCAGCTTTTCAGAGTTAAAATTTTCATCTACAAGTTTAATATTTATAAGGAGAAAATGTTTCTACCCATATTTTAAATAGTAAAAAATGTAATTTCAATGCATTATTAAAAAAGCACTTACCAAAAGCAGAAACAAACTGCACCAACAAAACTACCCAACACCTCTCACTAATAAATTCCCCACACTCCAAAGCTCAATTCAAATCCTTTAAAGAGAAGCAAGGAGAGATTGGGAATTTCCAAGCACTGATCTGGTACCCAGGGACACACCAGGAGAATTCTGACTGTCAGACGGAGAGTGGCACCGAATGAAAAGTTCTGAGCAAGAAGGGAGACGTAGAGGACATTAATTCCCAAAATCCCCAGAAATACAAAGTTAAGCTGCTGCACACTACAGACCCTCAGCTCCTCCACTCACCAGCACAAACTGCTCGCTGTGGTAATTGCAACATAAAGAAGGAAGAGCAAAAGCTGTATTTTATTTATGATTTCACATCTGCTTTCTATGATATTAAGAGTTTGGTCAGGTGTGTGCAGAAACCGCTCCGTAACAGAAGTTTGCTTTTGCTGTTTAAAATTCTTTTTCATTTCATAATCATTAAGTTTCACTTTTCCCTAACGCTCACTTAGAGGTTGAGATAGAACAACACGGAGGAAAGAGGGAGACAAAAACCAGCTGCATATGGACCCTTCTCTGTTGTAGTATAAAATAACACAAAATTACAGCTCCTGATGGAGAAGATTTTATTTGCACCTGGGCTCTGTCAAACAATGAGAGTTCTGCACCGAGCACATAAACTCCCAGTTAGATTGGTTGAAAATAAAGCCAAATCCAAGACTTTAGTCTTACAATCTGTTTATATAGATAGGATTTGGATGTATTTTTTATTTTTATCTCTATGTTCACGTACACAGATAAATTCAAATATCTCTCACTGGGCAGATTTGGGAGCTGCTCTTTCCTACCAAACTCCAATGATGGGCCTGAAACTCTCTATCAATGGAATTCTTTGTTAAGACAAAATTCAGTCACAGCCTAAATTCATTTGGTTCCTATTAAAAACATGGAGGAGAAACAAAATGAAAGCTAAAAACACAATGCCATAAACCAAACATTTTCCATCAGCTCTCTCCTCTCCTGTGAGGGAAAAGGAGATGATTTGAACCACTGATGTTCTACCTGAAGACTCAATTTTGGGATTAAAATATTGTATTTTAGCTGTGCTTGTGAACTGAGGCCAAATATTCCCATCCCAGAACATGATTTAAAAACGTTTTTCCTTCCTCTGTATAAAATCTAATGATTTCCAACGAACTACTTCTATTTTTGAGAAGTTTGCAGTTGATGCACTGATTCATATAATTATCAGCTGATAAAGTGATTAAATATCTTGTTTGTTTGTTTATTTAATTTTATACACACATATATATGTGTGTGTGTATATTTATGTTTGTAAACTGCAAGCAAGTGAAGATTACCCAGGAATAAAGCACCGAACTTTTACAGGAGCCTCTCTGGAGCAAAACCAGACATCACACCTTCAATATGACTAAAATCTGCTTTTTTTTTTCCAGAATTGCCTGTTCCCAAAGGAGTATTACACAATTCAAGTAGGATCTCAAATGTATGTATTTCATCCCCATGGATTCTCTATTAGCAGTGATAGAAAAGGACATTTTTTTATGAAGAGTTGGCCTTTGAGTTCAACTTGAAATATAAAATTTCACACACACACACAGACACATACAGAAAAAAATATATCCATGTTCTCCTTGCCTTACACAGCTTTGCTTAACAGCCCTGCAAGTTTCAGGGTGTTAAATTTAAATTAACCACTGGAGAGCTTCCATAGCATCTCTTGGATCCAATAGAAATAATATTTAGCATCACCAAAAATAAAATCTAAAAAACACATTTATATATATTTTTTTCATATATAGATATATGTGTATATATATGTATATATATAAAGAAATATAAAAATATATTTATTTTCTGTAAATACACATAATAGGCAGGAAACATGATGTTATCTCCTATCTTTATTCATTTCAAACCCTACCACATCTATATTACCTTTTAACAAGGCTTTGTAAAATACTATATATTAAGTTTACTACCTCAATCTTTCATTAAAATGCTTTGTTTTCCCTTAAAAGCAAAGTACAATGACTTTTCCTTTAGGGAAAGACTGAAAAATTAAAGAAAAAAGAACCAAACCACAAAAAGTTGATCGAGAAATGAGGGAAGATAATCTCTTGGTGATCACAGAGAAAGTGGGGAGGATGAAGAACAGGTATTAGATCTCATTAGGCAATAATAATTATAATTATAATTATAATTATAATTATAATTATAATTATTATAATAATAATTTCAATGCTGGTGTAATTAATATTTAATAACATTCCCAAACTGCACATCCACACCTCGAGTCCTCAATGTTGCCCTTCCAGACTTGAGGAAGTGCAAGCTTGGAGATGGATTTTATAACAACTGAAACAAAGAGAACAAACAGAACTTTTAAACACAAAACCTATTTACAACACATTAAAAATCTGTTTGGAAATACATGAAGTACTCAAATTAATCCAGTTTTTAGGCAGCATTTAGAAAACTCTTTTACTATTAACTGTTCACAATTAATTTCAGGCCATTATTTTCACCAGTGGTGTTTCAGTTCACAGGGTAAAAACCTTAGGAAGGAGAGAAATCCCCCATTTCTCCACTCCCTCCTTTCCCCATGGCCTGAAGAACTTCATAAAGATTTTATCATCCTACAACCGAGGCACATTTTCATTTCATATTCTCATGAACTGGAGTTACTTGGCTGGTACTTGCTGTGCATTCCCAGGATTCTGCACAGCCTGGAAATCTGTTTCAGTTTATTAATAATATTTTTATATTTCCTAAACTGAGACACGGTGCAAAGCAGGAGATTCTGACTGCACAAAGCACAGAAGAACATTTAGAAAGATGCCAGGGTTGGTAACTTTTTCAATTCCCAACCAACCCGATTTTTAGGAGTCTCCAGAGGTTTGGGTTACTTTAGTTTGTGATGTGCTTTCTGAAGAGAGGCAGAATAAGCTCATCATTTCTGAAAGATCATTCCAGAGACTTAGTCAAGTGCCTTATTTTTGTCTCCACTCTTCAGTGTGTTTTTAAAAACAAGTATTGCATTACATAAACACAGTGCATCATCCCAGCAGCAACAGCCACGGATAGGAGTGGATCCATTTTCCCAACTGATACATGGAATGCTTCATCCAAAAAAGGACAAGATTTTTAACAAAGTGCTGCAAGGTATCCTTATCCTTTTTATTGCAGCACCATTGCTTTGAACACGAAGCATCTTAGATTTCAACCCATTCCCAAACTACACGTCCAGCAACTGCTCATAAATCCCTGCCTAAATCTGAATCCAAAATTAAATTTAGCTTTAAAAAGCACCGTGTGTAGGCAGAAAATTCATTTATCCAACAGGCAGCAGCCCATCCTGGGATGGCTGGCAGCAGGGCCCAGGTCAGGACTCCCTGATAATGAAAAATTAGTCAGGATGTTACTTTTTGCAGAGACAATAATGAAAAATGAAGAGTCAACAGGTTAAAAATAATACAGAAAGAAATGAATTATGGTCTTCACATCAAGTTTGTTATAAGTGCATCTCTCCTGGCTTTAGCAGAGTGTTCCACTTGGGAATTGGGATGCCAGAAGGCACGAGCAGGATGGGAATAGGTGCTGGAGGTGCTGGAGGTTTGCTCAGGCACAAACCAGAGCTGAGGGGAGGAACAAGGAGGAGGCCGTAAGGTGCATCCCAGATTTTGCTTCCCTTCCTTCCTCAGCTGCAGCAGAACAGTCTGGAAACAATCTTCCCAGCAGCTGCTCTCATCAACAAACTGTTTATTGTAAGAAAGTGCCTGGGTCAAAGGCTAAACGTCATCCAGAACTGAAAGCGTAGCTGTAAAAAAAAAAAAGAAACAACCCCAAAAAAAAAATCCTGGGGCCGTCCATGCATGTGGAAAAAAAGCCCATGACATTGGGAAGGGAAGCATATTCCATCTGAAAGGCCAACAGTCTACTTAAACAAAAACTCCTTAATTTGATGGAGCAGGGGTTTATAACACTGCGCTCATTTCTTGTGGCTCGCGCTGACTTTGAGGCCTACTCGAGGTTTCTGCTGAAAATGGAATTTACTGATCAGTCTGTGTCTTGTGGTTAAACAGAGCAAAATGGGGTTGTGTTAAAATATTCTAAAATGTTTTGTTAGTGCTAAGTCAGCTCCATATCCACATACAACAATAAAATGAGGACTTATTTATTACAAATGCACGGTCGACATGTTACACAGAAAACCAAGTTTAGGCTCAGTATCAGTAAATAATAAAATTTTATTTAAAACTGAAGGATGCTAAAAATCAGAGGAGAAAATCTCATTTACCAGCCTGCAGCTTGGAATCTCCGAAATTAAAGAGTGCAGGAGCAGCTCTGAGAGGGGAACTGGTCCCACAACAGCCCCGTAATTGGGACACGTTTGCTGCCCCAGCCCATAAATCTGCCTTTGAGGGGAAGGGACCCAGAGGAACAAGGTCCACCTTTGACACAACATCACCACGCAACACTCCACAAAAAGGCTGATAAATCAGAGGCCTGCGAGGTGGTGATTTATCCTACCAGAAAAAGGTGTGAGAAATTACGGGCCGGGCGTTTAATTCTTCGTGACACCTACTTTGTAACAAAATTGTTATTTTTCTGAAGGGAAAGTGTACAGTAAATTGAGCCTATGTGCGACTGGGCTAAAAATAAGCCTAGGGAAAGCAGGCAGAAAGGAAAAGACATTCCACTTTTGCATTAAAATCTCAGCATTATGCATATTAAAGCGGGTTGATTTTTTTTTTTAAATTATATAATCAAAGTCATGTTTGGAAGAATAAATTAAGATATAAATCTAACCTTAAATGCTGTACACATATATATTAAATTACTCTCAAATGTATTCTGTATGGACTACGAAAAAATACAGAAGAATTTTGTTCTCAGCTAATAGGGCAATAAATTAGATGCAATATATTCAGCAGCTAAAACTGGGTCTCCTAAGCAGCTATCACATAATACTATTTTTATTTGGTACCAACCCCTTTTTTTTTTTTAAACTAACAACAAAATTGTTTGTTGAAAATCTTGGAATTAGCAGCAGAATGAGTTAAGTAAATAAAACCTAAGAAAATATTTTTTCTTCGCACTGATAATACACAATTCTTAGCTGAGGGTTTTCCATCAGGTTTGTTTTGCCTTTCAGCAGGGTTACACACATCAAATGTGAATGAATTTAGTGTTCATGAATATGAAATAGCAGCACAGGAGCCAAAGATTCTCCTCTTAGCACTGCAAACACGCTTTAAGCTCCAACGACAAGCTTTCAGCTGGACCTCATTTTTGCCTCTTCTGAGGGAAAAAAACCTCCCCACTCTGTCACACTGGAGGGGTTTTGGAGCTAAAGAAATGTCTGTGAAATATTAAGGTGAAACCACAACACGTTTTCACATGGGCCACGACTCGGGGATTACAGCACAGCCCCGTCCCTGACGCTGCACGGCCGACGTTCAACACAGACCATGGATTTTATATTCCTTCCTAAAACACATTCAGGTTGACAGAGTGGTTTGTAAATCACAAAAGGAACATCTTGGAAAGGAAGAATTTCTCGGGAATTATACCCTATAATGGCAAGAATATGCTTGGTCTGTTTTTTACAGTACACCTACTGCAAAGACAAATCCCAGTATTAAGCTAACACTGACTAACTTTCATTTGAGATCTCTTTGCTAAACAAAGATATTTTAAAGACATTAACATGACAGCATGGGACTACTTTTTTAAAAAGTAAAAAAAAAAAAAGAAAGTTAAAAAATATGTTAAAAAAATGTAAATCTGCTTTTTATTTAGCAGAGTATCAAAAAAGCTTCATGCTTCAAAAATACCTCATATACATATACAGCAAGGTAAAACTTGGATACCAAATGCAGAACCCTGAAAGAAGCCTCACTAATGTCCAGTTTATCAGAAATTAATAAATTTTGCTTACAAAACATGGTTGAAAATACAGTATTTAAACCCAGTATTCACACAACACTCAGTGGTGAGAGTGGACGATACAAATTCCATTTACAGCTATCCCAGCTGCATGGTTTTTAACCCCTTGTAATTATTTTCTCCCTTTTTCAGCCTTTTCAGATTTAACACTTTCTCTGGCTGGGATTGAACCTTGTTCAGAGCAAAAGGAGTAAAATTTTGCCCTCAGAGGAAACCCTGGAAGATGGAGATCCAACCCCACCCTGGGATTGGATCTACGGATCCAAGAACGAGCTCCAGAGCCTCCGTAGGGAGCTGAAAGTATTTCTGCAATGGTCAGGGACAAATGGGGAAAGAAATGCCCCAAACTGAATTTGTCCTTTAAAGCTGGATGTAAAACTTATTTAACCCCCACAGAAATAAGGCCAAATTTTAAGGAACAAACCCAAAAGTAGCCTCAAGTCGAACACACCACGAGCTCCAACTCCACAAGGGCACATTTGGATTTCCACGTCCTAAGTCAAAGCTTAGGACTGGAATTCAGGATTTTGGGAGCGACTTTGGGAAAAAGGCACTCAAAGAATCAGACAAGGAGAGACCCAAAGCCAGTGCATGAGAATTGTTCTACAGATGCAAACACAGGCAGGGAGGAGCATTTCTGACAATGGCACATTCTTTATTTTGAAAGATTTTGGATTCTCCTGACTCGTTTCTGAGGATAACCACCTGTCTCTGCCCCTGCAAAAATTTGTGCTCCACCACTGTGAAACAGGAGTTAATCCAAAGTGCAACACTTCATGTAGAACACAGCCCAAAGAGAACTCAAACTGACCAAAATCAAACCACAGGGCCTGCAAACAACTCTCACTTTTGTTTTTTAAGACTCATCTGCATTGCACATCTGAAAAAGATCATTTTTCCCATTAAAATTTACTATTAATCCAGGCAAGGATTCACTTCACTTCATTCTGTCCAGGTTCTTGACTTCAGAGGTGTTTTTGTTCCAGTCCTTGCTTTTGTACGACTGTCCTGACCTTGGCTATTTTTCTTTTTAGTATCACAAAAGGATCAAAAATTTTTAATTCTATCACATATCCACTCCAAAGATGAACTTTTAGCTGATTAAATAGGAACCAACTTTGTTGAAAGTTATTACATTATAATTAATAGTCCCAAACCGAAGGGGTAACTTCTAAAAATAAATTGTCCTGAAAGAAAAAGTTTCGAGGATTACTTCAATCAGTACTAAAATGGAAAAAAAAAAAAAAAAGGAGTTTAAAATGCACTTGTAGAATAGCTGCACACAAACTAATGCACTCAAACCAGACAAAACCTGTATCAATACATGACATTTAGTGATTAATTTATCTTTGGTTAAATAAGGACAGTTTGGGTCTGTTTCTTGAACATAATTGCTGAGGAAACAGGAGACTGAGAGGAATATAATCAGTATTTAATTTTGAGTTTAAAGTTTGATATGTGCTTTCAGTTTGTCAAACTAGTGAAAAAAAAATCAGGATTGTGACAGTGGCTGTGAAAGTTACATTCTACCAGCAAATTATCAAATGCTTCTGAAAGGAAGAAACATCCTTGAACAGATGGAGAAATTGTTTTGTATGGAGCAATAAGGGCAGCAATAATTATATTAAAGCTTACTGCAGTTCAAAAATGTCTCATTTGTTAATCCTGAGCTGCTAATTAGACAGAGTGGACTGTGAAGGATAGAAAAAAGCTTGAAAATATTTAGAGAAAAGTCCACTTCCACTTCCAAAGGTGCTGCAGAGATACAAAAAGAAAATCTTTACCTTTTCTGTCTATTCAGAAATACCACTGGACTGAAACACCAAATCCAACATTTACCCTCCCACATGTCGCCAATGGCTAAAACAGGTAGAAGGAAAAACCTCCTGTAATTGCAAAAAGCTCCCAACTATGTCCATTTAAAATAATGACAGAGATATTCTTAAGACAGAAGTCCAGCTTTAAATGTCTTCAGGTATTTCTAACAAAACCTTGGAAATTCAAATATTTATATTAATTTGCAGCTCCTACTGCTTACGGTAACTTTGGGAAAGTGCCCCTCTCTCCAAGGAAGGAAAAAATGAGAATTAGCATTTGCTTTCAGCTACTGTATTTTCTTTTCCATCAGCAAATAATCGTACTGATACCAACACCTAAAACACAGTTTAAAAATGGCAAAGTAACCAGATAAAAGTTCTCTCTGCAGCTGCTGTTCCTGACAAGGAGCTGTGGTACGTTCACTAGTCCTAATACCAACAATTCCATCTTGGAAAGAAGAAATGTCTTCCAGACCAGAAAAATGCACGGGTAATTGCTCACTTCATGTAATAAGTTCTAAAGTCAAAACATGCCAGATGCAATTTTTTATTTAGATCTTGACAATCATGCATCAAAACACAATTATTTTTCCTTATCTTGCAGAAGAATTTCAGAAATACCTCCTGGAATTAATTTTCATCGATTCTGACTCCATGGAAATGCTGAGACATGCTCCCACAAAATAGTTCTTAAAACTCTTGAGGATATTAAAACGTTTTTCAGTTCCTAAAACTTGACTTTATTCCATAGGTGGGGTGCATCCAGGCACAGCTCTTGAAACTGAGACACTTTATCCAACTGAATGCTGCTCTGCCTTTAAATTATTTTAATAATGAGACCAATGTAACCTTTTCTACTTAAGTTATGACCTATTCATCAGATGAATGGTAAATTACAAAAGAAATTGGGATTAATTTCTTTGTTGCAAGTGTAACATCAAAAACTACCACAAAAAAAAGGAGCCATAATTGTATTGCTCAGTAATCCACATCACATCTATAATCTCTCTTCCTTTCCCTCAGCAAATGAAAACAGCCTTATTTTGATTTAGATTGTCTGGCTGAAGGTGTGAAGACATGGAATTCTCTAAGTCTATATTCAAGGGCAAGAAGCTGACTAAAAATTTAGATGGGGGTTGTTTGTCCAGCAAATGTTTTGAGACTCAGCAATCTGTGAACCCACTTCAAAAGACTTCAGTTTCTAAATGATCTAAACTCAAATTTCAGTTCTTACCATGTGCAAAAATCATAAACTTATTACAATTAATACTCTCAAACTGAAGAAAAGATTCTTTTCCTTGTTAAAATCTCCTCGATACTGATCCTGCTAAGGCTCGGCTTTTACTATTACTGTAATTATACATTTATTCGTTTTTATAAATCAAGAAGTGTATTTTGAAATGTTTTCTGAAGTAGTTCTTTAAACATTTCTTAGATAAATTCAGCAGCACAATTTACTACAGACTTGAGAAACAACACACACTAGATCAGGGAAGTGAATCTCAATAAAACAAGCTGTAAAAACCCAACGTTGTCCCACATTTTAGTGAAACCATCAGTCCAAAGTAGCACAATTTTTATAGCTAAAATTATTAGATGTGTCTATAACAAGTAGCAGCTGTAGAGAATGATAGAAAATGCAATAATAGAGTTATTTTCTCTGTGTTCAAGTCTTGCTCCTTACCTCTGCTCTTCAGCTGTTGCCCCATTCCCCTCTCTCCTCCTCCCACACAGCCTCTGCTTTTTCATCTGCTATCAAACCAGATCCACCAGCTCTTCCTCCTGCATTTTTTCTCTCCAAAAAAAAAAAATGTTCTTATCCTCATCAGTCAAGGAGCATGCTCTGATTTACACACTCCATGGATAACTCTCATCCCAACTTTTCTCAGGGCTGGAGCTCTTCTCTGGTCTCCTCTGGGCCTCTGGCACTTGACTAATTTATATTATCTTGTGTATTTAGGAAGAAATGGGTAAAGAAAGGAGATAATTTCTGAAACCTGAGGTGGCCAATATGGCTACTACAATAAAATTATACACAGATTTAAATAATGACATATTTTTAAACATATTAACACACTTAGACACAAGTCTGTATAGAGAATTATGGAAGTAGACAGATGCAGGACCACACTTCATCACTACTGTGGATCCTCTAGGAAATGCTGGCAGAGATAAAACTGTGACCAGCTGAAATTCCTGAAATGAAATGATGTCATCCTGTGAAGAACAGATCAGGATGATCTAACTGTAAAATACAGGTTGCCCTGATGGACCTTTACACAAGATACATTTCCTGGTAGAAGAAAAATACGTGTACCATGAAAACAGACAGCACAAGATGTATTCCGATTTTTTTTCCTTCTGAGAAAATCCTGCCTGGATATTCCCGTAAATCCTTTGTCACTCATGTCACCAGTCCAAGTGCCAAGTGAGTACAGTGCTTTATTAAACTGGAACACGTTCTGCTCGTCAGGAACACCCACTGCAACCCCAAAAAAAGGAGCTTTCACAGGACAGTTGCAGTAGAAACTACAGCAAACTTTCTGATTTAAGCTAGCAGCTGTTCTTTAATCAGCTTTTCACTCTAAGAACTGCATCGTGTCAACCAGATAGGCACATGCCAAATTCCACTCCCTCTGCAACTGGAATTTCATTATTTCCTCAACATGTCAGAAATCTTTGCTGGAAATGAACTGTCAAAGGATAAACAGGACAGATTCCCTAAGGCAGTCCCTTCCCAATCTACTGCTGCCACAAGTCACACCTGATAATGTTTTTTTGGAGTCTTTGCCCAGTGACAAACTGTGAGAACACCACAGTGTCTTTTAAATCAATAACTCCAATTAACCTCCCATCTCAATTCTCCAGAATAAATCCAGCTTGAAAAACTTAAGTAATAACCTTTGTGTGGTGGACAATTATTTTTCTGATAACATTACTGCATAACTGAATTGCCAAAGGAATAAAATACATATTCAGAAGACCTGAATGTTGCAAGCTCAGTGTTTCCAAAGCAGCTGAAGTTTGCAGTTTTATCTTTTTTTGAAGCACGATATAAAAGACGCCTCTATTTCCTCTCAGTTATATATATTTATTTATCTATATATTTACCACTTGTCCCTTGAATTAAAATCTATATTAATTAAATATGTATTGAGGCCATAATTTGCTTAGAAGTGAGGCTACAAAAGGAGCCCTAATGAAATTGTCAGACAAGCACTACAACAATTTCCCATTGTGGAAAGGAGGCGTCATTTCTGAGCAATGGTAACTCGAGAGGACCTCGCCGGGCTCCAGCTGATGCCAAGCCTGCTCTCATTTTCCCAGTCTCACTTCCATAAATTAGCTGCAGGCCCCATGGACAGTCAGGGAATCTTGAGGGGTTTTTTATGGTTGGAAATCCTCCACTTTTGTCAGATCTTTACCAGTGAGGTCAGAGCGGGCGCAGCGGTGCCAAATGGCCGCGGATCCGGAGTGTTTGTCACAAGTCAGGGATTCCTGCTCTCCAAACCCCATCTGCTCCAGGCAGAAAAGGCTTTATCAGGGGTGCTGAAACAAAATCCACACCCAGCCACTTTAACCACGGCCTTCACACCAAGGCAGAATGTGACACCTCCATTTGGATCAATCTGCCACCACAGGTTCGACTTTAAATTTAGATTCCTGCTATAAACTCCAAGATAAAACTGAAACTAAGAAAACTCAGCCTCACTGCTCTGCTGAGTAACCTGTACTCAGCCCTGGTGCTGCTCTCTGTCATCTCAAGAGTGAGAAGTCAGCAGCAGCCCGAGATCACAAATGTTTTAAATATATATTACATAAGCCATTCTGGGGGGATAATGAAATTTTCCATTCTCTCCAGTACAGAAGGAACACGCCTGGTGAAGAAAGTGGTTGTGAAGTATCATGCACACTGACTCGAAGCCAGCCTTGAAACATGAGAGAATCCAATTCCACGAGTGGCACTTTGGTCAGATGCCAGCACATCATAATTTTGTATCAGAGTTAGCTCCACAGAAAGATTAAATGCTACTCGGTACAAAAGGCATTAACTTTTAGTTCTCACAGCAGCATAAAGACCCTTTTTATGGAGATTGCTATAAACAACATATTTTCTTTCACTCCTCAAAGCTTCCTGCATTTTCCAAATGATCCTCAAAAACATTTATTGAATCAATACACGGCCCAAAAGTTGTTTACAAACCAGAATGCAAAGTAAGAATGCTGTTCATTATTATGTGCCTACAAATGTGCTTCATGCTTGTTTAACAGGAACAGCATGTTTGCTGCCATCCTGCAAGAAGGAAAACAAAATTTGAAGTAGAGAAGTGTAAAAAAAAAGGCAATGTTTGCCAGATTTCCCTTTGCCTCTCCCCTAAATACATGGGAAATATTCCCTGAAGATAAACAGCAAAAAAAGGAAAAGGTATCTTTAACCACCACCTGGAATTACTTGGCTCCACATTTTGAGTTCCCTTCATCTCCCATCAAGATTTCCTAATTAGAAATGTTTTGCTGTATTCTGACACTACATGCCATCGATTCCTGTGGAATTTCAAAGGCTGTTTTAAAACGGAGGAAATATTATACAGGGCAGTTGCTGCAAACATGCAAAGATATTTTAATGCAAATCTATATACACACACACTCTGCATAAAATGCTTTCCATCCCTTCCTCGGTTCTTCCCTCGAAACCCAGCTCAGAAGTGTCCCCTGGTGGCAAACACCTTCCCCTCACCACAGGAGCTGCAGGAAAAGCCTCAACTCCATCCGGCTTCGGGAGCAACAGAGATTCCTGGTGGTTTTAATATGGTGCCAACACTAATGTGGTTTAGCTGGGCAGGGACACGGGTCAGTACTGGAGTCACTGGTGAGTGCACTGGGAATTCCTGCAGCATCCCAGGGTTTCCTTAAAAAACAGCTCCAGGAGAAAGGCTGAAGAAAGTTTTGAGCGTTAACAAATTGGGAGATAATCCAACCTTCTAATAATTAGAGAATTCCAGAATGGTTTGGATTGGGAGAGACCTTAAAGCTCATCCAGTGCCACCCCTGCCAGGGCAGGGACACCTTCCACTGTCCCAGGCTGCTCCCAGCCCCAGTGTCCAGCCTGGCCTTGGGCACTGCCAGGGATCCAGGGGCAGCCACAGCTGCTCTGGGAATTCCATTCCAATCCCTCCCCACCCTCCCAGAGAACAATTCTTTCCCAATATCCCATCTAACCCTGCCTTCCTTCACCTTAAAGCCATATTTACAGGAGGCAGCAAGAACAAAGTTCATTTGTCAGTCAAATCCTGTTTCCCACCAAGATAAGCAATCTCTCAACTGACCATCTGAATTTTTGGCTCACAAATCAGTAAAAAGCTTTTTATAGTTTCACAGCCATGTTACACTATGAGGTTGGTTTAAAAAAGTCACCTCTGAACAAAGAGCGAGGAAAAAATTTTCAAGAATGCTTCCTGTGCCTGTGTCTCATGGTTTAACTGCAATAGTCCTCACCATCTTCTTCCCTGTGCCTTCCACCTACAGTGACTCTTGCTATTCCTGATCTCATGGAATCATCAAGGCTTGGAAGAGACTTTTAGAGTCACCCAGTGCCACCCTGGCAGCACCAGCATCACCCCAAACCCTGTCCCCAAGGGCCACATCCAGACTCCTCCTGAACACTCCCACAGACAGTGACTCCACCACTCCCTGGGCAGCTCATCCCAAGGCCTGACCACTCTGGGAGGGAAAAATTGTTCCCAATCTCCGACCTGAGCCTCCCCTGGTGCAATTTGAGGCCATTTCCTCTCCTCCTTTCCCTTGGGACACGGCAGCAGAGCCCGACCCCCCCTCACTGCCCCTCCTGTCAGGGAGTTGTGCAGAGCAGTGAGGTCCCCCCTGAGCCTCCTCTGCTCCAGGCTGAGCCCCTTTCCCAGCTCCCTCAGCCTCTCCTCCCAGGATGTGTTTTCCAGACCCATCCCACCTCCTTCCCTTCTCTGGACACAAGCAAAAGGGGTTTTTTTGTTTCAGAACAAAACAATTTTTCAAGGCAGGTGTCAATTTAACATCCCTCAGCGATCCAAGCAAACTCTTTGCATCTGATGAGAGCCATGAAAAGGACAACGTCAGACATGACACTGAGGGGCTGGAGCGTGTCCAGGGCAGGGAATGGAGCTGGGAAGGGGCTGGAACAGAGGTCTGATGAGGAGAGGCTGAGGGAGCTGGGAAAGGGGCTCAGGCTGGAGAAAAGGAGGCTCAGGGGGACCTCACTGCTCTGCACAACTCCCTGACAGGAGGGGCAGTGAGGGGGGGGTCGGGCTCTGCTGCCGTGTCCCAAGGGAAAGGAGGAGAGGAAATGGCCTCAAATTGCACCAGGGAGGGGCAGGTTGGAGATTGGGAACAATTTTTCCCTCATGGAGTGGTCAGGCCTTGGGATGAGCTGCCCAGGGAGTGGTGGAGTCACTGTCTGTGGGAGTGCTCAGGAGGAGTCTGGATGTGGCCCTTGGGGACAGGGTTTGGGGTGGTGCTGGTGCTGCTGGGGTGGCACTGGATGGTCCTGGAGGGCTCTTCCCACCTGGATTCTGTGATTCTGTGACTCTCATTCTTTACTGCCAGGCAGCCTTGGCACAGAACTAGCTGCAAAAAGCATCCTGCCCTGGACTCTTACAAAAGCTGCTCATCAAACTCAGCTTCTTTTAGGCTTTTACCTCTACCAAATAGCTGGAACCCAAAAATTTACAAATTTAACTCAAGAACCAACAGTTCTATAAGGAAACTACACTAATGAAGGTGTGCAGAGTAATAGAAGACTGGGGAGAAAGAAGAAAGATATGCTAAAATATACAGAATTTATTCCACCATGTGATTGTGTGACAAGGGTTACAAATGTTCACTGAGGTACAAGTGGAAATACCACTGAGATACAAAAATCAGACCAAAGCAGCTCTGAGTTGTTGAATTTGGGCACAATCCCTATGTAATTTCATTATCCTGAGTGCTAGTGAAGCAAAAAGAGGAAACAAATGAGGCACAGACTGTCAAAAACCATATTCTTGGAGAACAATTCCCTTCAGAGCCACACACTCCAACACCAGCAAACAGCAGGAATTATTCTCAGAATCCGGACACTGACACTTCCCAAGAATGACAACATTGAAACCAGTTTGCTTTATGGCTTCTGTGACCCTTCTGGGTTTGCAAGTTTTTGTTACAAAGCAACAAAAGTGAATTTGAAGAGGGGAGAGGGAAGAAGACAAAACCAGCAAATGCAAACCCACCCTCCCTGCACACACAGGCAATTCAAAGCCTTGCAACCCAACTAAAACCTTCGAATTTATTATGGAAAAGAGCCCTAAATCCACGGAGTTAAATTACAAATATTTTTAGTTGACAGCACTGTTATCAGTCCTTGGGTAAAGTTTTACAGATACATTAAATCCAGTTCCCAAAACCAATAAGGTGCTTGCAAATACACATTTTTTACTGGTATAGATGCATTTGCATTGCTTTATCTCATCTTTTTTTTCCTTGAAGTAACTTTGCCTTAAAAGATATTTTCATTTCTAGCCAGGAGACAAACTGGGAAAACCTTTCAAGTACAAAGGTTTTTCCTCACTTCAAATAATACACGTAGAAGATTTTAAAAGTAAAAAATATTAACCACAAATGTTTTATCAGTGATTAATTCAGGTCTCTCATGTGGTCTGTTGTTCATTTAACATTTTTCTCAGCTCTTGTGTTACTTCTGAGCCAGAGAAAAGAGCAAATTTCCTTTCTGGAATAAATAATTCCAAAGAGCTCTTGGTTTTTGTTTTAATGTCTGTAAGGTAGGAATGATCCTCATGCTCTGAGGATAAGAGAAAACAAGCAAATCTCCTATTTTGTAGATTACGCATTTTTGGTTCACTTGTAAACCAAAAACTTGGGACAGCTACAAAAACTTTGGAGTTTCAGTGTAACTACACCCGATTTTAGCACTGGAAATTTAAAAAAAAAAATCTCTAAAGTTTCCCTGAAGTTGAATCTCAAGCCCTACAACACCCATGAATATGCATGGAAACATTTCAGAAACAATTGTCTCAAAATGTACCCTGAAATCAGGGTTCATTATAGTGTTAGCTGAGAGTTCAAATTTCCCATCCTCAAAGGAAGATTTATTCAGGATAAAGTAACTCCACATTTTCTTGGCTGACATAATGGACCTGGAATTTAAAAGCAGACGATGCCACCCCAGAATCAAGACATGGAAATCTGCTCTGACTGAGCTGCTTCTGCTCCAGCTACTGAGTTACTCAAACACACAAAGAATTTTGAGCCTGAGGAGTTTCTACTCAAGTTTTCAGATGAGCAAATGTGTGGGTGTAACAATTCCTAATGGGAATAATCACCATTGGGACAAATCCCATTCTTCAAGGAGTAAACCCTTGGTTTGAAACTCAGGAGATGTTACGCTGAAACTCCCGCAATAAAACACAATCCTGGCATTTATGTCTGAAAAATTATCCTTGGAGGTGGCTGAAAGAGCAAATATTTGAGAGTTTAGGGGCAAAGCTGCAGAAAAAATCAGATCTCTATGCTTGGAGCTGCCACTGAACATGTGGGTGCCAGACGAGAGGATCAGAGGTTTGGACACTTGAGTCCCCCCTCCCCACAGGGACACGGAATTTCCCTCACCATTTGCTCAACTGCTCTGCAGCCCAGCAAGGCAAGAAGAAAAGACAAAGGTGCTGGGTTTTGGTATCAATACTGGCCTCTAAAATTAAATTTAGCATCAAGTTGTGTAGATTTAATTAAGGTTTTAACCAGCATTTCAACTGTTCTTCATTCAAACACTGCTGTTGCTGTTGTTGTAGCAAAATTCCCCCTAAACCTCTTGAAGATGGACATGGACATCCTTTATTCAGAAAGCAGAGCTTTGATTTGAATTTAAAACATAGGAATTCCAGTTCTGCTCATGTTTTGTTGGCTTTTTTTAATCCATGCAAGCAAGACTGTGGTTTTAAGGTCCGGGATAACCACATGAACTGGAAATTAAAACTTCAAAATGTGAATCCTAAGGAGTAAAAGAAAAGAATTTCCAACCCACTCCACAGAAACAGCTTGAAATTCCACTGCAAAAGTACCAACCAAGACCCACAGAGTGGAGAGGAAGATCTGAAATTCTTAATAATCAGATTTATGTCAATCAGCAGCATAGGTTTGATGGGATTATTAACAGCATCACAACAATGATGCAGAAAAACACAGATTGTCCAGGAATTTAAGCAAAGGCAAAAATCAGGAGAAGCTATTTGTTCATAGAATAAAGCTGAGAATTTTATTTGATGCTCACAAGGTAGAAGAAAATGGGCCTGGTGAAAGTTTTGAAGTGATAAAAGGTGGAAGAAGCACCAAGGAAATTCCAGGGAACAAGAGACAGCTCTGCTGTAATTTGAAGAACAAACTCACCAAACCAGCATTTAAAATTGAAAGAACATAAAAATTACCCAAAAACCCCCCTCAGCTTTACTCTTTCTTAATAGAGCAGAAAATGCAGAGCAAAACCAATCATTATTTCTTCCTCATAAGCAAAAGGAGCTTGGAGTTCCTAAAATAAATTAGGAAAATCTGAGAAGGTGAGGGGTACCAGCAGTTTTCAAACACAATGGGAACTCCAGTTTGGGGGTGAGGAATCATTCCTGAGCTGCCAAGTCTTAGGAACAATAAAAGTCATTCTTTTTGGATCTGTTAACAGGACCTTGAGCTTGTTTGATCATTAATTGACTCATTATGGCATTTTTATTACAGGGAAGTCTAAGAAAATCATCCCAAAATCACTTGCTGTCAATAAAATAAATGGATTTCATCAAATAATTCACATTTTTGGTATCTCCTGGCTCTCTGGGAAAGCAGGGAGACCTATGAAGAACATGATGGATGGAGA
Source organism: Daphoenositta chrysoptera (assembly GCA_013397915.1). Lineage (NCBI taxonomy): Eukaryota > Metazoa > Chordata > Aves > Passeriformes > Daphoenositta > Daphoenositta chrysoptera. The sequence goes on along the minus strand of VZRO01007285.1, from coordinate 8,134 downwards.
AAAAGAAATAATTTCTGAGAAAACGAAACTATTCCACATTAATTATTTATTCTAATGTTTATTTTTTATTTTTAATTTTAATTTTTATTCTTCATTTGGAACTGTAGCTGTAACACACAAGTTGCAACTTCCTTTTACACAAGAGTCTGGAATTATATCATGGCTAAAGGGAAAGGCATTGAAACAACGACTACACACAGCAAAGCTACCATTAAAATATGTACATTAAACAAAATCCCATTAAACCACACAGAAAAATTGATAAAGTTTATGAATAAAAAAATTTATTAATAGAATTTATGAGTAAATTTTTAAAAAACTAATTGTGGTATAAACTGAAGAATATTAACTGAATATTAACTGAAGAATATATAGTTAAAATATCTTTACTTGATGGGCTGCAACCCTGGGATATGCCACTAGATGGCACGTTTGGATAGAAATTAGCTGAATTTTAATTCATGGCACGTTTGAAAAGTCCTAGGGCACTGGATAGAAACAACCATGAAAAAAACCAGTGAGAGAGGAGAACAAAAATAAAGAGTTCGATAAACAAGTTGTGTGTGTGGAGCATATTTAATGTAAGTCAAAAAGGTTAAATGGGTTTTAGTTTTGTTTGCACATTGCCACACAAATAGGTAATTCAAACATGATTTTGAAGTCATGTTTTAAGAAAAAACAAGTTTAAACCACTGCTTTAAATATTCCTCACAATTCTTCAGAGCAGTGTCTCAAATGGAGGAATCCAGCACTGAGCGCTGACTGTTGAATTACAAATATTCCCAGGAAATATTACAGCATCCTCAGGAATCAAAGCTTTCCCTGTGCAATCCTAGACCCTTCCAGGTTCACTCCCCTCTGCTCCTCACAAATTCCATTTGCTCTTTTGTTGCCACCCTGTGCAGAATTTTTTATCTTGATTTTAAAGAAAAATAAATCCTGTTTTTAAAGCAGTTCTTTCTGTAGCTCACTACAGCCTTAAAAAGGAACAGCATTTAAAAGTTCTTAACAGAAGTATATCAAATATAGAAATACAGTAAAATTAACCCTGCACAATTCCCCCGTGGTGAAATTCAGAACTCCTTCTAGCAGGGAACAAAACAGTGATGGATTAAAAATTAAACTTTTTGCTTACCTGGAATATTTGTTGGAAACCCTCCAAACAAAACTACCTGACAAGAAGCAAGGTGGGTTTAAGAGAACACTGAATTTCCCTGGCAGGGTAAATGCCAGGAGCCTTACCTCATCTGGAGAGAGCAGGAAAATGGGTGTCAACACAGGAATTTCACTCAGTTCACAGCTCAGCCCAAGGGATGTCAGGATCTCCTTGAGAACTTCGTATCTCTTGGAATTGCTCATCTTGAGCAAATTAAAATCCTCTTCACTTTGCACATCCATGGAATTGCTGTCCAGTTCTAAGTGGGCCTGGCAGGATATTTAAAAACAACAACAAAAAAAATCAGTTTCCAATTCAGGAATCATAGCTGTCAACACAGCACAATTTCCTCTGAAACCCAAAATTTCCATTCTTAGTGAGCTTCTCCTGGAGGAGTTGATCAAACTTGTATTTACCAACTTAAATTTCACTTTCTGCTTTTCAGGTCTGCCAGAACCAACAGCAAGGTTGGTCATATCCTGCCTTGTACAAGAGCTGAATTCCATTAAAATTAAAATGACATTAAAATCGAAATTACATTAAAATTGAAATTACGTTAAAATTAAAATTACATTAAAATCGAAAGGGCTTTATTAGAAGCTGTACAAGATACGGAGAACTCAGGCAAGTCACATGAACTAAGTTGAAATCAGTGCAGATAAAGAAATGCTTCTTTCTAAAAGAGTTACTTTCTCACCTGGTAAAAATCACTCCTCATGATTGAAGCAGATGCTTGAAAGTTGAAATTAAATGCAAAAGAAAAAAAAATAATCCTTCATAGACTTCCTTTTGGGCTCATTTTTTTTCTGGTTTTCCTTTTGTATTACAAGATATTTCAAAGCCCTTGGACTCTCTGCAGGTTCATTTAATGCTATTAAATAAAGTTCTTGGTTTTGTTCATTTCTTCCGTTTTGCAAAATTTAATGATGTTCTTTGTGTTTTATATATTTTTATTGAAATTCAGAGATATGAATGAAAGTGGCTGCCCCTGGATCCCTGGCAGTGCCCAAGGCCAGGCTGGACACTGGGGCTTGGAGCAGCCTGGGACAGTGGAAGGTGTCCCTGCCCATGGCAGAGGTGAAATGGGATGATTTTAAGATCCTTTCCAACCCAAACCATTCCATGATTCTCAAAAATACATTAAAAATGAGGCAGGGCACCCCCACCCACCAGGAGAGCACAGAAAAAAGGGAAACAAATCTGCCAGAATATTTAATGGCTGATGTCACTGCCTGTCCCCTGAAAACAATAAGGGCTTTTCAAAGCCAGACTGGAAGTCATTTAGAATTATAAAATGTCACATTAATCCTTGTAATCTGATTTTTGAAGCTGTGCTCTAATGCCCCTTTTCTTCCTGGGGAAAACCTCTGGAGTATTAAGTTTTACAGGATCAATTTAAAGGGTGCAGCAAAGTAGAACCAGCAGGAACAATGTCTAATCCATTTTCTAGCAGCAGCAGCCAGCACATGGGTGGCAGAGCTGCCTACAAAAAAAAGCTATAAACACACCACTATGTCTAACAGAGTTTCCAAAAATCCAGAAGATTTAAGCTGATAAGAGACAAAAACACTTCTAAGATACCTCTGAATATTTCTGAGCTCCAAAACTGCTACAAGAGTCGTGATACCTGATCCCTGAGCAGTTAAATTTCAGTGCTCTGAGCTCCTGAGAAAGTTCTCTACCTGAAATATTGGTAAAAATAGAACCTTTCATAAAGTTTGTTCATCTGGCTGAATATTCCTTAACTTCATCTACTTAACAACTGGAAAATTAATCTTGCTCTGCTTTTCTCAATGTGTTTGGCAGATTTATTTTCTAAATAAAAAATATTAGAAACACCTTAAAATTCCAATGCAAAAGGCACCAACCTTTATATGGTACCTCTTATCAGCCTTTCCATCACTCTAAACTTTAGCTGGGAATATTTAAATAATTTCAATAATCAGTGACCTTTCCATGGAAGCCTCCCCACCCATTATCCAGAAAGTAAAACTAATTTAAAAATATTATTAACACTTTAATTTATCTGCTGTTTAATTTTTGAAGGGGTTTGTTTGGCTGTTTTGGTGGTTTTTTTACCAGAGATCACAACACCCTAACACAGGAGAGGCACCTGTTTCCTGGGATATTATTTTTAAGTGGAATCAATTATTTTGGCTCACCCTAGACTCCCCAAATTCCACCCCTCTGAGCTGTTTGGTAAGTGCAGAATGTTAAACATTTAAACCTTTAAAGCCTGAATAAGGAGCCAGGAACCAAACAATCAAGTTGCCATCAAGGTTTATTTCACACTTCTTGCTTTGCCACAATCCACGTTTTTGTAAGGATTTTGTGGGATGCATTTCCCAGCTCCCAAAATCTGCTCAAGCTGTATCCCTGCACAGCTTCCAGCAGGCAGAAAGGGAAAGCTCTGCTCTGGCAGACGACACAATCCCAAAATAATTGGGGTTGGAAGGGACCTCTGGAGATGATCCAGTCCCACTCCCTGCCCAGGCAGGGTTACCTGGAGCAGTGACACAGGAGCACATCCAGGTGGGTTTGGGATGTCTCCAGAGAGGGAGAATCCATCACCTCTTTGGGCAGCTGTTCCAGAGCTCTGTCACCTCCATGGAAAGAAATTCCTCCTCGTGTGGAGGTGGAACTTCTTGTGGTTCAGTTTATGGCCACTGCTCCTTGTGCTGTCACTGGGCACCACTGGGAAGTCTGGCACCATCCTCTGGCACCCCTTGGAGATATTTCCATGGATTGATGAGTAAAATCCCTGCTTCCCACACAAACCTGTTCTTTGTTTTGCCACCCTCTGTGATCTTCCCTGATCCCCACGTGCCTGGTTCCGTGGTGACCGCAAGGAAATGGAACAGCAGTGACATTCCCATTCTTTAACACCAGTGAAACCCACCCTGCATTTGGATTCCTTGTACATCCAGGACATCCATTTACACCTCAGGGGGTGGGCAGGCCCTGGCACAGGGTGCCCAGAGCAGCTGTGGCTGCCCCTGGATCCCTGGCAGTGCCCAAGGCCAGGCTGGACATTGGGGCTGGGAGCAGCCTGGGACAGTGGAAGGTGTCAGGGTTGGAATGGGATGAGCTTTAATGTCCCTCCCAACCCAAACCATCCTGGGATCCCACACCTCCCCTTGCCAGGAATCCCCAAGAACATGCAGTTAGAACAAGGGAACTTTTTTAGGATTGCAGACCATGCAGTAAAGAGGAAATGGATTCTTCCCTGCTCACAGTACCTGGGAAAGGATGGCTTCTCCTCCACTGCTCCCATGAGTCAGATGCACAATAACTGTGTCTTTATCAGCATTATTTAACCGACTCAAGGGCTTCACTCTGCTGGGATCTTCCTTCATCCCTTGCTCAAAAACACAGCCACTGACCAGCAGGTTCAACTTCACCTCCGTGCTGTCCTTCTTAGAGACCACCAACTCATGCACAGCCTTCCTCAGTTTGTTTTTGTGCTTTATCTGCACGCCCCCAAACGTGAAGGACGAGGAAAACCCAAGAATCTTCCCCCCTTCAGACAAAAATTTCATAAATTGCTTGTGGCTCCCCTCAGGAATGGGCTCCTCCGTGGCAATGACCAGCAGCAGGGAGTTCTCAATCCAGGGATCTTTGAGCACTTGCTCCTGGTGCAGCTGGTAGATGGTGTAGCTGTCAGCATCGATGCATTCCCTGAGGACTGATTTCACCTGCTCAAACCTCCCTTCGGCAGTCTCAGAGCCCAGGTAAATCAATATATTAGGGGGTTTTCCAGCAAGGTTTATCCTCTTTATTCCTTTTTCCAGACATTCATCCTCCTTCTCCTCCGTTTGGCTGCTGCAGTCATCAGGAAGCTCTGGAATGTTTTCTGCCGAGGCGAATTTCAGGGATTCGATGGTGCTGTTTTCAAGCTGCTGACACTCGTGGCAGCTGAAAACGTGCAAGTGGTGATGTTCCCCAGCTCCTGGCTCCTTGTCACACAGGCTGGTGGCTTCATCCTCATGCTCCCTTCCTTCCTCCAGCTTGGATTTCTCCTCTTCACCTCGTCCTACTCCTGATTTCCCAGCAGGAGTTACTGCATCCATGGCTGCACTTTGCTCTTCCTCGGATGGTGCCTCCTGGGCCAACTCCTTCAGAGCAGATTCCTGTAAATGGACAGCTGGAAAAGGTAAAGGATGCAGAAAAAAGGGTTAGAATAATGATATTAAAAGAGTTATGATAAATATCACTAACAGCAGAATTTAATTTAATTTCAGTACAAATACTCTGTAACAGCAAGAATTTCACTTATTTGACACAACAAATCCAATTTCCCCCCAGAACAACATGAATTTGCACTCATAATACAAATCTGAAGACAAAACGAAGCAATGAAAGTACCTCTGGAAAAATACTGCTCTTTTAAGGAGGGCAGGGTTTAAAATCACTTGCTGCTGTTTTGAAATAAACTATTTTGAAATAAGCTAATAAAGTGATGGTATTGAGTAAGATACAGACATTGAACCACGTCCCTTGCACTGCTGAAGGCTGCAGATAAAGGTTTGGCACAAGAAAAGGCAGTCAAAAGATATTTGAACTGATTTCAGTCTGCAGAAAGGGAGAGAGACCCACCCACAGCAAGATTTGGGAGCTAAGAATCCAAGGGATAACAAGAAAAGAAGAACTGTTTAAAATTCCCCTTTTTCCCTGAAAATGATAGAAACACAAAGATAATTTGTAGCAAATCCAAGTGAGAAGAGAAGAGAATAGAATAGAAGATCAAAGATGATTATTGCCAGCATGAAACGTGCAGAGCAAACTAAGAGGAGAGCAAAAATACCCTTCACAAGGGAGGGTTTCTTCAGCTGCTGAGCCATGAAAATGCCTCAAGTCAAAGTCTGAAAAATTCTACTGAATCCTTCTCCACTCACACAAAACCAAATACATTTATTAGGCTTTTAACTCTGTGAGAAAATTGATTAACAGCATTTTGTTACAACCCATCAGATCCAACTTCAATCCCTTTCCTTACGAAATTCATCCCCTTTGGAGCAGAAACTTGAAACACGTTTTTTTTTTTATATCCCAAGAGAGTTTCACAGCTTCCAACCTAGAGCCTCCCCAGCCTGTTCTGGAGCAGCACTGGAAGCAAAAGGAGGCAGAAAACATTTTAAAAAGGGAGTGACTGGGGCACTCTCAGCTTCCACCCTTCCTTAGGGGAATATTTGTGCAGAACAGCACCAAGAGACAGAATTTCCCATCAGATTCTTTTGGAAGAATATTCCTACCCTCCTTAACTCCAGCTAAATGTTGTTGATTTTGTCATTCCCTAATTTTTGCCAGTGTGATCTACATTTAAAAAAGCCAGCAAATAAAAGCCTCACAAAAAACCCAAAAAAGCCCCACCAAAAACCCACCCCAAACTGTTCTCACTCCATGTTCAGCTTTGAATACAATTCTATTTAAAATATTTTAAAAATGAGACCATTTGCCTAAAAACTTCCAGTTTTGGTGATTTTTTGGGGTTTTTTAATAGATTTGTTAATCTAAAAGTTAAGACTTAGAGAAAATATTTTCTAACTTCTGGTTTGGAGCACCCTGGGACAGTGGAAGGCATCCCTGGGGTAGAATGGATGATTTTTAAGGTTCCTTCCAACCCAAACCATTCCACGTTCCTATAAAATTAAAGCGGAGCTACAGAGGGATCAACTGCCTGGAATCCCAACAGGAAGAAAACGCTGTGAAAAGAAATGCAAATTTTTCAAGTAGGTATAAAGACTTTGTACAAAGTCCTGAAACAACCATGAACCAAACATGTTGTGCTGTTAAAAATGATCAGGAGGATACTTACAAACAATCCTGTGTGGCACCATCCCGTTATCCATCTGCAGCCTGTCTTCCAGGAAGGCTATTCCAAGGCTACTGAAATTATCTACACTTGCTTCAGCAATTAACTTAAAAGGTTCACCAGGTTTATAGGCCAAGGGTGAACAAAAGTCTGACCACTTCACAATCTAGAACAGAGCATATGGACGGCTTTCAGTTGGAAAAGGTTATGGAAAAATATCCAAATATCAACAATATTGTGAGTTTGCAAGAGGAACTGCAGGAGAATTGGATAGAATTTATTGAGGAAGGGTTGCTTCAGGCAGCAAAGATTGAGCCCTGATGGAAGAGAACAACATCTACACCAAGTGTTGGGAGCAAATTGGGAGTACAAAGGGATCATTCCCAAAGATCAAGGCTCTAAAAGTTTCAAGCAACAAAACGGCAGCAGAGCATTGCCACATTCTGGAAGAAAAAAATCTACTTGGATTTATTTCCTTCCTTTATTTCCACAAATTCCAAGCAAGAAAGCTGATAAAAAGAATAAAAGTAAGCTACAAGGGTTTAATAAAAATTATCAGAAGCATTAACTAAACCCCGAGGGCTCAAGCTGTTTATCAAAAATTCCTTTCCCCAGGAAAGAAACACTGCACAAGCAGGAGACACAACTGGATAGACAAACCTGTTGTTCTCACATGAAGGAATTTTTTAGAGACAACAAAGCAGCACCTGCCTTCATGACCTAAAAAAAAATCAGCCTTTGCCATGGAATATGTTCCAAAAACTGGGAGACAAAGTGCAATTCCCACAGAGCAGCTGCAGGACCTTGACACCACTTCCATGAAGTTCACCTTGTTATCACCAAACACAAGATGTAAAACACTGATTAAAGTAAAGAAAAATTTCTTATAAATGCACAAACACAGGGTGAGCTGTCAGCTATTCTAATTGTTCATAATTAGACTATTAATTAAATTTACCTTTTTATTTACTGCACTTAAAAGGTTTATACAACATCCAAAAGAATCCAGCTGCAACTTTGGATTTTGTGGTATTTCCCAAGGGAACAAGCAGAAAGAAAAAACAACCCAAATGTTTCTGTATCCTTTCTAAGCCATTCTCAAAGGCAGTTTCTGATTGGCACAACCCAAATGAGACCATACAGTCACAGAATCCCAGGATGATTTG
>VZRO01007282.1:0-56741 GCA_013397915.1 Daphoenositta chrysoptera | reverse complement strand
GGTCCCTTCTAATTCAAACCATTATTCTATTCTATGATCTCTCTTATCTCTTCTGACCTAATTATTCCAGTCTCTTCCATAAGCAACAGAGAGAAATAGGCATTTCCAGGGCATGACTCACCTCACCTTCATGGGAACATTTTAAAAAGGTCAGAGGAGCCCTTGTCTGGTAGCATCCATTTCTCTCCACTGACTGTGAAGGGGATGAAGCATGACTACCTCAAAGGCAGGCATGCAAAACATGTGAGCAAACATGTCCTACTCCTCATTTCCAGCATAAAATGGGCTCTTCACCAGGACACTTGTCCAGAAACCTACCAGAGGATATAAACAGCTTAATCAGAGAGTGGGATGAGCTTGGAGTGTTGCCTTGTTTTGTTTTCTATTAAATACAACGCTACAATGCTTTTCTCTACAAACGGCAAATAAATCTAACAGGTCTGGTAAATCTTCCATGAAATTCATCAATGTGTTGCTCCAGACTATCTGCCTCAAATGAACATGGTTTGAAAGTTGCATATATAAGAACACCAGTTTCAAAAATTCTTGTGGCAAGAAGTTAAAAAACCCACAAAAATCTAGTTAGAAAATGTATTCTCACAGGTTACACTTCTGTCTGTCTGAAGTCTGGGTTGTGCATCAGCTGTCAGAGCCCTGAGGATCCTTCTTAGTGGGGCAGAGGAGGTAGTGGAATATGTGGAGTCTTCCCTCTGCTTCCCAAGGTGAGATTTGCAACAAAATATCTATTCAGAATAGCTCTAAGTATCAGGAGATGGTCTGTGGGGAGCAGCCATACATATCTATGGCTGAGGAGCAGAGTTAGATCAGTGAGGAAAGAGCTGGGCTCTGCTGTAGGATCTCCTCAGGACCCCAGTGAATCCAACAAGCCCTTTGACCAAAAGCCTCTGTGGAGTATCTGCCAGCAGCACGCACAGGATCAGCATCCTTCCCACACACTGTAGGACACAGAGCAGTGGCAGATTCCTCTGAAAATACTATTAATCTAACCAGAGGAACATCTAGGATGGTTTTCACTGCCATTTTAAAACTCTGCCCTTGCAGTGCAGCCCATCCAGTGCCTCAGATGGATGTTTCCCGAGGCAAGGGCATGCAGTGAAGCTGCCAGTGCTGAGCAGACTGTCTGGCTCCTGTCTGCTTTGCACAAAAATAAACCACAACTCTTGGGCAGCACAATCTCCAGCAGTGGTCAGCGAGCAGCAGCCAGGGACAGGGCTGGAGGAGTGAAGTTCAAAGCTGCACAAGGGATCACTGTGTGGGAAGTGCTCCAAACTAGAAGGAACTGGCTGCAACAGCTGAAGATTACTTTATAGAACATGACATAAAATGCCAGATTTCCATTGCAGAAATACCTTATGAGACCTGAGGCCTCGACCAGTCTTTGTCAGCAATCTGAATTTTTCGAACTTAAACAACATCTAATATACACTGTACTATGATACTTTCTGATAACTGTAAGAAAAGGATCACAAGCTTTCTCATCTCTCCTTCTGGCTGTGATCTACCAAGGCAACTCCATAATATAATAGTAGTGGGTGCTGTACAAACAGCAGGAAGATACAGAAGCTCTCAAGAAGCAACTCCTACTCCAGCACAGAATACCCTTAATCATTCGTTTCACTACAGGTTCCCTTTGACACCATACCATACATGCCATACACTCCTCCCTCTTTCCACCTAGACCTATAATTCTGGTGGCACCAGAAGCAAAAGAGTTCAAGAACGTGGAAGTGAACTTCTAGTTTGTTTAGCATCCTAGGGCTACTCTTCCAAATTTTTGGGCTTCCAATTTGCTGGGCACAGGCAACACACTACTAGGACACCAGCTTCTAGATGAAATGGCAAAAGAGAAATTATTCACGAGAAAGACTGCACAGAGCTGCATTCACAGGATATTAATCTCAACCTGACCTTTCTACAGCATCTTTCTGCCTCCTTTTGGCCAATATTTACTGCAGCTATCTGCATAGTAAGTGTGTCAGCCTTTTCGTTGCATTTGCAATACAGACAGCTTATGCCACTTGAAATTATAGCAAAATTTGTCATTGTGTGGGGGTCAAACTACTCAGTGGTCAGGGTTTGAGACAGAAAGCACAGTGGATGCACACTTCCTGTAGGAAATCTACGAAAAATCTTGCAGAACAGAACAAGTCATCTTGGAGATGGTCAGTGTAGACAGAGAAGGCAGCCAAATTCTGCCAGCACAGAAGGGATGGCAGCCCCATGTCCTCACCTGGAAAGAACACCTCCAGGATGGCAGGGACACAGTCAGGAGCTGCTCATAGTGGTGTCTCTTGCCACTGCTGCTGCCTCTTGCTACCCCACAGCCATCATCCCATCACAGCCTGACTGCAAAGCCAACTTCCTCATTTACCAACACAGGCTTTAAGAGCTAAGGATATATTTATTGAAGCCTGGTTAATAATTGTCTGTGTGAATAGAGCTACGTGTTTTCCAGTGATCAAATGCTAGATAACCATGTTCCACAGCTGAGCATTTCTCCTTACATATCATGTGCAGCAGCTATAGTTTAATAGATGCCTCCAGGGAGTACATAGGAGTAATAAGGACACAAGTTTTAGCTTGGGACTATTGAAAGGTTAATAAGATTTATCTGTTCAATCACTGACTCACTCAGAGCACAGAGATTTGGAGCAGGTTTTGTTATTTTCCCCACTCCAGTCAGTATATCAGCTTGCTGTTGCACACAGCTCATGCTCTCAGCCTAGCAGGCACTCTCANCACAAGTTTTAGCTTGGGACTATTGAAAGGTTAATAAGATTTATCTGTTCAATCACTGACTCACTCAGAGCACAGAGATTTGGAGCAGGTTTTGTTATTTTCCCCACTCCAGTCAGTATATCAGCTTGCTGTTGCACACAGCTCATGCTCTCAGCCTAGCAGGCACTCTCAAAAGGATTCACAAATGCACCTTTTTGGGAGCAGATTACCTTATAGTCCAATATACTCTCTGGGAAAAAAAAAGCCTCCTTCCATGATAAATTGAGATAGCTAAGGAAGAGAAAAAGACTGATTTTTTGGTGATTTATTCCAATAATAAATCAAGTGATCTTTCCAGTCTGTTGGTTTTGGAACACCACTCCCCAGTGGATACTTCCCCTGCAGCCTTTTGGGGACAGACAACCGTTTGGGTCCCCTCAGAGACTGCAGGGGAAGAACCTGTCAGGACTAGAAATTGTTATTTTATGACAGAGGAATAAGCCTCCCCAGTTTTAAAAAAGCCCATGGTTTTGACTCCATCTAGATCTTTACTCTTTCCTTTATGATAACTGCAAAACAGCAAGCTCAAACACACTTTCCCTCTTTAATTTAAAGCCCCTACAGGAATGTTTTGAGAAACCAGAGTAAATAACCACAAATAAAAAAGAGGTCTTAACAAAAACACTTTCTGATCATCCCAAGTTAATATTCTTTAATAACTCCTACCTTTACCACTCGTGAATATCAGTAATATTCCAACCCTCAGCAATTAAGCTTGTGTGTGTGTGCACAATCCCCCTAAGCAACTGTTGCTTTATTGTGAATGATATTCCTGGAATTCTTCAGGAAACAAAAGAAAACCTGTAAATCACAAAGTCTTAAGCACAGCTTTTGGTACTACATCAGATTTTCAACTGTTCAGCACCTTAAAAATGTTTCAATTTTTATTCTGCTCACTTGGCAATATGAAAAGGTTTTAAAAATACAGAACCACAGATATTTTTTTCCACAGGGATTTCTGTTCCATTCAACAATCAGGAAAGATAATGGCAAGGCAGCTGCCCAAAATTTCTTCCAAGTTCCACTATACAGTAAACAGCCCACGTCTCATTAGTGGCACATTTTCTCACTCCTGAATACAGAATTAATAGAAGACTTGAGCTTTTATATCATACTTGTACACGTGTCCAAGTATCTTACAAACACTGATCTACATACGGCATTTTTTATATATTCATTTTTAGTTAGAAAACCAAAATCCTGTAAGTTAATGACAGGACAGGAAGAGAAACACTTTGGTAACCAAAATATCTTGATGGCCGGACACTTCAGTTACAGACAGCCTGATTTTTCAAGTATATTGAGTACCCATAATCCCATATTACTTTAAAGAAACTCATGGACACCCAGAAATTTTGAGTGTCAGGCCCTGAAGTACAAAATTATTCAACCTTGTTATATATATGATCCTCTTCTTTCCTTTTAAAGGTTTCTCCCTCCAAAAAGTCACAAAATTGGCTTTTTTTAATGGAGAAAACCCCCATATTTATCCACCACATATATTTTTTTTATATGCACACAAATACACACCAGTGCAGAACTGTAGAGCAATGACTGTGTTTAACAAAAAGTGAGAGTGACAAAGGAAAACTTTTAACCTGGAAAACCAGCTACAAGTAACAAGATTATGCTTCTAACTTTGTATTCAACAGAGCATCTAAAACCAAGAGCAAATCCAAAACTCTTCTCTGCAACATTCATTTAAAAGCATCAGCACTATTCCAAAGCTAATAATTTCCACACAGAAGGATAGCAAGGTACACTGAGAAAGTTTGTCACGGAGCTCAATGTCCTTCCCAGTTGTGAGACAGCATCTTCTTAGAAGACACTATGGGATACATAAGAAAAGCTTATAGAAATATTTAACATTTTAAAAAGATGCAAAAAACCCCAAAAAGAGTTGAAGTTAGAGAGAATGTTATTAGGGCTGTATAAGGCACAAGAAGAAGCAGTAAAATCCAGGTAAAGCCTATATTACAGTTTGAAACTGCTGTTTAAAAGCTGAAAATAAAACCAGCTAAACATAACTAACATGGCTTTGTCTTTGCCACACGTGATTTATCGGATGAGAAGCACAGCCTTGTAAAGAACACAACTCGGGCTATTAAAAGCACATTGAAAGAATAGAATATCCTCTTCCAGTGTGAGAGGATTCTACTGGGAAACAAATCACTGAAGCTTCTCAACTGCTGCCAACTTAACTCAAAAACTTACAGACCAACCCCAAAACAGAGATTAACCTGATCCCTTTACCTACAATCTCTCTGTAGGGGTGATTCAATGTTAAATACTTGTTGAAAATAATATCTGAAGACAACATTGTCTTCAGTACTTTAATGCATTACTGAGGAAACTGCAAGATATTTCTGAAATAATAGGTTAGATCACCCTCAGAAAGGGCAGTTACTTCTTTTAAATAATGAGTCCTAGAAACTCCAAGCGATGTTTTAGCAAATGTATTCAGATTCTCAGCCTCTCCCTCCACTCCTTCATCTCTTATGTTTATAAATAAACTACCTGTAGCATTATTGAACAGTCTCTTGAAAAGAGAAGCACAGTACATCACAAAACAGTTCAGAATGGCAGATGGAAGAACTTTCTGGTTGAACCCAGCACTGTTTAGCAGCCTGTTGGATGGCACAACCCTGCAGGGCAGCTGTGCCAGCCCATAGGTCAAACACAGTGTGAACTCTGCCATCCACTGAGAGACCACAGGATGCTGAGCTGTTTGCACACAGCATCCTCAGAAAGGTCCCCTGCCATAAGGAGACGTGGTGTTCAAGCAGGGAGCACCACTCCATTAACAAGAACAACAAAATTTTGAACTTTCCTTGAATTAAATTAGAGCTTGAGTACTTTTTTTTTGGTGCATAGCAGGGGGAAAAGGGCTGCAGGTTGAGCTGTGCTTTTCTATGTAAAAGATCAACCTTTAGAACACTGAATTTTCCAAACAAGGCATGATTGCTATATTTTGGCTGTTACTCAATAAATTTTGGCAAACTAATAAACAGACACACTGTATAGAAATTACTTTACTTCTCAACATTCTATTTTAGCTTTCTCAAGGAGAATTTTACCATCAGAGATGCAGAGCTGTCAAATCTCATCTATAAGATTCACTCAACTCCCACCTTCAGCTCATTTAGTGTTCAGTCTCCCTCGCAGCAACCCAAGTGCCTTTCCCCACTTGTGAACAAACACATCTGGCCAGCTCACCTCACATCTGGCAGGTGAGATAAGAGAGGAGGATAAAATCTGCTTTGTGGCACCACACCTTAACACCTCTCCTGGTCGTAGCCCACCAGGGAGCCCAATGCCCAGGTGCAGCTTCCCTGTGCAGATCCAACCCTTCCTAACAACCCAAAGTGCACGGGAAGCACCCATCCCACAGCTCAGGGCAGAGCTGTGCCCATGACACAGCAAGGGATGCAATCCTGCACGTCAGAGGAAGAGAAACGAGGTTTGGAGATGCTGTGAGTCAAGGATACCTTGCCCACATGTGAACAAAATCTGATTTGTTTCATCGGGCTGGATTCGAATCTCCATGGGATTCTTGGCAGATAAAGGAGAGGCTGTCTCTGTCTAATCACTGAGGAGCTGTATTGGAGATGATCTCACATGTGGGATGTTCTTCTCAATTGTTTGTGAAGTGAGTAAGCCAGGATACTCAGAAATATTCTGTTTAAATTAAAAAAAAAAAAAAAAGAAAGAAAGAAAAGAAGTTTCATTACTTATAAACAGTCCAAGTGTTTGGGAACAGGGAAGTCCTACCCATGAAGGCAAAAGTAGAGGCACAATTAGATTCCCAGGTCTCTAGGTGTGGACTAAAATTGGTTTAATAAATGAATTCATTGCTCCTAGACGTGCTAAGTGCAGGCCTTTTTGCTGTCACAAACCAGGTGACAAGAAGATTACTCATGACCTGCTGTGGAGACAAAGGGAACATATGCTTGAATATGAAGTACATGAATGCTTTAGGTACTGGAACATTCCCTCCAGCCTGGAGAGGGAAGATTAGCTGACCACTTTGACACAGATTACTCAGACTGCTCATTTTCCTGCTGCCACAGAACTGGGTAAGAAGGATTTAGAAAGTCAGATTCACCAGAGTGCTGGGAAATACATGATATTTCATCTTATGTGCTTATGTATATAATAGCACATTAAACTATTGTCAAAATCCATGCATCAATTTACCTGCTCTTACATCTTACTTTTATTGAGCTCTGAAATTTTCATCAGCTTTTCAAGTATTCACTTCTGCTGTAGTAGCAGGCAAAGCTCACTACAATTCATTTAAAGGCATTTAAAAACAGAGTTAGTATTACTTGGCTCTCTCCACCTCTTCAGTTGGATTTTGTCTCCTCAGTAATTTATTACAGAGATTTCTAAAATGAAAGTTCTCTCTATGCAAGTAATTTTCATGTAAGTTGTTATAAAATCCCCAAATTCTTGGGAAGTTTCTTGAATGCTTTTGTTCTGTGATATATTGTCATGCAAATTATCAGTTCACCACTGCTCATGAGAACTCCTAAACCCATGCAAAAATATGGAAAGGGGTAATCCTCCAAGAGGAGCAGCAGGCTGGTACGAAGAAGAAACCATTGCCACCCCACACATGTAAACTATAGAGAATCTCTCAGCTTCTCTGTGCTTCTGCTTGCAGCCAGCAAAGGGAGAACCTCATCTCCTGCTCAAGAGGTTATGCCAAGGAAAAACACATCAAGGGCCACGAGGCTCACTGAAATTATGGGTGTTCCAGACATTTCACTAAAATGCACACATTATACCAAATTGCTAAAATTCTCCTTTTATTTTCTGTGGCAAAGACGATCCCTCCTTTCCTGCTTGGCATGTAACGTCTGGTGGGCCAGGAAGACTCTCCATTAAAAATTAACAGGTTTTTTTTCCATTATAAAAGGTCAATTTCCTAATAACTTTGCCATGTTACCTATCAAAAATGAGGTTTTTTGCAATATTCACACTGACGTTTAGGACATATTCTAGATTAACATTCTGAAAAGACCATGGAACTAAAGCCACCACATTGCTTTACTTTGTCATAGGTGTACACCATTTCCATTTTCACAAATTCATATACAAGTTGTAGGACAGAGACTTCAGACTTAAAAGGATAGGAAGCATTTTCTGTCTGGGAGTATTTTTTTTTGCAGATGCTGTTAAAATTTGTCTGGTTAAAACCATATTTTAAGCTTGTGGAAGAAGGTATAGCTCATACACGTTCAATAAATACTTGCAAAAGCTACCAAGTACATGAAGACAGACATTTCCTAATGGTCAAATTTGGGAAATTTTGGAAGAATGTGAAGGAAAAAAACCCCAACAAATAAACAAAAACCAACCACAACCACAAAATAAAATAAATTTTTAAAAAGAAAAATACACTATGTGCAAGATGTATTGGGCAACCTGATCTATAAGAATTGCTGGTTATGACACTTATAGTGCATCCAAAACAGTTAATTCCATCTGTTCTCCTGGTCTCACTCCTAACAGAAGGGAGGTTCTTTCAAGGCTTTTAAACCATCTTTGTCATTCCTTAAGCATAGAAATTCAAACTTCTGGAACAGCTGAAACTATTTGCTTAGTTAAAAGAAGGAACACTACACACCAAAACAAATAATTCATTTGATGACTTTCTCATCTAAATCAATACTATAAGTGGTGCAAAAGTTAATTAAAGGGTAGATTGAGAGAACAAGGCACTGAAAGCTAAAACTAACACCCTAGGGCATCAGTGTAGAAACAACTCAATTCAGGAGGTTTCACAGGATTCAGAAAGCTGGCTTTGATATTTAAACTATCAGCTCTATTAATTGCAACAGACAAAATTGAACTAAGGAAGCACAGGGGCACCAGTTCCATTTAACTTTTGATTTATGGAGAATTTTGGGTAGGAAAATGAGAGTATTCCTTGGTATTTGCTCCATTCCTTTTGTACTTTCTGGCATAATGTGAATGCTCTTACTCTTTGGTCTGAGAGACCAAGAAAAGCTGCAGTAGCACAGGTCATGAAACACCATTGCAATGTATCACAGTTAATGGTTGTGAGCCTTAAATACTATTTTGTTGTTTTGCTCTTTTCCACTTGGCTGACTGCTCTTCATTTTTTTTTTTCCATTTTGTCACAGCTTCTCTCACTCCCACCCTACTTGAGGTCTCCAGACACATTTATAATTAAAGTTATTTAATGTGGGGAAGGTGTAATAGTATTTTGGCAAAGTAGTCACTCTGTCTTTAGTGCTCTACAGGAATAAAAGATTGAAGAGCAATTGTACCAGGGGCTGGAAAAGGGGCTCAAAGGGTGAAATAATTAGACCTGTGACAAAGCATCTGGTTTGTCTAGAGCTCAAAGCTATTATTTCCTTCGTGTTTCAGCCCTCATGACTGCAACAATCATTCTGTTCAAACTCAGCCTAGACTAAAACCTACTCAAACCAATCCAGTTTAGATGTTTTTCCAATGCAGAACTGCCATAAACCTTGGAAAGCCTATATTGATTTTCAAGATTGACATTAAAATCTGCCCCCATGCACATCTCGGTTTTGAGTTTTCATTAAAGTTTGAGACTGCTCTTCATCCAGCTCTTCTCCCAGCCTCCAGCAAATTTACAGATGTGCAGAGGTGCCCACAGATAACATGTGAGGAATGAACCATTTAAATTTGTGTCCGGAAGGACACTCAAAGGACTCTCCCCATCCACTGTGCTAGACCTCCATGAGAGCAAAGAGCCCATTTTGAGCTGCTTTAAACACAGGGATCCAATTCCTCTGGTAATATAAACTCTGCTGAAGAAAAATGAACTGTCATTATATTGTTCAGTTGGCTTCAGCTCCATTTTTGGTTTCCCTCAGACTCAATACTTTTATTCCAATGTTGTGTTACAGCTGTTAGAGAAAAACCAAAAGGTCTCAGGCAGCCAGGGGATTGTAATAAACCAGCACAGCCCCTGAGCACATTAAAGCATACTCTTCCTCTGGTAGAATCACTGGACACACTTTCATCCAAAAAGCACAATTTGTAAAATTTCTATTTATTTCTATAGGATCAAAAAAAATCTCAGGTGCCACACAACATTTCATTAGGACACCATCATGGTCATGCTGACCTTCTGTTTACACTTAATTTTATGTCAGGGTTTCAAAACACAATGGGAGAAGTCAGCCTCTGCTACTGAGGATTATGTAGTGCAGTACATAAAACCCACAGACAGAAAGCCAAAATTACATTGTACCATACTGTGTATTTATCAAATCAACATCCTCAGATTCCATCAGGTATTAACTGGAGATGCAGCAGTAATAAGTTGGGTGGATCAGTGCTGTGGAATTCCTTAAGTAACAACAGAAAAGTTGTATTGTAGTAGTAGTAGAAGAATATGGTCATAGTCCCTTAATTTAAGGATGCAGACATTTTTTAGTACAAAAGGAAATGACATTTGGCTAATTCAAAAACATTTGCTTGAATTGTGACTGACCAATTGAAAGATTCTCATTTTTAGGGTGCTGTGCAGTTGACCTATTTTGTTTCTGCACTATCCATAGTCCCTGGTAAACAAAAAACATCAAACCACAAGGAACACACTTCAATATTAGAGGTATTTTCCACTGCTATATTAAGATCTCTTTCAAAAGAGAAGTTTTCTGCTTATGCTTTTAAAACAAACCACACACTTCTCAAGTATATGAGGTCCTTCAAAATTAAACAGAAACCACTGGGAGAAAAGAAACTCTTTCTAACCCACAAACACAGGTTGCTAATTGTCACTGGCCTCCTGCTTATTCCCTGTTTTGTTACCGGTTATTTTGTCATTAGAATTACCTGTTAAAAGAAGAAACAAAATCAAAAATCCCACATTCCTATCTATGTGAGGCTGCCACATGGTGATACATTATTCTGTCCCTCTTGCCATTCCTGTTCCTTGAATGTCACAGTGAAAACCTTCAACCTGGTCTCATTCCCTCCCCATTAATAAAAGCCAGACGTTCAAAAGGGGCATTTTTGAGAATGCCAAAAATAAACTTAACTTGAAAAAAGTGTGAGTTTGTACATGAGTTGTGGTCTAATGCCAAGCAGAATCAGTGAATTTTATCAAGGCAGAAGACAAGAGTATTAAACATGATTTGGATTACTTTTAACTTTTTGAGCCCTGGACAATCAAAAAAAAACCACGTTCTACACACAGCATTTACAATAAACTGTTCCACCATAACCTGCTTGTGCAATTAAAGTGCCCTCATTTTTCATTAACTCATGGGGTTTTCATAATTAAGATCAGCCATTCATGTGCTAATGATACCCGTTAGCACACAGCCCAAACAAACTTGCAATCATCCATGCCATGTTGTCTGATGGCTGATTTTGGTATCAAATCAGACATGGTATTGCCCAGATTTAAAGTTCAGAAAGAGTTATTGTTGTTTAAACATTACTTTTTCAATCAAAGGAAGAAAGGTCAGAAGGAAAAAGCATTATTTGTGATATTGCTATGCATTTTAAGGTGGCTGACTAGAGACACAGTGAGCCTCTGAATCAATCTGCAGTATGTTTAAAAGGAAATTAATGAAATTAATCTGTCTTTAGTGACAGAACTGGCTCAGATCAATCCCATCATAAACCAAGATGTGAATGAGTGCAGAGGTTCCAGGACTGAAAGCCAGAACTTTCATGATCTCAGTGTGTACATGAATGGGACAGAAGACAGACTGCACTTGTTCAGAGAAAAGACTTTTACAGGTATCAATGGTCCAAGTCTTCACCAAGCCTGAAGCTGAATTCTTATTTGCTTTTACTTCCAAACACAGTCTTTTCATATTTGGAAACATGGTGTGGCAAACTAACATTAAAATATTTTCACAAAATTAATCAGAAGTGAGCTCATAATTTCTATTTAGCTATAAAGACTATGACATTAATTATTTAGACACTTAATTGAGAACGTGCACTTTCAAAACTAGTGTACCACAAATCATTTTGACATGTTTCTGCTCTCTTCCACAACAGAAGTGAAATGTCTCTGGCAAGGTCATGGTTTAAAGTGATTTCATGGCAAACAGCAAATTCCTGCCAAATTAGAGGTTTTCTCAAAACAAAAGTTTGTAAGAAAAACTTGATCAAGAGTGGCTTTTACTTTATCATGGATAATACCATTTAAATAATTCCATTAAAGATTCTCACAATCATAACTGAAACAAACCTCTGCCTAAAGACATTCAGGAAAACCAGGAAATCCACAGGAATATTATCTCTAGTGCCCAATGCTGCCAGCCTGGATACGGGGACAATGCACAGTTAAAATTTGCCCGAATAGCCTCCATTTGGGGTTCTGCATCTGCATCTGGAAAGGCCAACGCCAGACAAACATTCCCTAAGGGAAGCACAGGGTTTACAAACTCGCCATGGCACAGAATTCCCACCCCTTTTCAGGGCACTCCTCGCTCACCCCAGCACCAGCAAGGCGTGCTCGTGTTTGCACAGGTTACTCACACTTCTCCACCTTTCTTTGCTGCCATAATTCCCCAGCAGAGACAAAATCCCAAGGAGGTACAGCGTTCTCCCTTATTCATTTTCAGTCTTACCTAATAAATCGTTATTCTTCAGTGCGTTAATCGCTGTTCTCCTCCTAACTGCTTCCTACTCATCCATATTGTTCTGACAGTGAGGGTTTCAAAGCTAGACAGAGTTAAGAACTACATTCCCATTAAAAACTCATTATTTTTTCCCCTCTAAAACTCCACATTGATAGTAACAATAAAGAGAGCTCCAATCTGGTTAAAGATGCCAAGAGTTAAAAGACATTTTCACTATTGCAGCATCTGAATTTTAAAATATTTAAAAGGTTTAAAATGCATCTGTAGAAAAAAGGGATAGAAATGCTCCTTGAGAGACAAATGTACTTCTACTCCAGAGCATGACTACAGTCAAGGAAGCTGTTTTATAGTCGGCAGCTGTGAAGAAAATGTTACAGAAACAGCAGCTAGTTTACAAAACAGCGTTAGAAAAAGTGGCTTCTGCAATGCAACATTTCCCTGCAGGCAGCTGTGTTGCGTTTTGGTTTTTTTTGGTTTTTTTTTTTAATATTGATCTTCAGTGCAAAACCCAAATATGTTTCAAACCTACAGGCTTCAAGAACACTCACTGTCATCATATTTCAGTCTTCTGGATTACTTTAAACAGGACTAAGACTCTCCATTCCCCACACAAATCTTATGTCCTTGGCTGATGATATTAACTCATTCCATGATGCAGTTGGTGCCATTGTTGCATTAATGCCTACAGTGAATGGATGCTAATTCCGAGACCATATCTTTATTTAATTGAACATTTATTTAAATGAAGCCTTCCAAATTTGCATGTGTGTACCTGTTAATCTTGGCATTATTAGCCTATTTATTTTCTTAATATTGTGAGAATGGGAATTTGGATCCTTATTTCCTCCATTTTTCTCTTCCCTGATTCAGCAGGCACCAAGGATTTTGTGCAAAGGTTCAGGAAAATGAATGGGGTTTTAGAACCAATAATAAGTAGAACTCCTCCCAAGACTGACCTTCTCTAGAGCTCTGCAATGGCTGCAGAAGCAAGGAGGCAAGCTCAGATTCAAAGCACATACAACTGCTCAAAAAAGCCATCAGCTGTGTCATGCAGTAACTGCAAATGAAAAATATCATCTCCAAGTGACAAATGGCTTGCTTTCAAACACCACTTTTTCACATATATTCAATAACAGAATCCTTGGAAACAATGGTCCTGGGGTCATGGACATTTGCTTCCACATTATTCAGATAACACCTGTAACTTTTGATTCATTCACATAAAAACCCCAAACCCAAACATCTCCTTCAAGCTCCACTCTCCTGTTCAAGCCCTGGAAACACAACGGTGCTGTATGCAATTCCTAGATTGTCTCCATCTCTGTATATATTTTATAAATTATATAAAAACTTGGAGACCTTTATGCTGTGAACGTTTCCCTCCCATCTGTGGGTGCACTGCTACTCACTCAGCTCGCCAGGCACAGCTTGTACAGGTGAAAGGTGGCAGAGTGATCCAAAAGTCACTGGAGCCCCAGTGCAGAGACACAATTATGTCCAGCTGCATGCAGATCACAAGTCATCCCCACAATGAAACCACTCCTAAAAATCACAGGCTGTGGTAAAAGGTAATCTCTCACACAAAAAAATGTTATATATCAACAATGAGGAATGGCCCAGATAATTTAAGTATTCCAGAGATGCATTTAAGGGAAGATGCAGAGCAACTCTCTTCAAAATAAATAAAATGCTCACTTAAGGAGCTTCCTGTTAATACTCATTTGTGGAATATAGTTCAAACCACAATGGAATTTTGTTTCATTTCTGATTCCATTTCTGTTTCTAAGCAATACAAAAAGCATACCCAGGGAAAAGTTACAAAGAAAATAAAAAGGTAGAGATTAGAGTAATTGAATGATGAAGAAATTTCAGTGCAGGCAGAGAAAGATTAAAAAAATCAAAACAAAACAGACAAATTCAGTTCTCAAGCAATTGATTCTGTTCTGAAGCTGTGGCCCAGCATATGGAAAGCCCCACAAAATGGGGCCACTCAGCCATACATAGGCAGACTAAGAGAGAAGCTAACATCAGATTATTTTTTTTAATTTTAATTTTTTTTTACAGCAGAGCCAGGGTGTTTGCAACAGAAAGAAAGCAGAAAGCCTCATTTTTGTACATTGTATGTACATGTTTATACATTCCTTCATTATAAAGAGTTGAGAAAACTTATTCTAAAATCCAAAGAAATACACATGAGAGCTTCCTGTGCCTACCACAAATTGACCCCTACATACCAGTCTTGGAACCAAATCCACGCTGGTCTTCAAGGTCTACTCTTGCCACTGCACTTGCCTATTCTCCTTTCCTGTTTCCAGGCTCTGGGACAGCAAACACACGAGTGTGCTCATCCCCGGTATGAACGAAGTTTGATTAGAAGGCAGAGCAAACGTAGGCAAGGCAAATAGCAATAAAACACTGGGAAAGAGTGCTCAGTCACAACACAGTCCTGCACTGCAGATGTCCTCAGACATCGTTCTAGCAAACAGATTCCCTTCCTCCCTCCACCCCACAAGACCACATGTCTTACTAAGAGATGGTAGTTAATCATTAGATATGCAATTTATCTGTCTTGATAAAGAGATTTAGAACATTATGTAATAAGAACATATTTTGCAGACAGGCAAGCAACTGGGTGACTGCACCATCACACTGAAAAATGTTTAATAAGATCCTTCATGCCTATTGTCTTTCCACTGTAAGAACAACAGCTACAGCCCAAAATTGACATAGAATTTCAGTTCAATAAGCTTTTTTCCGTCCCTAAAGAACTTAAAACTTCAGCTACCATGAAATCTATAAAAGTCAAACACAGTAGTAAGTATTTCTTAACGGTAAACATAGTGCTGAAGGCTGCTTAGAAATGTTAATATGTTAAATAACTTCAAATGTTTAAACACTTTGGTATTGTCTGGGAATTGTACCCACACCTGAGCCTTACAAACCACATTCCTCAAACCTTACTCAGATTTATGAATAGCAACTCTCATTGCAACTCTTACCTTCTAGAGCTTCCCTATAATTGTTTAGATGGAAAACAGAAACATGGAGACTCCTGGATTTAATTGCACTTGGGCAATAATTTATATCAAAGACACACAGAAAGACATATAGTAAAAGTCTAACCACTGATATCTCGGAAACACAGAATGGCTTGGGTTGAACCTTAAAGTTCACCTTCTTCCACCCCTCCTGCCATGGGCAGAGACAGTTTCCACTGGCTCAGGTCGCTGAAAGCCCCACCCAACCTGGCCTTCAACATTTCCAGGAATGGGTCATTCACAGTTTGTCTGGCAACCCGTTCCAGTACCTCACCAGCCTTATGGTGAAGAATTTCTTCCTAATATTCAATCTAAATCAACCCTCTTACAGCATAAAGCCACTACCCCTTGTCCTATCACTACATGCCCTTGTCAGAAGTTCCCCTCCAGCTCTCTTACAGCCCCCTTTATATACTGGAAGATGCTACAGGGTCGGCCCAGAGCTTTCTCTTCTCCAATCTGAACAACCCCAACCCTCTCAGCCCGTCCTCATAGCAGAGGTGATCCAGCTATGGATCCTGATCATCTTTGTGGCCTCCTCTGAACTCACTCCAGCAGGTCCATGTCCTTCCTATGTCAGGGACCCCAGAGCTGATGCAGCACTGCAGGTGGGGTCTCACCAGAAAAGAGGGGCAGAATCCCCTCTCTGGCCCTGCTGCCCACGCTGCTGTTGATGGAATCCAGGACACGTTTGGCTTTGTGGGATGCAAAGGCACATGGCCAGGTCGTGTTGGGCTTCTCATCAACTGACACCCCCAGGTTTTCTCCTCAGGGCTGCTCTCAATATTATTGAGCTCTTTTACATCAAGGAAATTGGGAAGCAAAGGATAGAGAACGCATGGAGAGTGTGCTCTCAGAGATGACACAGCTTTCCTGATTTTACACCTGATTGAGGCAATAAGGGTTCATTATGATCACTTGTTCTGGCCTCCCCTACATATAGCCCATAAGATTTCACCATAGTGTAAGTCCTGTTATAAACAAACCTGCCTTTAGACAAAACATCCCTGGTTTAAAGGTTTTTTTTAATGCTGGAAAACTCAGAACTCATTAATCTAATCAGTGCTTTTATTTAAAAAACTGCACCCTCTGTCTAGCCTCAGGATATCCAGCTTCAAATTTCCAGCACTGGCTGTTCCTAAACTCTTCCTTTCTTGAGTAAAGAAGCCATTCCTCACCTCAACCTTTTTAGGCAAGGATCCAACCACTTCTTTCTCTTGGATCCGCTGAAAACAGCATATGCTCCAAGTGTCTTTACCGCAAGGGGTTTTAAAATGCTTAATGGGCTGCACCTTGAACAAATCTCTCAGCTGAAGTGCATACAGCAAAACAGTAACACTTGTGCACTCCACAGGTAATTGTCCCACCTGCTCTTCTATCTTCTCAAATTCACTTCAAGGGCTACTTCCCTGGTAGTCACATTAAACATTTCCTGCCCAGGCTTTCCAAGAATCACTAATTCTGGGATGCAGAATCCCTGACTGTTCCCTTGCTATGACTCTGCACTTGGAATACTGAAATGAGTGGTGGTTAGCTGCATTCAGTAGCTATCAAGCATCAAAAACTACTATGTAAGTGGCTTTCAGCCGCCATCATTTATTCTTTTCTTTGTATAACCATAAAATAAAATTGAAGTTATACATTACCGCATTCAAGAATAAATAACTACAATTTTTAAAGCAAAAACATGTAAGAAAAATTTGGGCAGCACATGGCAAGAGCCGATCTTCACCTGGGTGCTACCTGCTCAGTGGCGAATAGAACAACTGAGATCCCGTTCTTTATCATCCCTCCCACGGCACAACAACCCCAGACGGCATCACAGACGGGCGAGATCCATCACCTTGGATTTTCACAGTAACACGTTGTAAAAGGCATTAAAAAATAAAACCCAACCAAATACGCAGGCATGTCCTATCAGGTTATTAACACCAGAAGCACCCGGTCCCGGCGGGGGGAGCCGGGCCAGCGCAGCCCCCGCTCCGGGCAGGGCGCCGGCGGGAGGGTCTCCACCGGGACCGTGCCGCCGGCTCCCTCCTCGGGTCCTGCTTTCGGGCTAAAAAACAGGGGGAAAAAGAGAACAAAATCAAAACCACCCCCCAAACCAGTTGCTATTAAGAATGACGGACTCACCAAGAACCTCGACAGGAGAGGAAAATCACGTAGGAGCAGCAGCATCGCTGCCGCCGCCGAGGGCTGCTGCTGCCGGCTCCGCAGCCCGGTGCGGCCGGAGGTGAAGCTCCCGCGGGCTCGGCCCCGGCCCGGGCACGGCGCGCTCAGCCCGCACCGAGCGCGGACAGCCCCGCGCTCCGACGGGGCACGGGCAGGCTCGCAGNGGGCTGGGATGCGGGATAGGAACCGGGCCGGGATGCGGGACGGGAGCCGGGCTGGGATGCGGGATAGGAACCGGGCCGGGATGCGGGACGGGAGCCGGGCTGGGATGCGGGATAGGAACCGGGCCGGGATGCGGGACGGGAGCCGGGCTGGGATGCGGGATAGGAACCGGGCCGGGATGCGGGACGGGAGCCGGGCTGGGATGCGGGATAGGAACCGGGCCGGGATGCGGGACGGGAGCCGGGCTGGGATGCGGGATAGGAACCGGGCCGGGATGCGGGACGGGAGCCGGGCTGGGATGCGGGATAGGAACCGGGCCGGGATGCGGGACGGGAGCCGGGCTGGGATGCGGGATAGGAACCGGGCCGGGATGCGGGACGGGAGCCGGGCTGGGATGCGGGATAGGAACCGGGCCGGGATGCGGGACGGGAGCCGGGCTGGGATGCGGGATAGGAACCGGGCCGGGATGCGGGACGGGAGCCGGGCTGGGATGCGGGATAGGAACCGGGCCGGGATGCGGGACGGGAGCCGGGCTGGGATGCGGGATAGGAACCGGGCCGGGATGCGGGACGGGAGCCGGGCTGGGATGCGGGATAGGAACCGGGCCGGGATGCGGGACGGGAGCCGGGCTGGGATGCGGGATAGGAACCGGGCCGGGATGCGGGACGGGAGCCGGGCTGGGATGCGGGATAGGAACCGGGCCGGGATGCGGGACGGGAGCCGGGCTGGGATGCGGGATAGGAACCGGGCCGGGATGCGGGACGGGAGCCGGGCTGGGATGCGGGATAGGAACCGGGCCGGGATGCGGGACGGGAGCCGGGCTGGGATGCGGGATAGGAACCGGGCCGGGATGCGGGACGGGAGCCGGGCTGGGATGCGGGATAGGAACCGGGCCGGGATGCGGGACGGGAGCCGGGCTGGGATGCGGGATAGGAACCGGGCCGGGATGCGGGACGGGAGCCGGGCTGGGATGCGGGATAGGAACCGGGCCGGGATGCGGGACGGGAGCCGGGCTGGGATGCGGGATAGGAACCGGGCCGGGATGCGGGACGGGAGCCGGGCTGGGATGCGGGATAGGAACCGGGCCGGGATGCGGGACGGGAGCCGGGCTGGGATGCGGGATAGGAACCGGGCCGGGATGCGGGACGGGAGCCGGGCTGGGATGCGGGATAGGAACCGGGCCGGGATGCGGGACGGGAGCCGGGCTGGGATGCGGGATAGGAACCGGGCCGGGATGCGGGACGGGAGCCGGGCCGGGATGCGGGACGGGAGCCGGCGCCGCCGTCCCGACCTGCCGGGAGCGGGGCCGGGCGGGAGCGCCTCCGCAGCGGCACCTTTCCTCCCTTCTCCTTCTCCTCTCCTCCCTTCTCCTTCTTCTCCCCTCTCCTCCCTTCTCCTCCTTCTCTCCTCCCGCTCCCCGTCTCCTCCTCTCCCTTCCCGCCGTCCCGTGCAGGGGGCACCTGTGGGGACCCACAGCCACCAGGTCAAGTCACCCCGACGGGGCTGGGATGGGTGCACGTCCTGCCAGTGTCATCTCCCAGTTTTCGAGGCGGCGTTAGTGGTGTGGAACTGGCAGCTCAGGGAGCGATTCGGTGATTTCTCAGGAAGGGTTTGGAAAGGGAAAAAAACCCGGTATTTACTTTACAGTTTCACGGTTTTTCAACCTTTAAATAATAGAGATATCTGCACCGGGTGAGGGAAGCATCCAAAAGGTAAAACTGTATTTAAGAGTATAATAAAAGTCATTTGTAATAGCTGTCCTCCTTACACCTATAGGCAATACTTAAGCTCTATGACCATCACTTCCAACGGTTCAAGTGAGCTGGATTTATCAAATAGATACAAGTGTTACAAAATATTCCAAAATTCAAAAGTAATACAGTAAAAACAACATCTCAGTTCATCCAGATGAATTGAATGATTCATTCGCCCTCAGATACCTGAAGAGCTCACACAGCAGGCACCTAAGAAAGATAAGGAAACTAATTTAGTACTTACATGCACTTCCTGACATGTTAAAATACTTTTTGAAATTGGAGCAATAAACAGAGGTAGGCCACACAAAAATAGTTGACCCTTTCTTTTTCATAGCTGTGCAATTTTATCACTTCCAAAAAAAATTCTGATGCATACAACCAAAATCTCCTGCTCAGTTTTCACATTAAAAAATTTTGCATAAAATTTGCAGTTTATGCACAATAGCAATGTAACATTAATCATTACCTTCAAAGTATTTTTTAAAAATTGCTGGGTTTGTGTTATTCCAAATAACGCATGTGTTGGAAAAATTTTATTATTGGGAGGTAAAATATTTACTTGGCTAGTATATAAGTACAACACCTTTGGAGGATAACTTGAGTTTGCTACACATTATGCTCACAACATTGTTTTTTGACTTGTTCAGGCAAAGATATTGAATTTACTGCTCTAAATTAAATGCTCAGGTACATCCTCTGCCTACAATTACCAGAATAACACATTGCTCTCTAGAACAGTGTGAATCATTATCAAAAAAGCTACCCAAGTGAATATATTCTGTAATGCGTGATTTAATTTAAAGTATTAAAACAACAGCTCCGGTTTTACGTGGGGTTTTTTACCATTTCATCTTGTAAGTGTTGTTTGGGGGCTGGTGAAAGGAAGGGCTGACAGCTATTTGCACATCAAGAGCTCGGGTACAGCATTACCAACCAGATATCCAAGTACAAGGAGAATTTCTGAGAAACATCACAGACCTTTTGCTTCTCCTGGGACAGAAAGCAGCCACTCCTAGAAACGGGAGGCCTCATATAATTTAGGTAGCACTGCCCATACCAGCCCGTATTTATTAATCCTTTTTATTTATTGATCACCCTTTGTGATCCCTAACAGATCACATGAACCAAGGGATTTGTAAATCAGGGTAAATCTCTGGCCTGTTTGGAACACAGGTGGAGTGTTCTCGTTGTTATTTCTTTGGTGACTCCAATCTCCATCAGTAACACTTGCATTGCTATAGAGAATTAGCCAGCTGTGGTCCCCTGCAGCTTTCTTAGGGATGAATTTCAGTGCTCCTGGCTCTTTGCCAGAGTGCTGAGACAACTCTCTTGTCCTCTGGGACAGCAGTTCTGCAGTCAGTTTTCTTCTCTGGATACAGAACTGCTAATTCCATGCACTGGAAATCAAAGAACTTCACCATTAATTGATATCCTGGTTCACAAAGCCACAAATTCCCCCAAATGTGAAGAATTTGTGGAAATTACACAGAGGACAGTTCAATAACATGAATGAACAAAACCTAGTTTGCTTCCATTTCAGGTAGCATTGAGTGCTCTGCAAGCTTTTATTTCTCTTCACCCTAATCTAATCTACCAGTAAATATCAGAAAAATAGGCTATTGATGCAATTTTCTAAACTTAAAGGTTTTGAGTGACAGATCATGTGCCATGAAATAGAAAAGGGATTTTCAATAAACACCCATAGCTGTTAACAGCAAGAGCTGCTCTGGGATAACTATTTGCATTTCTCTCCTGGATAATACATGTGCTAGGAGCAGATTTTGAAAAAAAAAAATTTAAAAAATAAGCCTTTGTTGAGGAAGCTGAGGTATGCAAGTTCTCATCGTCCAGTGGAGCACTCCCTGGGCTGTTTTCCAGAAGTGTAATTGCAGCCATCGTGGAGAGAGGAGTGCTCATTTTGCCAACCCAGTGCTCAAGGTTTTGAACTATCACTTCCTGGAGGTATTAATAAAAAATAGAGACCTCAGA
Source organism: Daphoenositta chrysoptera (assembly GCA_013397915.1). NCBI lineage: Eukaryota > Metazoa > Chordata > Aves > Passeriformes > Daphoenositta > Daphoenositta chrysoptera. Next base: position 35,213 of record VZRO01007282.1, on the reverse strand, counting down.
AGTACCTTCTAGCAGCCAAAAAGTTAAGGAAGATATTTCAATGAAAGTGTCCTACTTCTGTGGGTTTTTTTTTTTTTCAGTGGTTTGAGATCTTGTATGTTCTGCATTTTAAATTAAGGACTTTTTGGCATTTCTGTAAAAAAGCTCTCTGTTAAAATTTTAATGTGGCTTGTGATACTGATGTGCTTCTTTCCACTTCCAGCTAAAATGGGACAAATCTCTAATTTATGTTTGGAAAAAATGCCTGGTTTGATGCACTAATGAATAAAAAGGCAAGATAACATTCCAAGAAGAAATACAGTAACTGCTTCAGGAACGATAGCATCATGTTTCTTCAAACCTTTCATCAGTTCACTCAGAGTTCCTTCTAGAAAAAAGCCAGTTTAATTTAATCAAGGTTATTATGGCTGCTGCATTAATTTTATTTAAAAATACATTTAATATCATTTGGGACTGTTCCTTCACAATTCCTGCTTGGTGAGGGACATACAAGGGGTTTTTTGGAATTCGATATAGCCCCAACAAGCTTTGTTTCAGTGTACATCATAAATCCTCATGAGATCAGTGCAACCAAGTAGCCACGGGATCCAGACCCACCTGCTTTTCTTAGGACTTGGATTTTGCCTCTGTAACAACAGCATTAGGCTGCAAGTCACAGGGTCTTGTCCCCGAGCTTACTCGATCCACTGTTTTTACTTACATGACATGAAGAGGTTTTCTTATTACAAAGCCAAGTTTCTCTCCGAGAGAAAAGTGGTATTTTCCAAGCTTCATTCCAGTTATTCACTGTCACCTGAACCTTCTCTCCCTCTCCATACTAAATAAGCATTGTCAAAACCAAGATGCAGGAAATGTTATACAAGAAGAATGAAGCCTCTTGTACAAGAGGGTAACACTTTGAAGAGGTTTTTGTTAATGTTAGTGACTACACCAAGAGAAAAATCACGTCACAGAAAAGAAAAAGGGAGAACTGATGACATTAGCTATTCTGAGACAAGGCCATTTCTGTTACAGACACTGAAAAGATGTAGAAAAGCAGGTATTTACAAAAAGCTTTTCAGAGTAATTACAGCATCTCCTGTTCCTTTTAAAGGAGAAGTTAAAAGCAGACTCAGAGAAACACCAACTGCAGCAACACATTTGTACTTCCCTTTCTCACATCACAAAATGAGGAATCTATTTGCTCTCTCTTGCTTTTCTTTAGTACATTTAAAAGAAAAAGAAGAAGAGAAGGCACTAATTGGTGCCTCACTGTGCTGTATGAAGCCAATATTTGAATTACTGCCTAGAATGGACCCCTGCAAGCTAAGGGAATGCTCTTACAAACCCCATCGCTGTGGGTACTATTTATTTAGACAATTATTTTGGTGTCAGCTATGCCATTTTTTCACAAGAAAGAACAAAGTGAGCCAGAGCTGTACAATGAAATACTGCATAAAGAAAGGTTCAGTTAATATCCAGGTATCTGGTTCTCCATGTTGAAAAATATTTCTCCAGGCAACACAGAAGGAACCATTAAAAGAACTTGAACATTTATGATGCACCTGCAAAGCACAGACTGGGACCCAAACATAATTTCACCCTAAATGTACCAAAGTACATTTTCAGAATTACCATTTTACTACAAAATAGCTAGCTACAATTTTACTAATTAGTAAATTATTCAGTAAAATAATTGTGTTTTTCACAAATGTTTTATTGCAAATAATTTTAATGGCCTCTACAAACTTAAGAATTGTTTAATGAAACCAGTTGTTTCCTACATATAAAATTGCTAAGGTTCATCAAGGATATAGTTCAAGGCACCTAAATGTTAGTTATCTTCTGTCAGTTGACAAGATTTAGGACTTTTTAGAAGAACTTCAGGGAAAAAAAAAAAAAAACAAAAATTCCACACAATAGAGAATGAAGAGAAACAATCTTCTCCTAGCTCCCTAATTATTCTTTTTACACTTAACATTTTTCTGAACCTGTGAAGAGTTAAGGCCTTTCTTCTAATAAAACCTCCCTAAAACTCTACAAGATGACTACAGTTACTTTTTTGAAAATGCAGACACAGACCCTTAGAGCCTGCCAATAATATTTGGATTGCAAAAATTTCTGGGGTTTCAGGCAAAACTCTTCCTTTTCCTCTCTTTGCTGCCACTGAACTACTCTAAAGCCAAGATATTTCACCAATGTCTTTGCATCATCCCGATTCACTGAAATACTTTGGTATAAGCCAACCAGAACATGAGTCTATAAAACTGCAGGGTTTTATAGGATTAACATGGTGTACCAACTCCTTCATCCTCAAATTTGTCTTTCCACGGAATTATCCTGCTGCAAGCAAAGGTACTTGTTAACACCAGCAAGAAACATTTAAGGCAGGCTTTATTCACCAATGCTTCTCATTCTGGTCAGAAACTGAAAGGACATTTTAGCTCAAACAAATTGGTTCAAGTTGTCCTTGACAAGGAACACTGCTTAGGAACTGAGAAGCTGCATTCTGCATTTAAAACAGGCTTTGGAAAAATAACTAGGGTGACAAACATCTTCACAGCAAAAAGTACTTCCATTTATTTTATAAAATAATTCTTCTCCCTTTAGAAAGCTCAATGACTTGGAAAAAGTCTCTAATTTGTTTTTCTTTCATTTGCATGGTGTTTTGCTAAATGCACTTGTTCACAGTCGCACTCTTATGAGGTGATTACTGCAAAGAGAAAAGCTGCAAACTTAGAGGGGCTCTGAGCAGCCTGGTCTAGTTGAAGGTGTCTCTGTCCCCGACAGGGGGTTGGAACTGGATGGTCTCCAAGGTCCCCTCCCAACCAAAACCATTCTAAAATTCCATGATTCTGTGATCTTGAATCAAGTGCTTCTACAACATGGTTTAAGTGACTAATAAGCACAGCCCAAATGCTTTGCCTTGAACATTTGTAGGGGATGCCAGGTACCCATGAAAGTCTCTCTGTCACTCCCCTTTTTAGCTGGGCAGGGGAGAGAAAATTTAAAAAAAGGCTCGTGGGTTGAGATGAGGACAGGGAGCGATCACTCATCAGTTACTGTCACAGGCAAAACAGGCTCTAATTGGGGAAATTAATTTATTTAATTAATAAGTAAGGTAATGAGAAATAAACCCAGATCTTAAAACGTCTTCCTTCCATTGATCCCTTCTACCTGGGCTGAAGTTCACCCCTGATTTCTCTACCTCCTCCCCTCCCAAGCAGCACAGGGCAGGGAATGGGGGCTGGACCACTCTGTTGGCATTGAGCCTTCACATCAGCTCAGCTGTCTTGTGGTGTTTGCTCCACCTTAAAAATAACGTGTGTTTGGGGATTTTCCCAAACCACAAGACAAAAACAAAATCACCAAAATGTAAGTGCATCCATATAACATTCTCGCCAGTTTTTAATTCATCATCTAATGGTATGGCATTTTGTATCAGTTACAGCAAGAAAATGTCAGGAGTGAATCCCAGTCCTGTAATGATTATTTTCTCCTCAGTAAAGCAAATACTATTGTAAAGGTAAGTGCATGTTTTATTTAACTTTCATGCAATTAAGGTCTTGCATTCCAGAAAGGGATATCAGTGTGCCTGCTTTTAATGCTGACATGGAAGCATTTCTAAATTATAGAAGACTGAGATTAAAACTGAGATTAAGATGTTTTTATGCACAGCACACTATAACAAAACTCACAGGCTGGATGTTTTTAAACAAAACCTTTTAAAAACAGTTCTTATTTTCACTTAAATGTTTATACATCATGAAATCTGTCATTTTCAAACACACATGTTGTGGGAGAATTTGGGCACAAGATCTCAAAATTTATAATCTTACAACAGCATTATGATGACTGCTTGAATAACATTTAAAACAACACCATTTCCATGTATTTTAACATTATCTACTATTATTTACCAGAAGCAAATGAAGAATTACAAGTATGTGAATAGGCAGTCTTGGTACATTTTGATGTTTGCACAATAAGGGCACTGAAGGTAATTTTCTTTACCACACATGACTATTTACAGAAATCTCGAAAAATAAAACAGTTGTCTCAGAAATCATTCAAATTTCTGAGCCTTCATAGTCATATGAAAAGCCTTATCTAAGACTTATTTCTGGTTCTCTGACTTGGGAGGTTACCCTTGTATTTAAGTAAATCAAACAAATTGATATTTCAATAAAGAGATCACACATTGTTCCTGAACCATCTGTGGTGAATTTTGTTTTGTAGGAGGAAGTAATTCAATACATTTTGAACAAATAGATCTGGAGCCATTCTCAGTTGAAAACAGCCAATTTCTGGTTTTTTAAAAAAAATGTATAAACTCATGGAATTTATTTGTTTTAAGGCACTTATTTTTAAATTTTGATCACTAGAAATTATTACTTAATTGCTTTGAACATTGCTTTGCTAATGGCTTTGGAAAAGTAAAATATATTCTATAGAGCTCATTTTATCTACTTGGGAAAGTAAGTCTTTTCCACTCACACACACAATTATATACTGAATTTTTGAATCCCAAGTTACAGCTATAACTGGTCCACAATATGTTAATACATTATAATGCTTTATCATAGATGTAAAAAGCTAGTGATATATCCAAAATACAGTGTCCCTTGATTTGACTGGTTAGATATATTCTCATTTCTTTATCTTCCTGGAACAAAGATATGTCTATCTGACAAAACCCCAAGATATAGGAAGGAGAATGCCTAGTCCTGTTACATGCGCTAGGCTTTTCCTTCAGCATCCTGCTCCTGAGCTGTTCCTGCTGTTCCTGCTCTGTATTTACCCCATAATGAGGAAAACTACTGAAGTGGAGCAAACGATAAACAACGCATCTTCCTCTCCTGCTCTGAGAAAGTTGATATCCAAAGGCCTTCAAGTGATACCTGCCAGCCTGCTGCCTTTTGTGTCTGTAATTGCTGAGTATCGCAGAATAAAGCCCCGCTGACGGGCAGCAGCTCGGAGGAAAGCGCTGCTCTCCGCTGGGATGTGCGGAGGGAGCCGTGACCTGCCTGGGCTGGGCTGAGGCAGAGCTCGGCTGATGAGCCCAGCCCTGAGCAGCGCTGGATCCCTTCCCAAGGGAGCTGGAAGCGGCTGTGCCTGACGTGGGGACAGCTCCTGGGGTCTCCCCACAGAGATGGCCCCTGCAGCCCCCAGCCACAGCCGGCACATTACCGTGTGAACTCATACAGAAGGGTTGTCCCATTATTTGGGACCTCTATGCCAGCACAGAGGGAAACAAAGTGGGAAATCCCTGTGTTAAGCCATAGGTGTGTTGTTCTCTCTGTAGGCAAGAGTTTGTCTATTTCCTCAAAGAACAGAGAGAACTCTTCTCAAGGACCACACTGATAGTATCTGTCGCTCTAGGACACGAAAAGAAGCACTCCAGACACGAGTTCTCTCAGATCACCGCCAAGCCAGGAAAAGAGACCTGGCTCTTTATTTCTTTCATATACATATATGTTTCTAGGAATGACCATGGATCAGAGGATGAGGTTACCACCTCTTCCATCCCCATTGGTTAACAGAACAGTCCATCAAGCTCTCTCCACCTCGGAGAAAGAATGAGAAACAATAGAGTACAGTTAACAAAACATGACTATGTTTACAGAAAGTGTGTGAGAAACTTTATCAAAGAATGAACACATAGAAAGCCTGCAGAAGTCAGGGCAACAAGTATCAACCAGCCTAAGACCCTCTATCTCTTTATTTGAGGCTAACATCTATATTTTAAAACTGGAAAGGTTAATTAGATACATCATTAACTTTTCTTCTGTTTGGTGCCAAGGTAAATAATGAAGAGCTTGTTCCCAGGACAGCTCTTCTTCTTATCCTTTCCTTTTTTTTTTTTCTCCCCATCTTTAATTTTGGTGATGCTGGAAGCTTATATGAACATGAATATCCTGAGAACATCCTTAAAGAAAAGTAGCAACTTCTCCTGAGGTAGTTAATTGCACTGATTAATCACTGCCATGCACAGCAGGAATCAGTTCTTTAGACAATTTCTTTCTACATCTTGTAAGTGCCTTGTCCTTCATCAAACACTTTTTCTTCTTCATTGCCATATTTGCTTGTTGCTGGCAGGTGGCTCTAGCTCCAATGTGTGCATGCAGTGTGAACCAGTGCAAGTTGTTTTTATCATGGCTTGTTTTGTCCTGTCATGAAAGCCACAACAAACACCTTGCCTTCGGTGAGCAGCTGAGCAGTTCCCACAAACAGCATTTCATTCAAATTTCTGCTGAAACTCTAAGCTCTGAAATGCCAGCATTTCCCATGAAATAGAAATTTAAAACGTCAATCAGTTTTTATCCCAAGTGTTTGCACATATTGTACATCCCAGTGTGTTGGTACAGTTTCCTGGACACAAGGACAAGACACTAAAGTAAGTTTCAAAGCTTGGAAGTAAAGGAGGCAGTGCTCTGCTTCCCCTCCAACTCAGTGGTTTCTCTTTGAGTAGTCATGTTGTGGAGCAATAATGCTTCTGATTTGCCGTGCTAGAACCAAGAATTTTATATACAATTGTTGGGTGGCCATTCAGCTCTTCAAAGAACTTCTAACAAGTCACTGCAGTAACATTAGAACAACTCTCAGAGAAAAAAACCCAAAACTCAGAAAAGCAAATAATTAAACTTCTGCTGGGGTCAGATCCCTGATCTGGCCAGCAAAAGAGGTGCCCTAGTGATTATCCCAAGAGTCCCTCTGATCCCGTTTCAATCCCTGTGGTACTGAGCAGTGAGTGAGTGGGGAGAGAGCAAGAACAAGAGCAGCACACTGTGATCCTTCCTCCAGCATTCAGTGTAGCTTAGGAACTAAGTCAGAAAAAATTAAACAGAATTCTACAGATTTTGAATTCCACGGTTTAACGGGGATGTGGAGGTTTAAAATGTTTTCAACAATGTAAAGGATAAATCGAGACAGGAGGCAGACTATTTTAGCTGCTTTAGTATTCACAATTTTTCCTGGCTGCGCTCAGGCAGCGTAGGATCTGCACAGCCCTCACAGACTGCCACCTCTCCAGAGCACCAAATCCTCTTCAAATATTTGCTTTTTAATCAACAAGTAATTTCAACCTCACTGTTTGTTCTCTTTCTTGTTAAAAGCTCCTGTTCTGCATTTGAAAGATGAAAGCCTACAGTGCTTTCACATTTAGGGTTGTATTTCTGAGCCACCACTTTCAGCACTTTCCACATTTCCTATCACAGTTCTCAGAACTGATTATACTGCCAACCCATTTACATTTTCCAGTTTGCAGTTTGCAGTAGTGTAATAAAGAATTAAGCAGTGTTATCAGGTAACTCCTCCTGAAAAGAAGTGTGCTGGCTCCTTTTTACAATTTAGTATTGCTCTTGTAAAATCAGTCATAGCATTAGTCGTCCTCAGAAAAAAAAAAAAGGAAATAATGGCAATTTAGGTTATTGATATTAGATAAAAATAGTGAATTTATTAGGGAAGGAAGGAAAATAACCACTCAATAGTTGTGAAAGTTGAATAAATCTATGTCTAAAATTAGCTCAAGCATTATTTAATACTTCCTCCTCTCTAAAGGCTACCTAGATGCTTGGCAGATGTTAACAATGTGTTATTGATCCATAGAAGGTGATTTCAAAAGCAGGTCTGCTTCAGTGCTTTATTGTTCTTATCCTTTGATTTTTTTTTTTTCTTCATATTTAACATAAATCTCACTGAGTTCTAATTATAGGCATTATTTCTGGTCCTACCTTTCATCACACTTTGGCTCCTTAATCACCTTTTCCAGTAAATCACTATGCAGTCAGAGACATCTATAAAGAAGTCTGGAAAAGGGTGATAAAATAAATGCAGTTCCTCTACAAACCACATTTTCTAAGCTTCCTTTTGGTTCTGCCTTCAGGAAGAATTACTCTTCTGTCTGTCCCACCATCACACTGGGCTGAGAGTTACATTCAATTCCTGATCAACACCAAGCAGAACAAAATTACTGCTTTCTGTGCCTTTCATGGTATCCTTCAATTTAATTAGTTATTTATAACAGCATACTTGGGTTCCTATTTGTTGTAATTACATTTTTTTCTCTGCAGCTCTGCTGCCTAGACAATTAGGCCTCATTTTGTAGTTGTGCATTTCATGTCCTGGTTTTACAGACAGTACTTAACAATTTTTATGAAATCTCTTGTTGTTGTTTTCTCCAACCTATTCAGTATTTTTATTTTTGATCCTGTCATTCAGCGTGCTTGCAACTTCTTTCAACATGATGTCAATAACAAGCTTTTATAAGCACTCTTTTTATTCCATTATTCAAGTTATTGTGACTAATACTAATTAGCCCTTAGGGCAAAAACCCACCCATCTTCTTGCATGTATTCCTCCTACTTTTATAAACCTTTATTAGGAATGATTGGTTAGTTTTTCCCCAGATTATACATTCTTATGTGGGAGAGCATAAAAAGACAAATTTACTACAAAATAACACACCTACTCTGCATTTCCTCTTCATCCATTAAACCAGCTGCCCTACCAAAGAATAAAATCAGATTATTTGACATTTACTCTGGACACACCTCTGTTGCATGCTCATGGGTGATGCTGAGTGTTTATTTGCAAACACTTCCTGGGTTAAAACAGTTTTGTCATTTTGTTATTTTTCTAGTGGCTCTCTGTATGTTGAGCTGAGCCTGATGGACTCAGCATTTGCTTGGCCCTCCTGCAATCCTCCTATCTGCAAAGGGTAGCTAGAGAGGAATAATAAGTAATTTTTGGCATTAGAACCTACACACACACACAAACATTCATCAGTCATTCAGGAATCCTCTTTATTTTCCATGTAATTCAGTAACATGATTACTGCTAATATTTAAAAAAATTATTTTTCTCTGAATATTTCTAAACAGAACAGAAAAAAAAAGCCTAGGAACTATTTTCATTTGATACTGTACTGCATCTAAAGATACAGATGCAAAGATGTGAGATCTCTCAAAGATACAAAGGATAAAAAATCCACAGGATGCAAGGATAAGTTATTTAAGCATTGTTAGCTTTGTCTACAGGATGCCAATGCATACACAACAAATGCTTCCACTAGCTTTTATTTCTTTAAAAACCAGCATGTAATTTCATCCCTAGCTTAGCTCACGAAAATCCTGCAGAGGTCACAGAAAAAAACCCCTCCTTTATACTGCAGGAGATTTTCTTTCATGTATTTTCCTCTGACCACATCCATCTGCACTTGCTCATAAAAGTATGCTTTTGAAGAGGTTTATTCTTCATCTTCAGTTTTCTCCTGCCATGGCCATTCACAAATACTAAACATGAAAGCTATGTCGAGAGCACGGCAATAAAAAAATGCTTAATTTTACTTCCCCCTGTACTTTCATGTTTTTCAAACACAGTCTTTCCAATGAAGGCACAATTAAGACTGAACAAGAAACCCTTTTGTAAAGTAGGTGTTTGCAAGTCCAAACATATTCCACTGATACTGAATCTAGAAGCCTTGGTCTTCTCTGTCATGTTTAATTTGGTTTGGAAGTACAGGAGAAATCAGGCGAAAATGCAGGAGAAATCACAGTAGAAAAACCTACACAAGATTCCAAGATCCCCCCCCCCAATAAAAATAATAGTAATAATTTTAAAAACCAACACAAAAACAACAACAAAACCCCCACCCTTTGAAAACTCTGCAGTTTTGTACTAGGTGCTTTTCCTGTTTCCCAGGCAACTTCAGAGACACAGCAAAGATCTGAAGTATTTATATTTATATATATATATGTGTGTGCGTCTGTATATTTAATGAAATAAAACTCAAGATCAGTTCTCTATACCGAAGCAGAATTTAAAGAACTTGAAATTAAACGTTGCCATTTTTGTAACTTTGGTGGTAACATTACTGGTAAATAATGGTAACTTTGCGTCGGATAATTGACACCAATTCATTCCGAACAGAGGACAAAGAAGGGGAACACACGAACACAGCGGGGTGCGAGGGCTCCTCTGGAGGAGCCGCTTCTGGGCAGCTCTGTATGTCCAGCAAAGGGCTTCTCCACAGCAGTAACATAACACAGAAAAATTCTCCTCTCTTGTCAGGGGCTGTGCTCAGCCGCGGTGCCTGTGCCAGGCTCTCAGCAATGTCCGCCTGCCCCGCTACCCCTTGACCTCGGCGGAGGGGCCCGGGGGCGGGCACTCGCTCAGAGACTCGCAGAATCATAAAATAATTTGGGTTGGAAGGAACATTAAATACCATCTTGCTCCAGCCACCCTGTCATGGACAGGGACACCTTTCACTAGCCCAGGTTGCCTCAAGCCCCGTCCAGCCTGGCCTTGAACACCGCCAGGGATGGGGCAGCCACAGCTTCTCTGGGCATCCCGTGCCAGCGCCTCACAGAAAAGAATTTCTTCCTAACATCTAACCTAAACCAACTCTCTCTCAGTTTGAACCCAGTCCCCCTTGTCCTGTCACTACATGCTCTTGTAAACAGCCTTGCCCCATCTTTCCTGTGGGCTCCCTTCAGGTACAGGAAGGCCACACTTAGGTCACCCCAAAGCCTTCTCCTCTCCAGGCTGAACAATCCCAATTCTCTCAGCCTTTCCTCCATCCCTCCGATCAACCTGTTGGCCGCCTCTGGCCTCGCTCCCACATGTCCCTGTCCCTCCTGTGCCGGGGACCTTTCCGCTCCTTCCCTTCCCGGCTCGGCGGGGCCGCTCCCGGTGCCGCGGCTGGGGCGGCTCCGTTCCCGGGGNCGAGCGGCGCTGCCCGGAGCGGGCCGGGGCCGCGGGTCCCTCCGGGAAGGAGCCGCGGTGCGGGGCGCTGCCGCCGGCGCTGTCAGACCGCGGCCATTTTTCCTGGGAAAAAGCCCATTTCCATGGGAAAACCCCAGGAAGTGCCGGGCCCGGTCAGAGCCGCGGGCTGGTCCTGCCAGTGCCAGCGGAGGAGCCGATCCCTCCCCGGCCGCCGCTTCAGGGCTCTGGCCACCAGTTTTCATTTATGAATAAACCAAAACCCCAAACAACTTAAACATTAATGCCCTTGAGGTCTCTGCCCCTGCCCATGTGTTTGGAATTCGTGGCTGTGAAGAGGCGGATGGCACGGGGGAACGTGCCGTGATTCCTTTGGGAGCCAAGCCAAGTGCCCGTGAGCAGGACAGAGTAGAAAACTGGAGGCATTAAAACCTGCAAGCTTTTTCTGCGCTTGAAAAAGGTGTTTGGGTAAGGTAACGACTGTGCAAACCAGTCTTTTTGATGTTAGGTTTGTAAAACCGTGTGTTACCCTCGGGAAGCAAGATGTAACCTGTGGGTTAGTAAGTTTGTGACTCCAGTAAAAACACAGATTAAGACTGAGAGCGGAAGATTTGTCATTTAATTTTTTCCTGGAGAGTATTCCCATGACAAGCATAGACGTGGTAGAATTTGATCTTTATGGAAAATGTGAAGTGAACCTGAAGTTCACTGAGGTCTGAGCTTTTTGGTCCTGCTCAAACATCACTAGAAAAGAAATGCTAAATAACATATGTATGGAGCTGGGGAAAAAAGTAAGATTTTAAAATTATGCTCACAGACTACAATGCAAATAACCAGACACAAGGCCTAATCATTAAGTGTTCCTTAGAGTAAAACTATAATTTGTTTACTTTTCTGACAAAAATTATAATTAACTTCTGTTGCAGATGATCTTCAATGCTGATGAGGCCCACAACATAGTTAAGGAGGTAGGTTTTAACTAACAGTTGTATTTTAAAGAAATTCTTTACCATACCTTGCGTTGTAGTAAAAGCAGTTATTTTCCTTGACAATCCCAAATAAATATAAAATTATATAGAATTAGTATTTATATAAAGACAGTGTTTAACTTGGATCTGCTCTGAGCTTTATCTAATTGCTGTCTTCAAATAACTAAAGAGGAGAAGGTAGATGAGAGGAGAGCCAGATCTGCATTACAGTGGAAAGAGTTGCAATGACAGTCACAAGCTGCAAGGGAAATTCACTCTAATTTATTTTTTCCCCTATATCCAGCTAGAGAGAAGCTAATCACTGGAGAGGTTGCAGGGGGAGCCTGTGGAGTCTCCATCCTTAGAGTTTTTTAAAACTTGACTGGACAAAGCTTTGAACAATGTTACCAGACTTGGAAGTTAACCTTGGCATGTGTGGGAGGTTGTACATGAGCTCCTTGTTCTAGCTTTCAAAAACCATTTTTTACAGAGAAAGAACAGGCTGAAAGTGAGCAGCCTGATAGTCTAAATTAAATACCTAGTAACTAGAAAGTGATTAATGAGGAGCCTGGGGCTTGCAGATGCTCTCAGGTTTTTCAGAGAAGTGGTGTTTTGAGACAGGACTCTCTGGAGGGGCTCTGCAGGTCCTTTCCCACCTGCACTTCCGAAGCTGCTCCAGTACACAAGAGCAAGCTCTTGGATGTCAGATAAACAACAATTCAGCCCTTTATGTAACCGTCCCTGCCTTGTAAAGCCAAATACGGTGTGACACAGTCTCCAGACACTGGGAGTAAAGCCAAGTGTTTCTGCATCTGAATGGAAGCTTAGCCAGGGCCAAGGAGCTCCAGCAGTGGGTACATTTCTGGAAGGACCAAAATCCCTGAGGGGTCTTGTCCCTCTTCTGCCTTCTATTGTGTTTTGTGAATGTTTGTTTCCACTGACTCCTTTGCCCAGCTTTGTACAATGTGGTCAGAATTAACTGGGCTTTTCAAAATCTGGGACACAGGTCTCTTACACAGCCTGTTAGTGGGGGATTAGTGCATGGGATACATCTCACTGAATCAGAGGAGAACAGAGTTTTATTGCCCTCACCTTTTCCAGGTGTGTGTTTCTTAAGCGAATTCCTCAACTCTAAGAAGTATCCATCAGCATGTAATTCTGAATTTCTTAAGAGCAGAGAATGCAATTTAAGAGTTACAGTTGGAGAGAAGGATTTTTGTTCAATCATTTTAAGTTTAAGGAAGGGTTGGCCAATCTGTAGCTGTGGGAGAACATCCAATTTCCAAGCAGTTCAGATGTTTCTTGTGCTGCAAGATATGACCCTTGAGTATCTCTCTTATCTTCCCCATCTTTTAAGCAGGGATATGCATTTCACTGTTGTCACTGCTGCTCTGAAGGTTTTGGAATCTTGCTGAAAGGCTGGCCAGCCCAAGCTGATGTTAGTGATTTGAGTAGTGCCATCCCCATTACAGCAGCTTCTGAAAGCCAAGCTGGAGCAGGCAGTCATTAGGACCAGTGTTAGGATTTTCACTGGTAAATAGATTCCTTTTGTATCCGAAGCATATGGCTGAGGACTTTCCTGCAAGAAATGTTTAGTCAGAGCCTCATTTTTATTCCTGTGATATTGTGATAAAGATGTACTAAAAATAAATTTCCCAGAAAGGGTCATTTTACTTCCCATTCAGCAGCTGATACTGGATGAGCTTGAGTGATTTATAAGTAATCTAATTGCAAAAAAAAAATTCTTGAGATTATGCAAAAAATTTTAAAACTCTACATTTTGAAGTATGTTTACTGTAACTATTTTTTCCCTCTGTTTTAGTGCATAGAAAGTGTTTTAGGCAAGGCAGATTATAATCACAACAAAGTCAACCAATGGACTGCTGCCATAGTAGAACAGTCACTGACCCATCTGGTGAAACTTGGGAAAACCTATAAATACATTGGTAAGTACAAGCAGCTGTACTTGTAGCACAGGCAGTCACAATAAATAATTGCTGAAATGTTCAGGGGAATGCTATCAACAAAGCAGAGCAGGTACCTGAACTCTGGTGTTACACAGATTTTTAGTAATAACCTGTGGTAAAGCTGTGGCAGTTTTAGCTGGGCTGAGCATGATGGCAACACTTAACACAGAGTACATGTCACATGGTCTTTCCTGATTGTTAAGCATCCCCAAGACAATTATATCAACCTTTTAGAATCAGTTCAGGAAAAAATTGCTGTCTTAAACAAAATTTTCAGTTGCATTAAGCCTCCTATAAATAGGAACATCTGTGAGACTTTAGTCCTGTAGGCAAAGTCACGTCCCATTACATTTATGTGTATACCTGTGGAAGGAGAAAGGTAAATAAAAGAGTTTAACCCACTTGTGTCCTTTTGTGGAGAGCTGATGTAATAGCAAGTGTTTGTTGTGTTTTGAAAGTCTTGGACTCAGGTTGTCAGTACTTTTGTGACCATTGCAGCTTCGTCTAGAAAAGATGCTGGAGTGTGGTTTCAGAGAGGGGTCAACAAGTATTTTTGGGAAACAACTCTCATCAAGTGTGACTTCTGCTGTACTTGTAAGGACAGCACCTGCAATCCCATTCTGAGGGGCACAAGCCATATCTAAGTAGTTTAAAATATAAAAACCATAATCCTATTAAGAAGCACTTTGTTGAAGCCATTGTCTGCATGTGAGTAAAAATAATCATGAAATGAGTAACAAGTTCTTGAGGAAAATACTGGGGGCAAAGGGGTTGTCAGAAAAGGTTTTGTCTTAGCTGAATGCCATGTGCCAGCCCTTTGAAAATGTAGTTTTGAGTTTGTAAAAGCTGACTGATTCACCTGTTCTGCTTTAATAATTATTTCCCCAACTTTATGACTGTATCTTGCAGTTACCTGTGCAGTGATGCAGAGGAGTGGAGCTGGTCTCCACACAGCAAGCTCATGCTTCTGGGATACCACAACTGATGGTAAGTTTCCCCATCTGAACAGAAAATTTGTGGTAAGAGAAACGTTACCTCTTGCTCAGTTGTAGTAGTTGGGTTGAACATTTTCAGGAGTGGCTGTGGAAGCAGTAACTTTCAGGATGAGGTGCTTGTTTACAGTCCCAGCAGAAATGTTACCAGCCAATGCCTGCATTAAGAGCAGTTGCTTTGTAAATTATGAGAAGCAGGAATAGAAAAGCCTTTCTTTCTGAAACAAGAGGGAAAACATTTAATTCTCTCAGCTGAAGAGGCAGAAAATGTTGCTTTTAGTAAATACACGTGGGTAGCCCTAAGCATATCTGCCTGCTGTGAGGGGACAGCTACTTCGGAGGAGAAAAGAACTTAGTGAAAAATAGAAATAATTTGACTTACAGTATGTGTTTCAGCTGCTTAACTGTCAGCCAGGCTTTAGATGTATTGTATTGCTTCAAAATTAGTTCTAAATAGACTTTTTCACAGGTTGAGAATATCACAGGGAAACAATATTAAAATAATTTGTTGTTTGTCACAGATTGAGAAAGGTCTTTTTAGAAGAGGGTGCAAGGTTTAAAACAGAGAGGACCTCAAAAAGACAACCAATCTTAAAAAGAAATCATAATACGAAATTTAGTAAACAAATACAGTTTAATGTTCATGTTTCCTTCACTTGTAAGGCATTGATACAACAGAAGAGGAAGAATCACAGAAAGTAAATACACTGGAATATATTTAATCCAGTCTGTTTTCTGATTTCTTGTCTGATTGTCATGCCAATTTCAATATGGGAATTTCAAGGATTTTTGCAAGCTCAGCTTTTAAGAAAGACACTGGAATGGTGTTCTCATGTTAACTGTCTTAAGCATACAAGGCTCATGTTGGGTAACAAACAATGTATAAGTTAATGAAAATGTTTGGAGGAGTTTAGTCTTTTTATAACTAAGAGTACATATTACTGTTTCCCTTAAATTAAAATTAAAATATTCATAGTAATCTGGCATAATTTACACTTATTACACATTACATAATTACACAATTTACAGACAATAAAGTGCCTGTAGTAAAGACAATGGAACTCTATTTTAATTTTGTAATAATCTCTTCCAGGAACCTGCACAGTGAGATGGGAAAACCGAACCATGAACTGCATTGTCAATGTGTTTGCTGTTGCTATTATCCTGTAGCTGACTGCAAGAGAAATAGAAGCAACACCAAAGCCTTTAAAAAAAAAATCATCCTAACATATGGCTAAATATTTCAAACTATTATTTGTTTCTGTATGAGGAGTATACAGAAGTTCTCTACAGAGAGCATACAGTCTAAGCCAGTTCTCATAGATTAGTTATCTGAAAGCTAGCAAAAGAAATTTAATATATATATATATAAATATATGTATCTATCTAAAGAGAAAGTTTTAGTAATTTAAATATTTAGAAGTATGTTAATGAGAATGTGCCACAAAGATCAGTAGAATTTATGTCAAAGCTAATATCAAAGATATTTTATTCCAGAGGAACAAAACACATCAAGTCAAAGGAAATGTCAAAGGGCAAGCAAGACCTCTCAGGATTATGGTGCCTTTGGGAACAAATTATGAACACTATTCAGAGTGGATATACTGTAAACAATACTGGTTCTCCATGCTTGATTAAACAAAGCAAACTCTCCCTTTGAATACTGGTGCTTGTGAAATTGCATGAGCATCACTTGTTGGTCAAGCATGAACGTTTACATGGACACTAAATCCAGGTAAGCTTTTCCCCTGCAGGCAGAGGAGGACTTTGCTGGGACAGAGGTGAAATATACCCAGTCCTAGCAGAATCCTAATTTGTCTTCAAATGAAGTGCATAATATTTGTTAGCAATTCAGGGAACCATGCTGGGGATCTGGCACCAGCCCTTAATTCATCATTTATAAATCTGAAAAGATTCTGAAGATATTTAATTTTGATTTTGTTCCATGATTACGGAATTTGTGACAAGCACTTTATTGATTCCTCATGCAGTAGCCAGGAGCTAGGGCAATATGACTGCACCCACATTACTCCAAGTAGGATTAAAGTGACCAATGAGAAGGCACACAAATTTCTAGAGGCTCTTGTTAGCTTTGAAAGCATTTATCAAAGTAACATATCTGTTCTTTATGAGAGTTTTTCCTACCTTCTCTAAGTCTAGAATTGGATCTTAGTCCTGTGGAATAAAACAGATAAGTTTTGAGCACGAAGAATTCCCGTCCTTTAAAGAATTATGCAAGTTCTTAACTTTGCTCATCTGATGAGTCTTAACTTGAAATATTCCATGTGGAAGAAAAGCATTTGCACACCTGCAAGTATTTGCTGGATTGGGGCCTACATTTTTGTTGATAAATGCACAAATTATATGATAAAGAGATGTATCAATACCAAAAATGCCTAAATGATTGCTGCCACTAAGTGGCAGCTGTGTTGTTTTCTCAGATGCTGCTTAAGGATAGAATTTTTTGTTTATACTGTATGTCTTTGAAAGAGACTGGTAACTACCTAACAGCTACTGTAGGGCTGTTTTGAATTTTAAAAATTAATATTAAAGCACTATTACACAGTTTGGTTTGGTTTGGGTTGTTTTTCAGATAACTGACTATTAGGGTATGAAATAAGTGTCCTGTGCAAAGAGCAAGCTAAAGAATATCTTGCTGCTTAAATTGTGTTTACGTGTAGCTAGTGTGACACTACAGAAGGAGCCCTGTGTATGTGTAGTTTACAATATTGTTCAAAATACCTTGCTTTGCAGACAAATAAAATTCTGCTTTTACCGAAGTGCAAGTAAAATTAATACTGTAATACTGCATTTGCCAAAGGCAAGTGTTGTGTGAAGATGTATGTGTATGTTGTACTGACCTTCAAATGTAGGATAATTAAGCATTATTTGGGTTAGGACAGAAATTTCTGAACTAGGTTCCAGCATCCAAGAGCTGAATTGTGGAACTGACAAAAATACATTAGTTTTACTGATATTTGGGATTGTGCAATGAGAAAAAAATACATGAGGTAGCAACTGGAAAAGGTTTGGTATGATCAATATGGTTAAAGAAGTGGGTGAGTAAAAACAGTGGTGGCTGTTGTGCCCCTTTCATAGGTATTGAGGTGCAATGATCAGAAGAAATATTCCACATAGCCACTTGTAATCTTATTTGGTATTTTTGCTTTACTTGAAAACCAGATGCACTGAGTAAGATTATCAGTTTAATGAGGCTTGGTGAAGGTCCTCCTGAAGAAGAACCCTAGAAAATACTGCTTAATTATATGACTGTTTCATTTTTCTTTCTACCAAAAAAATAAAGTTTTGCCTTAGTTGTGCTTCGTGTTCTTGATCAATATAAAAAGTTAACTGAGAAAAATATTCCTCTTACTTCCCTTCACTTGTATACAATAGTGAGAACTTGGAAAATACATTGAAGCTGCATTTTAGAGACAAGATCTTGTCAAAGCCTTGTTCCCAGGCTAGGTGTAATTTCTTAAATTTCTGTTACTCACCCCTTTCCCCTACCGCGAGTCTTGACGATGCAAGTTAAAGCTTTTTTATTAAGAGAGATTATTATGAAACTCTGGGAAAAGTATTTTCATTCTGCATCACATCCTAGTAAACTTAACTTGTTTTCCATCTTTCTTTTCCCCATCCTCTGTGGGTACAAAGATCTACTTTTAACTCTCCTAACAAATGCTGAACATTATAATCTGCTTTTCCAAGTAGTTCATTTCAAGGATAAAAGTTACGAATTGCAGACTATGAAAGCCCACACCATTTCACTGGCATTTTCTATCAATACCTATTTTCTTTGTTGTGGCAATCAGGGCTGTGAGTTATGGTTAACAATGGGGGTGTTTTTACAGGGACAGAAGAGTTTGTGTTAAGGTACAGCCCGTGTGTATGGAGCTGGGTGTTCCCATGTATGATTTCATGATGAAAGATACCTGCTGTTCTTCCCACGCAGGTTTTGTTAATGTAAACAGAGAAGTGTGAAAGTGAAAGGAAGGGAGCAGATTTGTTACTTTCCTTCTCATTGCCTGCCGGGTGTCTGCCAGTGACTTGTTACCTTTCTGATGGCTGTGATCGCATCACACTCGATCTGTGCCCCCAGCACAAAGTCTGGTGTGTTCAACTCAGATTCATGAAATCTAAAGCACTCACAGAAGCCACTGAAATCCCAACTTGCAACTAGGCAACGTAGGGTTGGACATAAATGTCAGCATACTTATATTTTAAATACACTATAAAAGAGAATATTAGCTCCTGGTATGCATCAGTACAGTGGCTGCCATATAGAGACAGACAGGGCTTGTTCTAATTCAGAGAACAGTTCCTGTAATGAGCAATTCTTACCTGATTATTGGGATGTGCCTTGCTGCCTCCTGTGCAGTCTGACCAGGTCATTTCGTTCCCATTTAATTTGGAGAGGGATTTTTTAGCACAGTCACGGTGTGATACAAATACAGAGCCCGTCTACACCCCCATAGAATATCCCGAGTCAGGAAGTTCTGCCTGTGCTGCAGGACATTCCCAGCTCAAAGCCAGCACCAGGCTGTCTTTCGGGGAGGATCTGAGCTCAGAGGTCATACCCTGTAAATGCAGCAATAAACCCAGATGTGCAGTGGCTCCAAAGCTGTGCAGTCACATTTATATTGTGTTGCCTGTGAGCTGCGATGCCTGCTGGGTCAATGCCAGGTGAATGTCTGTGGACATTGGTTGTGTATGAAATGGTTTCTCTCTCCCCCCTCCTCAAAGAAGGCTGCAGCCAAACACTACATGCCCACCAAAGGAGATTTTTCTACTTCAATCAATCTGAATCACCAATGAAACTGGAGGTTTTAGCTCATATGTTCCACCAAGCATCTGTTTTCAGACACAGGAAACATATGTGGCAGCAGCTTTATTTGTTACATAAGTTTTCTAAAAAGAAACAGGGTCTTGCTAGTGACAGCTGCAAACACCCCTGAAACTGCCATCCCACATCTGACCTAAAATGACTTGAAAAGGGGAATCAGTCACAGAAACACCTCTCTGGTCATTATGGTTTGTGTCAGGCATTTACAGCTACCCTCATGCAAAGGAGCTACTGGGGTCACAGGGCACAGGTACTTGAAGCAAAAGAGACGTAAAGGGAAGATTTGTAGTGACATAAATATTTTAAAATTTTACAGTTCTACCATATTTATAAATTAATGACAAAGTTTGTAATCTATGTTTACGTGGCTTCACAGCATTGAGACCACAGAGTTCAGAATCAAAGCCAAAAAAAGTCCCTATCCAGAGGGGAAGGGGGTGAGATGGACTTAACTGGCGCAGCTACAACACAATCAAACTTCTTTCTAGTCAGCAGGTTCTCCTCTTCAGAGACATATATTGGATGTAATTAAAATAATTTCTGAAAAGCACCTCCTAGAGCTTGAAACATTATCATCCTAACTGCAAAACATCCACATATGTGGAATCACCTTAGGAAGAAACTAAACACTCCCTGCTTTTTTTTTTTGTTTGTTTTGTTTTGTTTTGAGGCATCCGTTATTCAGTGTTTATTCATTACCAGCTGGGTAAAATTAGAGGTTGTGGGAAAGGGGATAAATTAAATTAAGTCCTTATTTGACAAAAAGTAGTACGATTTTATTTATCCATTTTCTCTAGCAATTTTGAGTCATATAGAAACAGTTTTGTTCATTTAGAATTTCATCTCTTGTTGCTTATTTGCACTTCACCAATGTCTAGGTATCAAAACAAGGACTGCGACAGGATTCATACAAACAAATAACCTGACCAGAGATAATACAATTCAGCATTTAGATATTAGCCATCAGAAGCAAGAGGATAAGGTAACAGCAAGGATGTGGCTGCCTTTACTGGTGCTCACAGCACTCTGCTTGAAGCAGTCATGACTTTGTCCAACCTCAGTCAATAACTCTGGGGGCTTTTTTGCTGTGTGGGCTTCTACAGCAGCTGTTGAAAGTGGTCTGGCCAAATCTCACAAGAATCTACTGCAGTGAGGTCATTTGTTAGTCTGAAATATCTTCAAGACTATGTAAGAACCTCACAGGTCAATGCTGTAACAGCTGTATAGTGTACATGCCTGAGTTAAAAGGTTTAGGAAATTAATCTTGAATAGTAGGCACAGTTGTAGCTGGGTGGTCTGGTGATGTTGTGAGCAAATTATAGTTGCCTGTTTCATGGCACTCATTACAGGTCCTCTGAATGATAGCTGAGCTGATTTTTTGCAGGGAAAAACTTTGCAAAAGCTGGCTTTGGAAAGGAAGGAATTGAGTAGCTTTAATTTAAGGTTTATATCTGGATCAGCTGAGGCTTAGGGATCAGAGCTGAGATCTTCCAAGCTCATCTCTTCATAGAATTGCTTTGACATCATAAGCAACTTACACAGTTGCCTTAGGGGCGTGTGTGTCTGTGCAAAGTTCAGGCTTCATTTGAGTAACAACTGGAAAATGCTTGCTTTCCAGTTGGGTCCCCTTGGGCTGCTCCACATGAAGCAAACCCTGACCCCTCTGAACAGGCAGTTCTGCTGCTGCTGGTTCCAGGGACAGCTACAGCAGGAGAGCAGTGGGCTGGGCTGGCTGCTGTGGGGCCAGCCAAGGAGGAAATGCCCCAGCTGCAGGCTTAGAAGCTGTAGCTGTAGCACAGAACAGAAATTTGTTGCACAACAGCCAGGGGCAGTTATGGGTGTGCCACTCCTCTTGAAACCCGTGTTTTCTGTGAAATGCTCACAGCCTCCAGGAAACACCAGGCTGCCAACTGCCTGTCTTTGCTGGCTGGCAGACACCCCACAGATGCTCTTCTTCCTTCCCCAGTGGGAATTCCAGAGTCAGGGCTACAGCTGCAGCTGTGAGCTGGGTGTGACAGTCACACACCCATCTTCTGACTTGGGCTGTTTTGGAATTACCTGTTGGGCCCAGTAAAAGTAAGTTTTTGTACACATGCTTACCTATGGATATGACATACATTTAATATCAGCATTGCTACTGTTAAAAATGCCTTCCCTTGAGAAGAGACACATGACTGACATTCATGTATTAGACCACAAGTGTAATGATATCTATTGATACTGAAGAGAGGTTCGTGAATTAAAAATAAAGTTGCCAACCTCCTTCATCCACCCACTGCAGCTGTACAATCTCAGAAAAACTTGCCCCATATTTTCTTCTTTACAAGCCAAACTTGAAACTGAGGAAAGCAAAGTAGAGAGACAGTGTGAAGGGGCATGTAAAACACCAACAGCTGAAACAGAAACTGAAGAAAGAATAGAGCTTCCAAATTGTTTTGTATTTTCCACACTCCAACTCATACAGCCAAACCTGAAATGCATCTGAATTTACAAAACCTGGTCTCTACCCCTTGCTTTTTCAGTAATCTGTTCATTCCCTCAGCTCCTGTCTCATTTCTTTAGGAAAACAGATTAAACAAATAAACCTAGCTTGGAAAATGATCTTAAGCATTGCTTAAACTGTAGCCACTGGAATGTGTGTTTCTGGTTCTCCAGGACTGTAGTAGCAGTAGCAGTAGTATTGTTATTTTCATGGTATTATTACTGTATCATCCAGAAACACTAAGTTTGGAACAACGCCCAGCTATGCTGGATGTTATTCAAACATAAAAGAAAATCCCAACTACAGTCTCAAAGCTGTTCAGTTGGACTGTGGAGAGAAAACTGAAATGGACGAACACAGGCAGTCCTAGGAACACAAAGAAGTGCTATCAGGCACTCCAAACTCAGCAGTCCTAGAAAGGAATTTGAGCCCAGCAGTTGTCCCAGGATGAGGACAGAGCTGAAGGTGTCTGAGCAAGGTCATGCCTGAGCACGTTGGTGCTGACTGTTGGGAGCAACAACTACTGAGAGGTAGGGACTTTCCTACTTAGAAACTTTACTCACAGCATTGAGAGTCACAACAAGTTAGAAGTCAGACAGAAGAAAATTTAAGATGAAAATGGGAGAATCAACAATAGTATAAAATACTTTTTCAGGTATGGATGGAAGAGAAGAGAGTTTGGTAGCTGTATTAGCAAGAAATTTTTTGTATTCGTTTTTTAAAAGATGAATGCATTCTTGAGTTGGGTGGAGAACAGGACAATGAGGTGAGAGGTTCCATTTGTAGCTTGTGTGACATTTACAAGGTATGCAAAGTCCTGGGCAACCTTTCCCATAAACACTTTCCTTGGCAGGAGTAAATACCTATTTGGCATGTAAGGCAGCCCTTTGCCAGCTTGCCCTGCCAGTATTTTCCCTGCTGTACCATTCCCTACGCAGTTACAAAATGCAAAAGCTGTCCCCATTAGCTGGCATTGAACACTGTTTTCATCCTTTGGTAGGGGAAGACCCAGCAGCTTGAAAGAAATTAAAGGACTGTGGACATTACCTAAATAAGGAGGGAACATCTGTTACTTCTAAAGGGGAAGTGGCATCTTAATGGTTTACAGCTTAGTCTTTGCAAATGACTTGAAAGTAACATGATGACTTTCATAATTTTCTTGGGTTTGGGGCTGGTTTCTGTTGCTTACATAAATGCAAGCGTGCCTGGTAAATTTTCCTAGTAGTCAGTTGCCCGTATCTATCACCCTCTGATTAAGCCTGAGAAATTCAGATTTTTTTATGCAGCGTGAACAGTTGGGGGCTGCTGTTTTTTTCTACTCAGTCTCACAAGCTGAGGCTCATACAGAGTCTGCCATCGTGTCAGCCGTACCCTGGGCTGCAGCAGCAGCAGCGTGGGCAGCAGGGGAGGGAGGGTGCTCTGCTCAGGTGAGACCTCACCTGCAGTGCTGCATCCAGCTCTGGGCTCCCAGCACAGCAAGGACATTGACCTTGGAGAGAGTCCAGAGGAGGCACCAAGATGATCAGGGGGATGGAGCACCTCTGCTGTGAGGAAAGGCTGAGAGAATTGGGATTGTTCAGCCTGGAGAGGGGAAGGCTTTGGGGTGACCTAATTGTGGCCTTCCAGGACCTGAAGGGAGCTGACAAGAAAGATGGAGCAAGACTCTTGGCAAGAGCCTGGAGTGACAGGACAAGGGGGAATGGGTTCAAACTGAAAGAGAGTAGGTTTAGGTTAGATATTAGGGAGAAACTCTTTACTGTGAGGGTGGTAAGACACTGGGACAAGTTGTCGGAGAAGCTGCGGCTGCCCCATCCCTGGAAGTGTTAAAGGCAAGGCTGGACTGGACTCTGAGTAACCTGGGCTAGTGAAACTTCTCCCTGTCCGTGACAGGAGGGTTGGAATGAGATGGTCTTCAAGGTCCCCTTCCAACCCAAACCATTCTGTGATTCTGTGATCATCTCCCTTCAAGATCTCTCCCCAGATGTTGCTGCAAAGATCTCCTCTCTAATGTGCCACTGCTACCTGTACGCTGCTCACTCACAGTTAACCACCCCATGGGAGGATTTAGAGCATAAAGCACTTACAGAGGGCAGCAGTGCATAAAGGGCTTTAACAGGATATTATCTCTTTGCAGGCTATAAACACAGAACAGTGGGAAGTGCTGTAAATACACTGATACATTGGCCCTGCACTGAGTGCTCAGGCCAACACTCACATCACTGTGCTCACCCAGGAGGACAGCTTGGGGGTTTCAGAGTGCTTCCTTGGGGACAAGCTGCTGGAATGCCCCAGGCAGTGATGTGAGGCTACACAGCACACAAACCTGCAGTCCCCAGATAGTCAGTTCATTCAATATGATGGCTTTTACAGTGGTACCAGCTGATCGTCTGGCAGATTAATGTAAATACAGGCACTGGGACATTCATTAAATTACCAATAACAATGACTAACTCGAGGTAAGATTCCCTGTCGATTTTTGCAACACAGAATTAGCTGCCTGCCTCAGAGGATGTGAAATGCCAGGGAAATGGCTCACTTCCAGGTGCAGCAACAACTGTGGCAGAGACCATGATCTTCTGAGGTTTCCTGTAAAGTGAATACAAGCTAATACTGGGAAACTGGGCATCAGTTGGTCCTCTGTAAGCAGAATTTCACTGCAACTCATGTTGCTGTCCTTTAAACACTGTTTTTATCATTATTTCCTTTGGCTTGTAGCAATAGGTCTTTGCTATCCAGTCCTTAATTTATGCATGTGAGATGAACAACAGTGATGGACAATGATTCACATATTTACTTCACCGTTTGCAGCCTTATTACAGTGAGAGTATTGCACGAATTTCTAACAGTTGTTGAGAGGAACTTTCATAATTTTCAGTCAGAAAATGGCTGCTCACAACCTGCAAGGTCCTTTTTCTGTCTCCTCAGGGGAATTTGCTTTAGAAAGTGTTTCTCACAGTTGGTTTGCAGTCTTTGCTGATTATTTCCTTTCTGCTACCTGAGCAAGGGTAAGGTCTCAGAGGGATTGAGTGAATTCACCACCTGAAAACAGTCTTGAGCTAGCACTGGTTGCCTCAGATGAAAGGGAAGTATGAGAAAAAAGCAGGGAGGGCGATAAAACCTCAGCAGCAATTGCCTTCATTAACTGTTCATGGGAACTAGCCCAGCCTTGGGGCATCCTGCAAGGACATTCAGTTGTGCCCCGGCTCCATGGCATTGCAGGTTAGAAAACTCTGGTCTATAGAGGCAAATTGTCTGTGATATGAAATTGGACAATTTCTGTGCCAAAATGCCCTGCTATTTACACTGGTACTGACAGCTACATGTTGGCCTGTTAACTGAAAAGAGATTATGGCAACTGCCTTGTTCCAGTTCTTCCCTATGCCACTTCTGCCCCCAGGAAAATCCCACCTGAATTTTCTCAGCACTCTCCATCATTCAAAGAGAATCTTACAGAGAGAATCCCTGACCTTTGCACAGCCCAGTCTAACTCACAGGAGTGTGAAAAGACAAAACCAACGTAGGAAGCATTCTACACTTTACTTGAAAAATGACTTGGCTGAACATGTCATTGCAATTTGTTTGTTGCAAAGGTCATAAAACTTACGGTGAATGGTATTTGCATATTTTTTGGTCTTAAACCCAGTTGACCTACAAGTTACTTTCAGGACACTTCACTTTGTAGATTGCTTCCAAAACAAGAAAACATCCCTTCCAGGGGGTAGAGATCGTCTGATTTGCCCTTCACTGGCCTTTCCTTCCTACATCCCTTCCTCCCTCTATGATAATGATTTGCAATGTGTGAGCCACATTGGCTCTATTTTGGGGGGCAGTGAGGTGTTTTTTTTGGCCTTGTCCCTCATTTCTGAGCAATGAAAATGAAATAAAGGTCAAATTCAGGGCATTTTTTATAGGATAAATGTACAAATATAGACTCACACGCTGAAAATCTAGAATACAGAAGCTCACAAATTTCTTTAATTTTAGAATGTAACATTAAAATCATTAGGCAGAAGAAGAAAATGTTATTGAAGAGGTCCAAAAGAGTCTGCTTTGACAATACAGAGATGGCCACTGCCCTGGTCTCTTTGTAGTGACAGGGGAGGTTGCAGCAGAACCATGTTTTATATGTGCACTGTAGTGGTTGGAGCTCGGGGTGAAACCCTTGTGCCTCTCCCTGAGCTTGCATTGGGCACAAGCACTTAAAACATTGGCAAAAACGTAATGAGAGCTGGAGATTTAGAGTAAATTTGCAGAGATTGGGAGAAGGAAGGAATGGGCAAGTGAAGCTGGGGCAGCAGCAATTGGTAGAAGAAATGAACAGAGAGAAATTGGTGGTAGCTGTCTGGGCAGAGAGGCACCACTTTGTCAGGCAGAAGAGTACCAGTGGAAAGGGGCCAGCAGAGGTGTAAAATGGGACTGGAAAGCATTTGTAATCTTTCAGCAAGTCTTCCAACAATTTTCCACTCCACTGTGATTAATTTTGCTGTTAGTCTGGGCTGGTTTGTGTGTGGTGAATGTAAATGAGACCAGTAGGTTGTCAAGGTCTGTATCAAATGGAAAAGTGAATGTCTGGTTCATGACAAGTAAATACTCTGGCTTGTGTCTGTGCAACTGATGCTGTTCTACACAGTCAGGCATGAGGATCTTGATCCTGCCAACCCTTACTACTGTAGCATCTTAATGTATGCTCCTAAATTCCTTTGAGCATATATAACTATGTGTTTGGACACTTGGCTCTGAATTCTACAAATAACTCACTGAAAGATGAAAAAATATAAGCAGTCAACATTAACTTGCTAACAGTACTCCAAAAAAGAGCAGGATCCTCAGAAGAAGTGCCATAATGAGACCCTAATATTACTTTTTTTTTTTGTTCAAAAACACCTTGTGTTTCACAGGCAGCTTTTTGTTGTTTTTTTCTTTTTTCTGTTTCTAATTTAGTTTAACCCACCATTTGAGAATTGAAAGGCAGAAAATCCCCACCTAGCAGAGAAAGTCTTATAAGACTTCGAAGAGGAAGGTCTATTTTTCAACTGGGGTGGTTTCTCACCAAACACAGTAGCACTTTTATTGTAGGATAAAACTTAGGAAAACTTGGATTTCGTTTGCCCATATTAACAGTTTGCAAGTAGGGACCAGAGAAGGAAGTGGGACTAGATGAGATGCAGTCATATCAAGTTCTTGCTTGAATACATTATCTGAATATGGCCCAGTTCCATGTCCTCTCCAAAGCCTCTTTCCAGTTTCCAAACTCAAGATGAGGCCAATGCGAGCCAGAGCTGCCCAGCACCACAGAGTCACAGTCTTTAAATGTAAGTCTGACTACAGCAGATTAGAGAGTGAGATATTGATGAATTAATTAACTGTTTATTTCAGATGACTACATATGGGAAGACAGAGAAAATATATAAGAAGTGAAGGAAAACATCCTAGGCTGAGGCTATAAGTGACGTCAACTTTTCTATCCAGTCACTTTGAATTGAACTCCTAATTGCTTCCATTAGTTGAAACAGTTATTTTAATAATCCAACAACTTGCTTTTCTCACCCTCAGCAGAAAAAAGAAAAATTTGTAATTTGAGTAGTTAATTTTTTGGAACTGAAGAAAAGATCAGACTTCAATCCACTTTGTAAACTCAGGTACAGTGTAAGTTCAAAAATGTGTGACAGCTTGCTGCCAGAGCAAGCACAGTATCTCATTTACTTTGGCTCCCAACAAATTAGGAGCTTAGTAAAGAGGGAAGGAGGAATTTCGTGGTGGCAATTGACCCTCATCAATGAAATATGGAGCTCCCTCTAGTCCTGCCCTCAGCCATTCAATGCCATCCCTCTTATGCTGCTTCTCTCTGTGGTTCACAGAGAAACCCTGAGACAGCCCAGACTTTCAGAAAACCTTGCTGGTGCTGCTGCAGCAGAGTCCTGGTGCCCCATAGCCTTGACAAAACTGCTGAGTACCATGTGCAGTGTCTCAAACAAAGGTGAGGCCATCCCTGATTTCCAGGGCAGCCCTTTGGAATCAGCAACTTGACAGCAAAAGCACCAATTTATGGCGGAAGTGACCCTTTCCCCATCCCTGAGAGAAAATCCCCAAATACACAGAAGGAGGAATTTTTCAGCCAGAAGCCCAGCTGGTAGCAATGGTCAGATTGCAAGCAGTGGCATTTGGCCACAAAAAAGGACTGTCCTTGAAGCTCACCTGTAGCCCACTGCCCTTAGGACTCAAACTAGTTTGTTTCTTATATTTGTATTTCAGTGCTATCTATTTCACTCTTGTATCCTGGGTTTAAGAATATATTCATATTCAGACTATGATTATGCATGGCTTGCTATTTTAGCAGGATTTAATATAACAAAATTTTGAAAAAACTGAGAAACTCTCCCTTATTCTTCCATATGTTTTAGGAAGACAATGATTTATTAATAAACAAAGAATTACTTTCTCTGAGTTCAAGGTGACAAACAAGCCCTGGTACAAGTTTGCAGCTGGTCAGAGAATGTCACTGCAACTGACTAATGAAAGATCCCTGTTGTTTTAAGAATAAACATGGCAATATATAGAAAATTATTGGTGAATTAAAATACACCCCTCTGAGACTCTTCTTATGATAAAGATGCTGCCTCCACATGACCCCTTGCAAATTCCTCTTTGCACACTTTCTAAGATTATAAAAGCCTGGTCACATTTCCATTAAAATCAAGGGCAAATATTTCAGTGCTCTTTCCCTAGGATAAGACCCTTATTATGTATCAGTAGCAATATTTTTCACTCCACAGAAGTTTCTTTGGCTGGAGGTATGTTCTATTCTGATTTAATAGGTGTGTTTCAGACAGAATTATGTGGATTTGAATATGGCTCTTCTGAGGGAAAGAACTGTAAAATTCCCCACCGAGAGCTGATCTTTGCCAACACTCGTCGATAACAGATATTAATAAATAGGAAGAGGTAGGCTGTCTTTCTGAAGCAGCATTCAGAGCCTGGATAACATTTTAAAATGCTGTAAGGGGAGAACACATCCTGTCTGGCAAGCTGAGGTGTAAAATGTGCTACATGCAACCAGATGGCTGCACAAGCTTGTCTGAAAGTGCAGAAGGAGACCAACCTTTCTTCTGTGGCTGCAAGAACCTGCCAGGAATGTCTTGTGCTGTGCAGGAGCTACTGCAGGGCTTGGCTGTGGAGTTGAAAAGTCACTAAGCAGGCAGCTGGGACAAACAGAAAACATGGTATACCAAACTGTGGCTTTTTCAAGGCTTTTTTGCACTTGCTTTTTCAATTTTTTTTTTCCTATGCTGCTGGCTTTAATACTTTTTTTCCTCTCTCTTGCCAGTATTAAAAGTTTTGGTTCCCTTTTTTTGGTTTTTTTTGAGAACCTGCTACCTGTAGTGTACACACAGAAGCACTGTGCTGTGTATGGGAGTCTTGTGCACATCAGAAACTTTACTCACAGCTATTCCATAACTGTAAATAAAGTGACCAGTGCTTAGGGCCAAAGGCACTGCATTTACAAGTGCTTCAGAAAATACCCGTTAAATCATTCAGCAACAGCTTTTCTCAGCCTTGAAAACAGAAATGGCAGCCTTGAAAACCAGAAATGGCAGCCTTGAAAACACAAAACCTTTTTTTGGGTGGATCCCTGCAGCGTGAGCCTGCAGATGTGAAACCGAGGGTGTTCAGAGCAGCCGAGCAAAGGCTCACACCAGGGGAGGGACGGGGATTGAATCCGTCCTGGTCGTCCCTCTGCAGCTGGCGTGGTTCTCAGAAGCCCAGGTGGTTCCTTTTCAGTTCTCCACTCTCCTGAGGAGAAGCAGCTTCTTTTCAGCTGCATGTTGTAGCTTTCTCTTGGAGAGGATGTCTCCTCTCTCTCTCGGAAAGGATGTCCCCTCTCTCTCTCGGAAAGGATGCTTAAGGCTTGTGTTGGAAGCCTGGACGGTGTTGGTGAGCGAAGGAGTTTTCCTCATATAAGGAACTAACTTTCCCTGTCACCCTTTTCCAGCTCCCCTTGTTCCAGGGACTGGCTGCAGCCAGGATAAGCTGTCTCCTAATAGCAAGCATTATGCTAGAATGCTTTATTGTTTAATAGCACTAAGCTTTATGAATGTGGATTGGCTCCCAAAAGCTTATGGCAGCCTCCACTCTTTAGCAGTCATGGCGAATAATAAGAGGATAAAGGCAGTTAATTGAGGGGAAATCCCCTCACAGAGGCAAAGAAAACAGATTTCTACTAAATAGCCAGCACATGGAGGGCAGTGAAAACTTCCCTAAGGCAAAACTTGACCCTTTTACTCTACCAGAGAGCAAAAATACTTCCCAAGAAGCAAAGGGGCTTGCGTTGGTGTAGCTAAAATTTACAAGCTGGGCTGTCCTTCCCAGACTCCAAACAGGAAAATAGAGTCAGTCTTTAGACCTTGTATTTAGTGACTCCCACATGCTTGGGAGTTAGAAATTTTCTTTGTTAAAAATGAAGTGAACTCCTCGTGGGTCAGCTTCTGAGTTGCTGATGCTCTGCTTGTTGAGTGTGTCAGCCAAGCCCTCAGGGCCACAGAGAAAAACACCTATTCTGGAGCTGTTAAGAAAATGAAAATAGTGTCAGAAACTAGGTATGGAGCAGCTGGATATTCTCCATGTAAATAATTTTCTATAAATGCAAGGTTTTTTCACAATTACAGGAACTGAAGGAAACTGGATGTCTATCCCTTAAACCTTATAACCCCTTAAAACTTATTGCTGCTTCTAAAACAAATCCTGGGCTAAACCTCATCTTAGCCTAAATCAGCAAAGACAAATTTATTGACCTCACTGAATCAAAGAAATAGAGTTTCAAAGATCTTATGGCTCAAATTCTTGAGAGGAGCTGTTCTGGTTTTTTCCTACTAATTTTGGGTGGTTGGCTAAAGGTCATTGATATTCAAGTTTGGTTTTTAGAGGGAGAAAGTTGTTTTGGATATTCCTATCTACTTCAGCTGGAAGGATAGGTTTAGTTTTTTTCTAAATCTTCTGCTAGTAATTAGACACTCCAAGAAGTATCTTGCAAAAAAGGAACGACTTTTTAAAAAACTGTAGGTCAAAACAATTTGCTCGATCATGGATCCTGTCCATGGCTGAAAAAAGAATAGAAGATACCTCGAGATAGGTAGAAAAAGAAAAGCTCCTCAAATTTTATCAGCCAAAGGAACAAGATTGTGCTGTATATGGCCATTAAATAGGGGAAGTCCACAGACACTACAAATTTGCACAGATTTACCCAGGATGCTTCCCCGCAATTGTTTTGAACTCATTTTCCCAGTTAGGCCTTCCATACAAGGTTTTCTGTTTCAGTCCTGTAATCACATCTTTCTCTTCTTCATGATGCACCACGAAGTGAGTGGCCTGTGGAAAAAGAAACACAAAGGACAGTTAAATACGGCAGCATCGTGTTCTGGTTCAAAAAATAATAATGCCAATACCCATTGAATTATTTCCCTAATGAGATTATGGCATTTGCAGTGTTTTGCAAGGAAAGCCAAGACTGACAAAATCCTGACTATCAGTGTCTACCCCTTCCTTCTCCCCAGACTGGGTGACCTCAACAGTTAAAGCTGCGAAACATTGAACACAGCAATTAATTGTGGGAGTTTTTTGCAATGAATTGGTTTAGTCTAAGAATTCTAAAACAGGGCTGCAAATTAAAAAAAACCCCTTTCCCTGCAGATACAATAACACCAATTTTAATTCCCTTGACCATAACGAAATCCTGCCAGTTTGTTCTCTGGAAGTTTTGATCCATATGAGGAGGTCTTGCCTGTGTAACTGCCAGCTAGACCGGCTACATTAAGTAAAGCCAGAAAGAGAAGATGTGGTTAAAGGCATAAATTAAAGCTTTGCAGAGTTCTGCAGCCCTTTTATATGAGACAAAAAAAGTTACAGGTAACTTCATCCCCAAGGAAAACCTGTGGGACTTTTCTTCTCTCCTTTCTGTTTTTTTGACACTGCATATGTGATACCTTCCTTGGTGCTCTCCCTCCCTGTCCTTAGCTGAGCTACAGCACTTTGGGCACACGGTGAATTTTGCAGTGCTGAGATAAAAGTAGTACAAAACACCACTGAAATAACAGAGTGAGAGCCTTTCCTGACTCAATCACACATTCTCAAGTGCCTGCTCCTTTGCATCCCCACAGCAACCTGCCAGCACAGGACCAGACAGAGAAACTCCTGAGTCCTGAAACAGATACACTGCTATTGTTCAAACTTTGTGCATTGGCCTCCCTGGTTCCTAAACTCTTAATTACACACTTTAGGCAGCACCAGCTGTTTTA
Organism: Daphoenositta chrysoptera; assembly: GCA_013397915.1. Lineage (NCBI taxonomy): Eukaryota > Metazoa > Chordata > Aves > Passeriformes > Daphoenositta > Daphoenositta chrysoptera. The sequence continues at coordinate 2,968 of VZRO01007282.1, read as the reverse complement.
GAGACACATACACGGTCAGCTGAGGTTCCTCCTGTGAACAAAGCCTGCTTCCCACAGAGCACAGCCAGAGTAAACCAGAAGGGAAGTCAGTGCACGTTAACAGGTGATCCCATGAAACTTCAGATGGATAACACCTGTCTGCACCTAACATCTCTGAGAGCCAGATGGACGCCCAGGATAAAAGACCATTTAAATAGTTATGAAAACAGATTTGCTAACATTAACCTCAGTTTTATGGCAGTGATAGCCTCCACCATGTGGTTACCTGAGTTTCATCCCAGCCTGTCAGGTAGATATTATAGCTCAGAAAGTCTGCGTTATTCCTCTCCTGCATTTGAGCCTCCAGAGATTGCAAGAGGTCAGCAAACCATTCAAAGGCATGAGTGTCCCTGCAAAGCCAGTAAAAATAAATCTGGAAAAGACAAGAATAAGCTGTCAGGGGACACAGACACTTAGGTTTTCTGGGTTTATGTCTGCTGAGAAAGTGAGGATTATAGAGTTCTTGTAGAAAATGTCCTGAACACTTCAGTAGATGGGTAGGATGGTATTGAAGCTATTCAGGAACTTTGATGCTGGGAGGGTTATAAAACTGAATGACTGACTGCAAGAACAAGGAAATATCTTTCTATTTCTCTTCCACATTTTTAGTTTGCAACATTTCCCCACTTATCTCCTTGTAAAACAGTTTGTTAGGACATAAATAAATGATTTAGAGGTGAACTCTCTTTCTGTCTGCTGGCAGGCAAGATAAAGTAGGTAACAAAACCAGTTCTGTTCCCTGAATATGACCATAACTGCAAAGTGTGACCCCACACCTCTGCACAGGGAGTTTCCAGGGCCAGGAGGGGAGAGGAGGATGCTTCCACTGCTCTTCCACTGATGAAAAGCCTTTCTCTTTGTGCTGGGGGAAGGAATGCAATATTTGCCCGGGCTGTATTAGTGCCTTGAACTTTGTGTTTCTCAAGTAGATGAACACCATTTGCAACTGGAAATCCCCAGGGCCACAGTCAGGGTTAGCATGTGTGATTTGCCTTGCAGGCTATTTCTTCTTTGTTACAGTTTTGCTTTAGATCCTCCTGCTTTCCTCCTGTTAACCTTGAGAGGCAACTGGACTCTTCCTTCTTTTAGGATTCCTGCATGCCTGGAGCCAGATCACCTTTGCAATGCCTGCTTTGATTTGGGCCCTTGGCCCTTGAACAATTACAGGGGTTCTGGGAAAGAGGACACAATACCTTCTTGAGCTTTAGGTTGGTGGCATCGTGGCAGTATTTGTACCAGACAGACTTGAGGACAGATGCAAAGGGGGTGACCCCTATTCCAGCTCCAACCAGCATCACAGTTTCATATCTGAACACGTCCTCACTCGCTGTTCCAAAGGGGCCATCCACAGCTATCCTGGAATTGAAAGATTGCTTATTAAATCAATAGCGAATATTTATTAACATCATGTAAAATACCAGTAAAAAAGGTCTTTTTCTGCTACAATGCATATTTGGACTGAATACTAGTCAGCAAAAGGAGAGGTGGAGCTGATAGAAAAAAATTGTTAAGAGGCATCAAAGACCCACATCTGTGTCACCATTTAAGGTTTGCATCACCAGTGGCATCAAATTGGTTGAGCAAAATTTAAACTGTGATAGGTGTTTGTTGACTTTACCATGGAGACTCTTTGTACATACTTGGGCAACTTCCATGCCTCCTGGAATTCTTGTTTATCACACCCACAGGCATTGAACAAGCCCTCTGTCCAGTCTCCTACGATACGGATGTGAATGCTGAAGTAATCCTCTTCTGGAGCAGAAGTCAGTGTAAATGGATGCCATTCCAGTTTAGACACTGCTGGACATTTGACAAAAATGTATTGTCCAACCTCCATCTTGAAGCCCTTTTTCATCATCTGGAGCTCAATTGTCTTGAAGGGATGAATGACCACCTACAGTGAGAAAGGCAAGGGGAAAAAAAGAAAAGGAAAATGTCAGTTTTCATTAATTACTGATGTATCTCACTGATGTATCTACATCCATCACCACTGACATCATCCTCTGCTATGAGAGCAAGGAAAGCTGGTGAAACTTTCTTCCAGGCAGAACAGAGAGTGAGGAAGAGCACCTGACAGGCAAATGAAGGCCTGCAGAGGATGCTGATGGTTTGTTTGAAGTATTTTTTCACACCACACTTGCAGTCACTCCAAAGGAGACAGACAAGGGTGGCACATCTTGTAACACAACACCAGATCTGTCTGTGAACATTGTTAATTCCAGCTGGACCTTACACACAGCACAGAGCACAGTGCTAATGGACCTGATGTAAATATAGGGGCAAAAACATAGGGCTATCCTACAGATATTGGATAGGTAGTATCACAGAAAATGGATGTTTTCTTGTTGTAGTTGGGTGGGACCTTGGCTATTCTTTAGCCAAGATAAATAGAAACAATATTCTAGAAGCAAGAATTCTGTCACTGTAATTTTTAATCCTAAAGTTGTCTGCCAAAATTATCTTTATTTTTCAAGAAATTTACAAGAGGGAGAGTCAAGTCTCTCTGTCTGTTAATTTAGGTATTAATAGTGGTGTTTAGGATTGTGAGGGAAATTTTCTGCCAAGAGGGCACTAAACAGACACCATAGAAATATAGAAGTGGCTCACAGGATATTTTGGTCAAATTACCAAAGGCACACTAATATTTAGGAGCCTTCCAATGTGTCAGCATCATTACAGAGCATGGTAGAGACATCTAATGTCATCCCCCAAACTCCGCTGATTTGAACAAGGTGTGTCCTCAGGATGCAGCACAGTGCCATGTGAGGAAATTACACTGGGAAAGGCCAGGAGAGTTTTCATATGTCTGAACCCAGTGTTGTGCTAATTTGGCTGTCAGAATTTCAGAATCAGATTTAGGTGCATAAAATAAACATCCTTTAACTGATTTTCAGGGGTCGTTTGTTCTCAAAAAAAGTCAAATGCACTT